>CAOLHI010000816.1:0-505614 GCA_948474755.1 Ctenosaura bakeri
ATAACAGGCAAAGGAAGGAAACAGAAGCATGCATGGAAAAAATGGTCAGTTGATTGCTGACAAAAGCTAGAGGGGAAAGGCTCAGTTCTTATAGATTCCAAGATCAGTGCAGCTGGTGCCTGATTAATTGGTGCTTGGCATGAATTCTCTGGGAGCAATGCAGGAGGCCCTTTTGGTGTCTACACTGGGCAAAGGTAGGTATGGATAAATCATTCTCTGTGTTGAAATTAGCAGGTCTCCCTGCTAGGGCTGACACTTCTGTCCCTGGGGCGGGTGATGATACTGTCTGCTCTGCAGTTTCTGCTGTAGCAGTTTCTGTGCCAGGGTTCAGAGCAGGTTCTGCTGCCTCAGACTCTAAGTCTAGGTCCTGGAAGCTCATGACATCCAAGATTATAGTCTAACACTCAAACCATTACACCATGCTGGTTCTCAAGTAAATTAATAGGTGAGATGCATAGAGCTTATGGAACAAGATGAGCTTGAAGTCCTAGTGCAGAAAGGTAAATATGACTTTGTAGGCATAAAGGAGACTGGTGGGATGACTCTCATGATTTGAGTATTACAACTGAAGGTAATAACCTATTCGGAAAGAATGAAGATATCAGAAAAGGAAGAGGAGTAGCATTATATGTTAACAATTCAGTTGTACAGAAGTCCATGAGAGTGATCAGAGTGGATCAGTTGAGAGCATTTGTGTAAAAATAAATAGAGAATTAAATGAATGCAACATTAGGGTAGGTGTTTACTACAGGCCATCGAACCAAGAAGAGGTGGCAGACAATGTTTTTCAGAAACAAATTTCAGAAATCTCAAAGATGTAAGAATTAATAGTTATGGGAGACTTCAATTATCCTGCTATCTGCCTGCAGAGTAAGTCTGCTAAGCATAGGCTCTCTAACAGATTCCTGGTGTGCCTTATGGATAATTTCCATTTTCAAAAGGAAGAGGAAATGACAAGGGGACTGGCAGTCCTTGAGTTTGGCCTAACCAGTAGGGAGGAGTTGGTCACTGAAATGAAAATAGCCAGCAGCATTGTTAATTGCTATCAAGTTTTTCTTGACTTATGGAGACCCTGTGGATGAGAGACCTCCAAGCCACACTATTCTTAACTGCCCTGCTGAAGTCTTGCAGATTCAGAGATGTCTCTTCCTTGGTTGAGTCCATCCATCTGGAATGCAGTTTCCTCTTTTTCTACTGCCTTCTACCTTCCCAGGCATTCTTGTCGTTTCTGGTTAGTCATGTCTTCTCATGATGTGGCCAAAGTATGACAGTCTTAGTTTAATCATCTTGGTTCAAGGGAGAATTCAGGCTAGATTTGTTGTAAGACCCATTCATTTGTCTTGTTAGCAGTCCAAGGTATCCATAGAATTTTTCTCCACCACCACATTTCTAATGAGTTGATTTTCTTCCTATCAGCTTTCTCCACTGTGCAGCTTTCACAACCATACATAGAAGTTGGAAATACTATAGTGTGGACAACCTCTACTTTAGTATTCAATGATACATCTGTACACTTGAAGATCTTGTTCAGTTCCTTCACAGTCCTAGTCATAGTCCCTTCCAAGTCCTAGTCTTTTCTGATTTCTTGACTTCAGTTTCTATTCTGATTAATGACTGAAAACAAAGTATGGATAATCTTGAATTATTTTAATGTCTTCATCACCTCCTTTAAAGTTATGTAAATCATCTACGGTCATGGCTTTTGTTTTCTTAGGCCCCTTCCACACCACCCTCCCAACCCACCATAGGGATGGGAGAAGGACGGGACCATGACAATGATTCTGCATGACATCATTGTGGTCTTGTCCTTCTCCCACCCTCAGGCAGTTCAATCACAGATTAAATCATGGACAAGTTTTCCTTATCAATGACCCATGATCGTGCCACTAGGAAGTTACTCAGTTGTGCTGCAGAAGGAACAGGCGGGGCCATCGTGCTTCCTTCATCATGGAGCAAGCCAGTGCAGAGGTGCCATTGTGCACCCCTCCTGGCAGAGCCAGTGCTGGGATCCCCACCAGATGCCACCGCAAAAAGGTAGGGTGTGGAAAGGGCCTTAGTGTTCAACTGTAAATATACCATTGCACTTTCTTCCTTGATTTTTTTCAATAGTCATTCAAACTTTTTCCATTTTTTCCCCTGTAGAACTGTGGTGTCATGTTCAGCATATGTTCAAGGTGCAAGTTAGACAGGGTGATAAAATGTAACCTTGCCTGACCCCCTTGCCAATTGGAAACCAACTTGCTCTCTGTAGTCTGTTCTTGCGGTAGCCTCTTTTCCTGAGTGCAGGTTACACATCTGGACAATCAAATGTTGTGGCACACCCATTTCTTTAAGAGCAATCCTACATTTTTCATGATCTACACAATCAGAGGCTTTGTTATAATCTGTAAAACATTTTTTTTCTTAATGTTCAACAGATAGGGTGATAAAATGCAGCCTCTTTTCCATGCTCTCTTCATATGCCTCAGTGTGTATGTGTTTGTGTGCATGCATACAGAATTCCCAGCTCCAACAGGGAGTGGAAAGGAAAAGTCTCTGTAGTCAGAGATGCAGATCTAGTGATTCTTCTCCCAGTAATTTCCTACTAAGTGACAGGGATTAAAATCAGTAGGTAGTGGCAGGTAGATGATCTTCAGGGGTACTATCTCCTACTTGGAGCAGGAGACAACATTAAGTAAGAGATCCTCACCTCATATGCTACTTTATGGAAAAGTGACCATGTAATACTAGAATTCACAATCGTGGAACAGGGAAAAGAAGAATATACTCCAACACAGGCCTTGGATTTCAGGAAAGCTGATTTTAACAGGTTCAAGGAATTACTGGATCAAATCCCATGGCTAGATGTGCTACAAGAAGAAGACAGCCAGAAAGGACAGGACTTCTTGAAGGAGGAGTTGCAATAAGTACATTCATATACAGTCAACTGAAAAAAGTCACTGTGGCTGCCAGCAAACTCAAGGAGGAAGTGAAAAGAAAAAGGAGTTTGTATATAGAATGGAAGGAAGGATAAATCACCAAGGAAAACTACAGATGTATAGAGCAAGCTTGTAATAATAGTATAAGGAAAGCTAAAGCTTAAAATGAGCTCTGACTGGCTAGACAAGCAACAATTTTTCTTTTTTCAGATAAATTTGAGGCAAGAGAATGACCAGGGAGACAGTGGTTCAATAAGGAAGGCAAAATGTTAACAGATCACTATGAAAAAGGTAGAACTACTCAATAGCTATTTTACTTCAGTCCCCCCTCAAAGGAGAACTGTGTACTTCTGGGCAGCAGCAGAGACCTTGGCAAGGGATCTGGATTGCAAATCAATATTATAGAGAGTTAGTCAGGAATTGTTACCCCCAAATGTGGGTGACTCAGGAGTCCATCCATAATGCCAGTGTCTCTGTGAAATGGCAGGGAATATTAGCTCAAAGGGGAAGCCTGCAAGGTGGGGGGTAACCTAGCAGGATCTTTTACACCTATGTATACTGGTATTAATGCGGGTATATCAGCTGGAGATTCAAAGCATAATTTTTTATTGGGGGAATTAACAATCACTTGCACAAAGATCCAAGCAGTCTAACAATCACACAAGGCTAACTGAAGGAAAGGGAGGAAAAATGGGCAGTGAGAAGTTAGGGTGTAGTGGGTGATATTTACCCATCCAGAGGGAAGAGACAAAACAATGTGTCCAGACTAAGAATCTAATGGTAGTACCAGAATGGGATTTGGAGTAGTGGATTGAAGGCCTACATCCAGAGTACTACAGTACTACAAGTTGTCTGCCTCAGAGCTGGGGTTTAGATACACTTTTTCCTTCCTGAGGGGGAAGGTGTTAATGGGCTCTCTGACAGAGTAGACACTGGAGTCCGCAAAGTACACAGTGAGGTCCAGAATTAGGTGACAAAGGACTGATGGGAATCATGATAGTTTCTTAATGGTGGGACAAGTGTGGGGACAAAAGGAGAGTTTGGTAGATGGAGGAAGAGGGTCAAAGACAATCAGTCATGGAAGCAGTTTCAGGCACTATTGTTTCTAAAGGTCAAGTCACTGAGGGATATTTGCAAGTGCATTGTTACCAGAGATTCTCTGACTATAACCTAGCCATGCCCTGAGGTGCTGATCTGACCCAGTTTTGCAGTGCACCTGTGTAGCCAGTTCTTCTTTGCCAGCAGGCTTCCCAGCCATACCAGGATATAATTTATATTTCATGCCAATTAAATGTTTGCCAGTTAAACCATATCATGGAATAGGGGTGTACAGCCTGGTAATGGAAAGATAAAGTTTAAGAGACAAACTGTATCCCAGAGTACTAGAGGGACTTGTTGATGAACCCTCTGAACCCATTGCCATCATATTTTAGAAATCTTGGAGAACAGATAACAGATAAACAGAACAGATAAATTGCCAAAGGAATGGAGAAAGGCAAACATCTTCAAAAAAGGCAAAAGAAGAAGATCAAAGGAATTCAGCCTAACCTCCATATCAGGAAAAAAAATTAGAATAGATTATACCAGAGTATGGCTTGTAGCAGTACTACATGTAAAAAGGACTTTGGGATTATTGTTGATCATAAGTTGAACATGGGCCACATACTGCAGCAAAGAAGGTGAATGCTATTTTAGCCTGCATTAAAAAGAAGCATAGTTTCAAATTTGGGGGAGGTAATAGTCCCACTATATTCTGCACTGGTTAGGCCTGATCTGGAGTACTGAATTCAGTCCTGAGTGCCTCATTGTAAGCCTAGTCTAGACAAGTTGCAGCAGTTTCAGAGAAGGGCAATGAGAATGATAAAAAGTATGGAGATCAAAACATATGAAGAAAAATTGAAGGGGCTGGGCTGGTGAAGAGATGACTGAGAGGTGACATGGCAGCACTTTTTAAATACCTCACAGAGAGGAAGGAGAAGGTCTGTTCTCTGCGCCCCAAGGGCAAGAATGATATCTAAAGGTATGAAGTTATAGAAGAATAGATTTCAACTGAACATTAAAATGAACTTTTTGACCATAAGAGTAATTCAGCAATGGAACCAATCGCTTAGAGAAGTGGTAGGGTCTCTTTCTCTGGATATCTGCATAAACATGCTGGACAGTTACCTGCTGACTATGCTTTAGCTGGATATTCTGCACTGAATAAGATGTTACTCAATGGCCTATGTGGCCCCTTCCAACTCTAATATTCTGTTACTCTAAATGATGATTTCATTGGGATGGGTGTGTGGCTATACTGGAATTGCAGTGGGCCAAACTGGAATCCCAGGGTCAGAGGTCTTCTACCCCTAGTCTAGAAGCCGATGACACTGGAAACAGAGCTAACCATGATGGATAAATCAACTGTGTGTTGGGGGAGGCACAGGTTATGTATGGGATGATACTGTTCTCCAAAGCCCACCCTGAAGAAATTATTAGATTTTTTTTTTTACTTCTTGATAAATATTAAGAAATCTTGCTTTTATCTCAAAAATATGTTCTTTATTTTCTTAAAACAGTTTAGTCACATCTGTTATGCCATCATATAATCAATATGTTATTATCATAGAAGAGCCTACGCATGGACACCACTGAAGTGGGCTGCCAAGGACATGGTGTTCCTGATGCTTTTACTAATCCTGTTAAGAGAGAAGTTACTGAATAGGGCTAGTGTATTGATTAAATGTGTTGCATTTGCTGTGCAGCTTCCTCCTGCAAGTGCTATGAATTCGAAAGAAAGATGTTTGCCTTCTTATTGCTGTATCTTAATTCTTGGTTGTGGTTTGTAACATTTTACTGTGAACACAGGTTGTTTCTGTCTGAATCTGTCATCAAATTATGTGATAAAGCTTCCTCTCGCAGTATTTAATTCATAGTAATCCTGATGATCCAGCAGACCTCCTGAAGATAAAGATCCAATCCTAAGCATCTTCTCCAGCTGAGAAATAGGAGGCCTCATCAAACTCCAAGGGGATTTCTTTGAAGTAAAGATGTTGTGCTTTTGGCCATTTTAATTGTTGTTTTTTTCTTTATCCAATTTGTGCAGCACATACTGAAAGTCATAGTTCTGACTACTGGGTTCTATATCAATAAAATATATTATGTGATATTATGTGATTTTTCAGGCAGGTAGTAACACATATTTCTCCTCCTTCTTTCCCAAACTGATACTCTGATACTTGGGGGAGGTGCAGGAAGATAACTAGCTAGATGTTATCATTAACAGTATGGAGGCAGGATGACATTACATGTAAAAAAGTGACAATAAATGGAAAAGGAGAGATAATATGAAACTCTTTGGGACTTCACAGAGAAAGTAGGCTGTCACCTTTGAAACAGGGATTCATTGTTTCTGTTTCTGTAACCAGAGAGATACATATCTCTGAAACCAAAAAAGTAGCAAAATTAAGACAGCGATTCCCAGGAATCGAAATTTGGCAGCCGATAACTGGATTCCACTTCATGTTCCACATACATGTATGACAAACAGTCCTACTAATAGACTTGGAAGAGTCATAATGGCCAAAATCTCAGTTGAGCAATTAAGGAGAGTGACCGCATGTAAGCTTGTGTGTCCTGGGGAGAGGCAGATGGATTTCACTTGATCAGTTTGAAATAATCACAATCTGATTTAGCAGAGGGAGTGTGTGTAATGTGCTTAATTTGATACAAAATCCTGGTATTCTGAAATGCTTTCAAGAGTTTTCCCACCACTGCAGGAAACCACATTGTCAGGCTAGGACCCCATTCCATGGTTGTCAGTTTCTTATGAAATAAAAGTTTGGAGCCCTCTCCTTCTTACAATGTATATCCTCAGCCAGAAAAATGTATTATTTTCTTAGACAAAAGATTAAGGTTTTGATTGGCTCCTTTATCAGTAGACTGGGGTACTTACTTGCAGCTGTCCTGAGAGGCCTTCTATAAAATTGCAGGTGTTCAGTGTTAGCAAATAGTTGCTATTATATGGCTCAACTCTTGGCAGCTAGTAATGATGTTTCCTGAAATTGAAAAATGATTTTCTATCTTAAGAGTGGTTTTACATTACTAGAATACTGAAGGGGGAAAAGAGAGAGAAAAAGAAAAGCTGTCTCATCAAGATGTACCATATTTGTTTTTGTTGGTTGTATATATTTCCCACTTTTGTATATTTTATTGTACAGTGTACTTCTCTTTCTTAACGATGTGGTTAGCAATTCAAGCAACCAAAGCAACTCAAACTGTGGTGAACTGAAGAGGCACCAAAAACTAGAACATCTCTCCTTGTACACCATCTTCTGAAAGAGAACCAACGATTGTAGCCATTCACCTAGTACTGGATTAAGCAGTACAGGGACTGCCTATGTTTAACAATTTGTTAATTCCTCTTGTAGTTTTCTTTTCTTTTCTTTTTGCAAAATATTCTTTTGTTTATTGCTTTATATTTTCATACCCTGTTTTAGTATTACAGAGTTTTTTTATGTATCTTGAAGTCCATTTTTGGATGGTGGTTTATATACTCCAAATATATAAATATTTAAAGTCTCCACCATTGTTCCAGTGCATGTACTGTTAATTTTCCTTCAACTATATACCCACAACCAGAGACATGCAGAAGTATAATAAGGCCTCATATGATTCAATTTGGCAAGACTTAAAGAAACTGCTACAATATAGGGAGAATTTATTATGTTCTTATGAATTCTGTTGAATTAGATTAAAGACCTATCTAGTCTAGCAACCTGTTTCTCAGAATAGTACGTGAAGCCACTACAACCTGCATTCAGCATCTCATATTCATCAAATGTTGCTTCTGACCTTGGAACTAGCCTGTAGTCTTCATGACTAGTAGCAGTTGATAGCTTTATCGTTTGTGAAGTTCTCTAATTCTAAAATGTGTGGGTAGCAAAGTAAGTTTTCTTCTTTTTGAACAGAGAGGCATTGTCAGAACTGCTGTGGATGCTAAGAAGAATCACCCAGAATCTCTGCTGGGGAAACACACCATACTACACTCAAAGGGTCTGAGTGTTTCAGGGAAGCAGAATGTCTCAGGAGGCTTGACTGTGTCAAGAGCCTAGAACCCTAGTAGGGTCATCCACGGAATACTCAAAGTGGAGTCTCAGATGTGTCCATCCTCTTTAGGGAGTAGTAGCTGCATCAACAGAAGAGAAATGATAGTTCCAGTGGCAAGGGTGGCAGAGAAGCTCCAGAAAGGAAGCTGTTAGGTAGCAACAGTATTGTGAGGTGACAGTATGGGGAGATCTTTCAGAGACAATGGCAGTGACACTTTAAGTAACTCTTGTTTGTACTGTGCAGAAGAAGGCACTCACAAACAACTTTTGAATGTCTTTTACCTTGAAACCCTATGATGAGATAGTCTAAAATGAAGCCCCCCCCCAAAAAAAAAAGTGCTGGAAGGGAAGATCTTCCAAATTGGAAGCCATTCAGCTACTGGGGAAGAACAAAACACAAGTTATGTATACTGAGTGCTATGTATAATGAGGCAAGTGGACCCAATCCAAAGGGCGGTTCAGCTGCTGATATTCTCACATGTGAAAGAAAAGTCTGAAGCTGCACAACATGGGTAATAGTAATGTGGAATGTGAGAATAATGACTGAGGTAAAGCTACAAATTGTAAAAGAAGAAATGGAAAATATAGGCCCTTTCCGCACGAGGCTGGTGAATCGGTTCATGATATTTTTTACCGGATTTTCAGGGCTTGAAACAAGGTGGACTTTCCCTCATTTCCTTCCACACAGCTACTGCGTATGTTCCATTCTGATTTGGAGGAGTGCCAGTTCATGAATCCACACTGCCTCCACCATGGCCACACCCGCTACTCCCCTCACCCCACCCCATCGGCTGTGATTGGCCTCCTTTTTTTCTTTTGCATGGTGTAGTACGTCATTGCATATGTGCATATGTACGTTTGTGCGAAAGTCCATATTACTCCCTGGCCCCTCCCGTGAGCCCTCCGCTGACCACCAATTTGCATTGGTGCAAATGTACATGTCTGTACCACTGTGAAAGTACGAATCGGCTCAATCTGGAAAATTAGAAAACCGATTTACTCCGTTTTTCAAATAGCGCACTTTACCACCACATGGGGGCACATTTAGTCAGAATTACATGCGGAACGAAGGTAAGTAAACCGAACCTAGTCCACTCCAATGTGCAGAAGACCTCCATGGCCAGACACATTGGCCCACCTTAATAACCGCGTGCAGAAAGGTCCATAAACAGTGCAATACTTGGTGTGAGCTTTTGAAATGAGATATTTTCAATCAGACAAGTATTATACTTTACTGTGGGAAAGGAAAACTAAGAGGAAACAGGATGGTACTAATGGTGAGGTGTGATGCAGCAAAACCTCTCAGGAGCTTTTGTGCTTACTGACCAAATACTATCAGTAAGGTGGCATAGAAAGGCTATCAATATAGCCATAATCCAGGGGTGTGCTCCAACTAGAGAGGCAGTAGAGGAAGAAATTGACACATCCTGTGTCGGCATCCAGGAAAAAAAAAGTACATAGGTGATATAAATTCCAAAGTAGGAAATAGTAGGAAAAAATTATTGAAAAATCTGGCCTAGGAAGAAGAAATGAAGCAGGAGAGTGACTAATCAAATTGTGTAAAGGCAGCATTTGTTCATTGCAGACACATTCCTTAGGCAACCAAAGAGATGACTGTATATGTGAACCTCACCAGATGGCCAATATAGAAACCAACTTGCCTATATATAATTGGAGGCAGAAGATTGAAAAGTTCAATTCTTTCTGCACAAAACAAGACCACAAACAGACTCTGCTGCAGGCCATGGACTGCTATTCGCAAAAATTAGAGTTAGGTTAAAGAAGAACTTTAAATTAATCACATGCTGAAATGTAAGGAATATCTCTGTAGAATTTTAAAATGATATAGAACAGTTTTGTACTACTAAATCTAATTAACTATGATCCAGGACTAGGGACTGAAGCCAGGACATTACCAGGGAACAATGCAAAAAGCCTCTATCTGGAGCCAAAAATAAATAGATCTTATTGGAGGATTGATGAAACTCTTTAGACAGCTGATGACAAACAAGAAGCAAAAGGGGGGAAAAATGAAAGAAACAGTGTCAGAATCCTGAATGCAACTTTTCAGTAATTATTATAATGCCTCAAGTTTCTTGGGTGTCAAGAAACTCTTAGAGAAGAAACCAGCACTGGTGTCAATCTTTACAGTTTGAAATATATTGCACAATCTGTATGTTGTTGTTCTGCACAGCAAAGGACTTACTATTTGTAAAATTTGCACATGATTATTTTGTGCAAAACCAGCATGTTTTTTCACAGAAACACAGAAAATGCTGTTTTATTTTGTATGCAGAACAACCACATGTGAATTTTATACAGAATACATCCTGAAGTAAAGCTAATCTTTGAAAACCGGGTAGTTTTCAAAAACTTTTTCACAGTCAGAAAAACATTGCTAAAATTACTTGTTTATTCATAATAGAAGACATTCAATGAATGTCTTACATCTTTACATAGAGCACACAAGGAATATAAGAAGAAAATCACCTGATATTTTATAGCTTATGGGAAAACATTTCACTGTGTAGATAATGAAAAACTATGGATCACTTTAAAAGAAATGAAGAGGTACATCATTTCACAAATAGCCAGCAAATATAGGGAGAAAGTACAGAATGAGCTCAGGCTTGCTAGAGAGGTTAAAATAAATAAAAAGGACTTCTTCTTGGTTATGTCTTCCTTTTTGGTTAAAAGGAAGAACAGGGACATGGTAGGGCCTCTGTGGGGAAAAGATGGTGAAATCTAACAAGGGGCAGAGAAAAGGCAGAACTACGCAACATTTTCTTTGCTTCGGTCTTCTCCCAAAAGGAAAACTGTTCTTTACCTGGGGAAAATAAAGTAGATGATCCGGCTGGGGAAATGCAGCACAGTATAGATGAAAAGGAGGTACAGGAATACCTGGCTGCTCTAAATGAATTTGCCACAGACAGATGAACTATATCCAAAGGTATTAAAATAACTGACAGAGGTAATCTCAGAAGCACTGGCAATAATGTTTGAGAATTCCTGGATAATGGGAGAAATCTCAGCAGATTGGAAGAGGGCAAATATTGTCCCCATCTTCAAAAAGGGGGAAGCAGCTTGGTAGATGAAGGGAATGTTGTGGATATAGCATAAGTTCACGTCAGTAAAGACTCTTACAAGGTCCCCCATGATATGCTTGCAAACAAAATACTAAAATCAGGACTAGACAATGCTACTGTTAGAAGGATTTGTAATTGGACAACTAACCAAACCTAAAGGATGCTCATCAGTGGTTCCTCTTCATCCTCGAGAGAAGTAACTAGTAGGGTGCCACAAAGTTCTGTCTTGGCCTCAGTGCTCTTCAACATCTTTATCAATGACTTGTATGAGGGCATTCTTATCAAATTTGCAGATCACACCAAATTGGAGGGGTAACTAACACCCCAGAGGACAGGATCAGAATTCAAAATGATCTTAACAGATTAGAGTCCTGGGCCAAAACTGACAAAATGAATTTCAACAGGTAGAAGTGTAAGATACTACAGCTGGGCAGGAAAAAAGATGAAATGCACAGATATAAGATGGGTGACATCTGGCCTGACCACAGTACAAGAGATCTAGGAGTCTTAGTAGACCATAAGCTGAACATGAGTCAGCAGTGTGATGCAGCAGCCAACACAATTGTAGACTGCATCAATAGGAGCATAGCGTCTAGGTGAAGGAAAGTGATGTTACTACTCTATTCTGCTTTGGTTAGACTTCATCTGAAATAATGTGTCCAGTTCTGGGCACTACAGTTCAGGAGGGATATTGACAAACTGGAATGTGTCCAGAGGTGGGCGACCAAAATGGTAGAAGGCCTGGGAACCATTGGCTTTTTTAAGCTGCTGTATCACACTGCTGACTCATGTTCGTCTTGTGGTCAACTAAGACTCTTAGATCCCTTTCACACATACTGTTTTCAAGCCAAGTATCACCCATCCTATACCTGTGCATTTCATTTGTTCTCCCTAAGTGTAGTACCATGACATGAGATGTGTTGGACTATTACTGTGCCCACTGCCTTCTCCCCTGTACCCAGCTAGTGATGTTTTCTTTACTCCACTGCCACTTTTCACTGTTTAAAGACTGTTTCACAATATTTGTCTTGACGGAAGGGGTGCCCTCCAGAATTCCCAGCATTACTCTCCATAGGCTTTTCTAGATAATGGCTGATGAGAGTTGCAGTCCAATGCAGTCCCACAAACTGACTGCGTTATATACCTGCAGCTATCATTTCTCATAGAAGGCTCTTCAATTCATGCTGGAGTTCAGTAGAAATCTCATAATGAATTTGGAAATGTCTTTCTGAACTATATGGTCTGTTCTTAATGTGCTTCTATTAAATTGTGACAACAATGTTGCGACAAGAGTGAAAGGCACATACTTTATGGAAGCGAACTTATTGTAATAATTGCAATAATTAGTGGTAAGCATGTAAACCTAAATGCAAATGCTGATCCCAATTAGAGAAAACTCATTGTATCAACTATTGAATTTTTAAGTAAAACTTAAGCAATTCAATAGCTTCACTAGATTTGCTGTAGTTGGGAGCAGCAATTGGATTGAGGCCACAAGAATACAGATACAGGATCATGAATGAAAACCATCTGAATAAATCTAGAAGTAAAATAAAATTCTAAAATAAAGGTAACAAAGCAAATAATTTATAGTGCACAATTTAACAGTTCCATGTTTTGGCTCTGGCAAATACAAGGGCATGAGGGAGATGGGAGGGTACATTACAAGCACAAGAAATTACTAAGTGCTTCACAAACATCGCTATCAATTTATCTGATGCTAACTCACTCTGTCTTAAAACCACAAGTTACAGTTGATGGCACAGAAATGTATATTCATTGTAGAAATTTCCTTTTATCTCCTTATCTGTCCATTTCTCACTCCCATTTGTTAAGAGCTCTCCAAGTTTACATCACACAGATACATCACAAAGATGTATCACTTTCAAAGACTTTGCTCTTCACTTCCATGTCATTCTCACAGATTAGAATGTGATAATGAATCCTAGGTTGCATATTTTCTTTAAACCTGAGCCAGTAGCACAGCAAAGTGTTGGAGTCTGCACTCTTTCATCTTGTGGAATCCAGTACTTTAAAGTGAAAAGCTTGTTGATGTAATCCTATTTGCTTGACTGGTCTGTACAGGTAACCTATATAGCATTGCTCTGAAAATAAATGTACAGAACTGTCTTATATAAGAGTGCCTTCCCCTCTTGCACTTTTAAAATGTGAAAGCCTCACTGTCAAATTTAATGACATTATAATCAGTGAATTAATTAAACATATTTTCGCCCTGGAATGCCAGAGATTCCAGGCACTCTGCTCCAGCATTTTCGGTGATGTTTGGATTAGACCTGTGTAAGGATAGCTTTGGAAACAAGGATTAATAAAAGATTTGCCTCACTGTGATACCTAGAAACTTAGTCTAAAGTTAATATTCTTGTCAGAAAAGTGGGTATTTAGCTTACTTTTTATGATGCAAAGAAATAATTTTCCATATATGGGAATGTACAGATAAGCGTTGATATGTAAAGGAGTTTAATTGAAAGCAAACACTGAGGTTTGTCTTATTTTAGCTTTTCATAAATTCTTTGGACCAAGGACAACAGTTAAGGCCCAGGATGTCTCATGAGCCATTAATGTAGAACAGGTTAAGCCTTTAGAACTAGGAAGGAGAACATTTTCCCCTCTACGACTGTATTTGAATTACAGTTGCAAGATTGAAGATTGGAGACGGTTCCTATACCTTTGATAACTAGACGAAGTAATTTCAGCAAGTGCTTGTCATGCAGCCAGGTAACAAAGTAAAACCTGATGAAATTCCTGCTTTTACACATTCAGGATCTGTTTCCAGTTTTCACTCTGGCAACTCTAAATATGGTGGAATATGGCAGGGCAATAGGTGGTAGTCCAGACCAGAACTTTGCAGTTTCTCTTTCTGGCTTTTCCGCACAAGATGCAAGAAGCAGTTCATGCCATGTCATTGTGAATTTCAATAAAGCAGTTTTCCTTTGTTGTTTTCTGAACACCCTCTCCCCAATTTCAAGCATTTTCCTGCAAAGGAGCATGAGTTCATGAGTCTGCACTACCTTGCCACAGGCCGCTCTCCTGGCTCCCCTCACCACGCCCCAGTGGCCGTGATTGGCTGGGGTTTTGTTTTGTTTTGGGTGGGGCCGTTTCTGTGTACCTATGTAGAGCTGAACTTCTGGCCCACATCCCATCCTCCACTGCACACCAATGCACAATGGTGCACATGTACATTTGCGCATCACTGCGAAAAACCAAATTTAATTCGACATCAGAATGTGAATCAGATTTTTTCTGGTTTTCAAATATTGAGCTTTCCCACCACATGGTGGTGCAGTAACAGTGGATTCCATGCAGAATGACGTAAAATAATGCAAGGCTACTTCTCTCCCATGTGCAGAACAATATGACTCTACAACACAGTAATCTGTGGTAATGACCTCATGTGGAAAGGCCACACACACGGAGTCACACAGAGCCACCATCACTTCCTTTTTTCCTCCTTTCTCCCTTTCACTTTTTCTCCTTGTTTCATTCTCTCCTTCAGACCTATCCCCAAGCTGCTGTTGTGTTTAAATAGAAAGAGCTTCATTGCTATCAATAGAATCCCACCAAAAAAAACCTAATTGCAGAGGCTGATTTGAGGGTAACTGTACCTGCAGGGAGGACTGGTCCTTTCTTCCTCGCCTGCCTTGGTACCCATTTACAGCATAGACTGGTTGGGATTCCCCGCTGTTTAAAAAAAAAAAAAAGCAGAGTAAGCCTATAGATTTGGAGGCAATTCCAACTTGCAGCACAGACAGTGATGAGGAGTTCTGAAAATTGCACTTCAGCAACAGTAAATGGAGGATTGCCTGATTCCTGCCCCTGTTTTTGTCTCAGAGGCCCCTCCCTAAACTGCAAACCTTAAGATTCCATAGGATGCTGAAAGTGGAATGATAGCATTATAACAGTTTAGTACAGAAAGTGCGCTAGATGTCAGGCAAAACATGGCCTCTATTCTGCCCAATCAGTTTTCAGGAACAAATCTACTATTTCCATTCAGATGGTTTAGCCAGTGAGGAAGCCCAGAGCTCTGATAGACTTCCCAGTTTTGGACCTTAGAGATGTAAAATTGTAGAAAGTTTTTTTTTTTAAATAGAGTGTGATGTGTTTTTATTCTCTTTGTTATGCTTTAAATGCTTTTAAACTGTTTTAAATTAATGGTGTTTTTAATAAGATAGTTAATTTTCAATTATGATGGCTGCCTTTTAGCTATCTTGTGAACTCTCTTAGACCATTTCTGCACTACACTGTTATAATGCTATTATTCCACTTTCAACATCCTATGGATTTCTGGGATTTGCAGTTTAGGGAGGGGCCTTTAGAATTCTCAGCCAGAGAGCTCTTTGGCCTCAGTAAACTACAAACCCCGGAATTCCACAGGATGTTGGAAGTGGAATAGTAGCACTATAACAGTCTAGTGCAGAAATGGCCTTAGATTCTATATGGGGAAAGGTAGTGTAGGAAAAACAAAGTTGGATGTTTGTCTTAGAAACTTCTGAAAATCTTCTGCAGTTGAAGAGCAATCCATGCTGATGTATCCATTGTCCTCCTAAACAGTCAATAAATTGGTGTCAGACACAGTATGGACACTTTATATCAAATGAGGTGACTCTAAAAAGCACCTCCAGATGCTATTTGTACTCTAAGCTACACCTGCTTTATGTGGGTAGGCATTTGGGTAAGCTGTAAAATTCTGGCTACAAATGAAAGCCAAGACCTTGATGCTTGTGTTGTCTGTTGCATGAGTGTTTATCTTTTGTCTTTGTCATTAAGGTAGGGCATCTGCTTTGAAAATAACCTCTTATTTGTTAAGATTCATCTGCTGCTTCTTTTATTCCCTTGTCTGAAGTACTAATCCTCCATCACTCATAATTAGTTGCTATGGAAATATTCCCACCAACATAAGCAGTTGGCATATAAGTAGCATACAATCTCCAGTGAAACAAAGATTGTTTTCATGTAAATGGACTAAAACACCCAACAACTAGAATAATACTTTCTACAGTTTTGTTTCCTCTTTCAAAATGTTGCATCACAAATATCATTAAATTAAAACTTTCCATACATTGTAATAACTTGTTTTCCAGCCCTCTTCAGATCAAATGTGCTCAATTAACTTTTTTTAAAAAAAAAAAACTTGGCAATTGACTCTGAGCATTTTCAACTAAAACAGATTATTCTTTACAGTCATATCTAAAGATTCTGAAAATCAAAATATGGCTTTTCTTCAACATATGCAAAGCAAATGTTTTTTTGAACATGCACATGATTGCTAAGTGAATATGTTTCTACTTATGTTTCTACTTATGTTTTTTGATTGCTGTACACCTTTTACCTTTCATCATTTTTCACATTCTTTCAGTGAGCCAACATGTGAGCTAACCGGTTGCTTTTGAGAGTATCAAATCCAGAATGCTGCATTATCAAATCCAGTAACAGACCAGAATCTGCTGTGAACCAGTTGTTAAATCTACAAAGCTAAAAGGCATATTGAGAGCAAGAGTGTGTTTCCTAGGGAGTTTTTTCCCCTCTTTCCTCCACTCAGAGTTAGCCCACAGAAATGACACATTCATCATTTTGTCAATATTAGTAATTTTGTTTCCAAAATTTGGAATGGGCGTTTGACAGTGAATGAACTGGTAAAAGGGAAGACATTGCAGCATTATGGACATTCTCAGCCCCAGAAAACTCTGATATGTTCACTTGGGGGTCACCATAAGCCTTGCCATAAGTTGGAAATGACTTAAATGCATGCAACAACTATAAAGTATGCCAAGCAAGAGTTATAAGACTGGTAGGTATATGTGGAGAAATTGTGTTCTGTGGTTATCACACAAAGCAGCCTTTTCTTGAGGGCTGGAACACAGCTTTGAAATTTTGGAACCAGTATAGCAACCACCCTTCTAATAACATTATATGATTTTTTTCCCATTGATGAAAATAAGCTAATCAATTCTGTTCACATAAGTTTTAAAGAAAACATTAAGCCTTCAGTAAAAGTTCTTTTTTTAGTTCAGGAAGTTGCATAAATTGCCTAAAATCCTTACAATATGAAATCATCAGCTGTTCACATCTGCCTTTGGAACTGTGCTGTACAGTAGTATATTTTACTTTTTATCTCAAGATGAATCCATTACAAGTTTGTATAAGTCAAAAATTCAGCAGGAGGATACATTAGGAGTGGCAAAAACTCATGCATAGTTTTTATATTATTCACACAGCTGGAGTGTTTATAGTCAGAACAGAGTGTAACAAGAGCAAATGCTGAACCACATCAAGCAGTTCCCATGTCGTGCATGTCATTTAAGTATCAGTTCTATAAGGGTGTTTGTTATGTTCTTAGCGCACAGAAAGACCACAACTAAGTGCCTAAAAATATCCCATGAGTTTTTAAAAATGTGGACAAACAACCCATTTCTTTTGATAATTCAAATGCATTGTTTTGCTTCGATGGCTCTCAACATCTGGTGTTCCAGAAAGCAATTTAAAATGTCATCTTTCCATTCCTTTTCTAGTCTGCCCTTTGAGTGCACCTTTTGGATGATGGCTGGGAAGATGTCATATTCTGAAGAAACATATACAAAACACAGAGTGAGGGATGCCTGAATAACTTTCTTTGTGTGAATCTAATAAAAGAAGGAGTTGATAGTGAAGAAGGGCATGTTTAACACTAAAACTATTTTGAAAAAGCCACAGTTTCATGCCCCAGCATGAAATTCATTTTCCAGAAGTGTAAACTACAGGGTATACAGTGATCTTTACTGGGAAAACTAAAACATTTCCTGGTTAATAACAAACTTCTGGAACACATTTTTAGTTTGAAAATTAAACCAAATATTTGAGCCTCTTGATGGAAAACAGCCAAATCACATTCACAAAATTTTTTTGTCTATGTACTGTATGGCCACTGAGAGCATTTAATGAAGTGAAATAATTCTTTCCTTTACCTTTTTGGTACCCTTGTAGTATGCAATGACATACTAAGAGTTATGAAGTAAAAGTTGTGAACACTTAAGATTCAACACTCATGCAAAATCATGTAACATGGCACATGTAAAGGTCCCCTGTGGAAACTCAGTTACATTGCTGGTACTCTTTGTCAGTCATGTTGGCTGCGTGGCATTGTGGGGGGAGTGTAAGTGTGGTACATCTATCCTTTTCCTAACCTACCAAGTCCCACAGATCGCTCCAAAGCCCTCACACTCCACAACTGGGGCTCAAAATTGCTCCCAGATTGCTCAAATCAGTGCAAAAACAGACCAAAGTTGTTTGGATGTTATTTGTTCACATTTTTTTTTAAAAAAATGTAATTGGGCAAAAATAAAGATAAAACAAAGCTGGGGGTCTTTTACTTTTATTTTTGCATTGGTGCAGCCTATTGGAGAGGGTTCAGGGACAAAAAATGGCTCCTACTGTCAGTCTAGGTGCCCTTTTCTTTTACTTTTCTCTCTCCCCTCCCCTCCCTTCCCCTCCCCTCCCCTCCCCTTCCCCTTTCTTTCTTTCTTTCTTTCTTTTTCTTCTTTCTTTCTTTCTTTCTTTCTTTCTTTTTCTCTTTCTGTTTTGAGAATCAGAATAAGATTTATTTTTACAGTGAAGGCTGCCTTCCCCTTTGGGCTTCCTGCCTGCCCAACCCAGTTGGATGGAAGTTTGCTGCCCCAGCTGTATTCCAGGGCAGGACCCAGTTTGGGCCAGGCAAAGATTGGCCAGACTGGTCACCCCTGCCCATTGCCTGGCAGAACTGACACATGGCATGAGGGGCTCTGGGGCCACCTGGCTCCCACCTTGCAATTCCAGCACAGCCATTGAAGCTGAGGCAGTCCCACCAGCCAGGGCTGGCTGGCTGCCCCCTCACTGCATACAAAATTTTCTGATCAAGCAATATCCTCCTGGTGTAGGAAACGGACTCTTGCATCTTATATTGTAGGCTCCTTTTGAAAATACATGCCATAATAATGTATCAATAATGTTCTGTATCTGGCTTGCAACTCCAGCACTGTGCTATTAGTTAGAGGGTGAGTAGAAGACCACTGTCCCTTTCTCCTGTCCATAGAGGAGCAAAGAAGCTCAGAGGGGAAGAGGTTGGCTACAGCCTTGAATATATTCTCCCACCTTCTCCTTCTGACCTTCCTTGATTTTCTAGAAGCACTGGATGGGACAGTAGTCATTGTCTCTCCTACTGGCATATAGGATGGTGCCACACTAGCACACCAGGAGTCAGGGAGTTAAAAACAATAATAATTTATCAACATGAGACATCAATATGTTTATTCCCAAGTGAGAAAATTAGCAAAATGATTGTAATGTGACAATGACAATTCAAGGTAGCATTTTGAATGCCCCAAGCCAGGACAAAAAGCCCTTCCTTTTTTCCCATACAGAAGCCAGTTGGCCTGGCAATTGACCCTTATTTCATTACTAGTAAGGGAATAGTGTTCCCCACCACACACAGCTAATTTAGGGGTCTCAAGACACCTTGTGCAACAAACACTACTTTATGTACACACAGAAAATATCATCCAGGGAATTCAGGTGGAACATGTGAGCAGATTGCACTTGAGCACCTGCCACCCAAAGTGATTGCCTTACTCTGCTTCACTGTCCTGGACTTTCCGTTAGAAGGAAATGATGGGGGGAAGGGGGTTATTGAAAGAAGAGGAGCCTGTGCTTATGGCTCAGTGCCCAAGCCCTGAATGACACTTTCTCTTTGTGGTTGGGAGCTTCAAGGAAACAAAAGAAAGAAAAAAGAAAGAAAGAAAGAGAGACAGACAGACAGACAGACAGAAAGAGAAAAGCTACCGTTAAAAATTAGCTTTGTTCACATATTGAGGGATGCCAAGTAAATTGTGTGGAATAAGAAAATGGTGCCGTCACATATCCTGTGACTACCTGTACTTGAATATAGAATTGAACTGGAGCCTGTTAATTTCAGCTTGAGTTTACTCTTTCCAGTAAAGATGGGAGAGAGATGACCCCAAAAATAGCAGCAATAATGGCACATTGCAGAACTTTTCTTCCTATCTGCAGTTCCCAAATTTATTCAGAGGATTTAGTTCAGTTTAGTTTAGATCCCAGAATAGTAAAGGAAAATAGTGGAGAAATCTCAGTGGCGTTAGCTCATCCAAACATCTAGTGAACTCTTGCTTGGAGCAATACAAGCGTTTCAAAATTTTGACACTTGGAAAATGTTTGGGTAATTTGTGCTCTTAAGTGTGTATCCCAGCTGTCCTCAAGGCATTTCTGCCTGTGTGTGTTCTCTTTCTTTCCCAAATCCCTGGAGTCACTTCCTGCTTAGCAATTCCTAGGCTAGTTTCCCTGATGGGTAGGTAACAAACACCCAAAGCTCAGCTTTGTGAACTGGAAATCCTATTTATGTGCAGAGCATGCTCCTGTTAACATCCTGTTAACAAAATACTTCTAGAGGTGGGGAAAGAAGGAAAAGATGTGGCAAGTTCCCACAGATAACAAAACACATGACCTCCTCTCCCCTCCTCTTGCATGCCTTAGTCTCTTTTCTAAACATAAATTTCATCTGGGATTTTCTTGGCTATTGTTCCTTTTTTCCCCAGTTAGCTTTTATTTCACACATCATTACGTGAAGCGCTGCTTACGGAGATACACTGCCCTTGTCATAGCAGGACTGTGCTGTGTGCACCTGCAACTGAAGGTTTGGGTTGAGGGAATATTCTTGAAAGGCTGGAATCATTCATTTTCTGTATGTTATTGCACATGCTCTCAGTTATTTATTTCCATTTAAAGTATGCACATGTGCTCATGCGCATGCCTCCCACCCCCGGACAAACAAACTGAAGGTGTATTCCTGAATTTAGGGAAGTAGATTTAGCATGGCACCAGAAGAATTAAGAAGAAGCTATGCAAAGATTCAGGATTTGCATGGTGCAAAGTGCTATGATACTTGAGAGAAGAGAGAAAGATGAGCCATGCAGTGACCAGGATAGAAGTGATGTCATTCTGTTTTTAAAGGGCTCCTTTTAAAAAGTGTTTGGAAACTTCAGCTGGTGCAAAATGTGGCAGCTAGAGTAGTTTCCAAAGCCCAGTTTTCATTGTTTGTTACTCCAAATCTGTTTAATCTGCCCTGGCTTCCAGTTCTTTTCTGTGCACAATTTAAATTGCTGTTCTTTATTTGAGAAGCCTGCTCTATTTTTTGTGTGAGTTTGCACATGCAGACACACACACTCACACACAACACACATCTGCACATATATACCTACATACATAAATAGTTTTATAGCATCATGATTAGCAGATAATAACTGGTCCTTTATTAGCAGACAATTGAATGTATCATTGTTGGAAATGAGTTGCAGCAACACTGCTTATGCTATGAAGTAAGCTGTGTGTTTCTGTAGCACATATCCTGTGAGAAAAGATTCTCTCTGAAGCAGTAACTCTTGCTAAGTAATGCATTCTTTTGAGAGACATTGCTGTTTTGCTCTTCAACAGCTAATTACAAACTGTCTTGAGGACAGAGTTCTAAAATTTGGAGACTTATTCTTTAGTTAATCTCTGTTACGTGTGTTTACATATATGTGTGCATCACAACAAGAGGTTTCAAAAATATTAATCTAAAAGTGTTTCTCTCTCAAAGTTAACTTTAGGCCTCAAGAAACTTACTATGTTTCTGACAATTGATATTATAGGCTCCCTGACAAGTGTCATCCCCTTATGAGTCATATGCATTTTTTAAAAAAAGTGTTTCAGGTTAAAATATACACATTTATTATGTGACATGTGACTAGAAAAGACACCTGTGAGTTTGCAACTCTTCTATTTGTTCGTTATGCTTTTATCCACAAATCTTTATGGACAGTTAGAAAATTCATGTGTTTTTTATATATTACATTTTTTAATGCAAAAGATCATGAAACACTTCAGTCCTAAGCTAAAGAAAATAGGAAGATTTTAAGGTGAGATTGAAAGAGAGGAAGTGACTCAGTGGTTCAGAGGAGCGTTCCAGATGGATGGAAGAACATGAGTATGAGAGCGACACCCAACTGTGAAAGACCAGAGGGAGAAAAGAGAGAGAAAGCCAAGACTGGAGAGGCAGAATGAGTGGAGAAATAGGTGAACATGAGGTCATAGAGGTAGGGTGGAGTGAACCCTTGGGGAATCTGGGAAAACAGGAAAGTATTTCTAAACTGAACTCTGACACAGCTAGGGAGGTGAGGATGGAGGGGGGGCATTCTCCATGGCAACAATTTGTCTGGCTGCAGCAGTCTCTTTAAAGAGTGATTGATTACAAATTCATTCTGTTTGCCAAATTTAGTGTAAGATTATTAGCTGGCTGCAATAGAGATCAGATAATTCCAACCAAAAACGGACATAGCCAACAATTCACGTCCACGCAAGAAAAAAGAAAGGGTTAAAATATCCAACCCCTATCTCACCATTGTGGCTTTAATTCCAGTGTGAACTTCTGACAGATGTGCAAACTGCTGCAAAGGTTTAGCTGTATTGTGCAGGAATCTGGAACACATCTTAGAGGAATAAAATTGGGAAGGTGCCAAATGTTGGATAGGTGGTTGCCTTTTCCAGGAAAACATGAAGTGTGCATGTGGAGAAGAGGATATCCCCTTCTCTGTCCACTGTCTTTTTTGTCCCTATATTAGGTGACCTGTCATTAGCCATGAGTCAATCCCCTTTCCTCCCATTAATTTTGGATCACATTCTGGATAAGCAGCACAGGAGCTGTTGAAAAGGGAGCCATGAGGGATTAGAGTAAGTGTGCAACTCTTGGTGAATATCAGTATTCACCTGTAGATGCTGGCAACTGAGATGTTTTTCCAGTATGCAGCCCTACTCAAATGAATGGTGACAGTCCCGTTTAGATCACAGTTAGCATGCAATGGTGTGTCATTGAGCTTTTAGTCTTTTACCACAGCTTTTTGAGAGGGTCGATTATCACCACAACTTGGACATTCCCAAAAACAAAAACCTAATCAACCCTAGGACGTAGGCCTGTACAGTAACATTACAGTTGGGGGTTGTTTCCAGTTGGAGGGTGGGTTGGAGGTGGGGGAAATTGTTTGACCTACATTTGGAACTTCATTTCCAGTAACAGAATGTAACCTTGGGGAGTTATATCATCTCAACTTTGAAGCTAATCTAAGAAATAAACTAATGCTGTCTGAAATATCAAAATGCAAGATGATGTAACAAATAGTAAAAGGGAGTTTGCAAAACTAGTATTTAGGATATTATACAACTAGAACTTGCCCATAGCATTTGAATCAATATGCATTTAAAATGCGTTGGCTTTCATTAGTGGCATTTTATTGACCAGGCTGACTGTTAGAGTTTAGGACTTGAATCCACTTGGTTCCTTTAAAAAATGCACAGTCCAGGACAGTCATTAGAGAAATACTTTGATACAACTCACGAGGTTGATGCAGACACTTTCAGGAGAAGATGGAGTGTTGAAACTTTCCATTTAGCAGGTTTCTGCAGGGAAAGACATGACAGTGGATTTTTTACTGACTTCCAGTTGGCAATTATCTTCCCAGATCAAGGGATGATCAAAGGGATTGCCTATGGGGGTCTCTTACCCAGAAGTTTTGTGGAGACTTCAAGAAGTAGTTAGCAAAACTCTTGGGGGACAGGGCTGGGATTTCATCTTGCCCTACCATTGTTTGCTTGCTTGAAGGGCTGGAAAGGAGCTCTTTATGGACAGATAATTTAACTAGAATTGGAAATAACAAAGTCTGTTAACAAATAAAAGGTTAGCAACAATTATATTTGGAAGACTTACTGTTTTTTTTAAAAAAATATTTGATTTAATTCATTTGGACTTTTGGATTGCATAATGGAGACATCATGAGAAACTGTATTTGTTTTGTCAAGAGGAGGCATTGGACTGGATGAAATTAAAAAAGTTGATAAGGTTGATACTGTTTGCTAGGTACTTTAATGGTGGATGTGGCAAAATGTCTGTGTTCCAAGAAAGGAAAGGGGAATACCCCTCCATGCACAGCCATGTTTGCTTTCTATCATGTTATGTGTGGTAAATGAAGAGAAATAAGAGGAATCTTAAATTCCATGTTGAAGTCCCCTAGAGATGAGATTAGGACACTAAAGGACAACGAATGTTCTGAACAATCTGAAGAGTATGAAGAGGAAGAGATGAATAGATATCTCAGGCTATGGATGCAGTGGAACAGCAAGATATGCTGTCAGAGACGGGGGGTGGAAAATGAAGAAGAACATGGAATGCTGAAACCAGATGAGAAATATAAAATCATATTATGAGGATGAATGGGGAGATGGCAGAGACTGCATAATCTCAACATAAAATGAAGAAGAATTCAGTAAGCAGATAGGTAAAGATCAGGCTCTTTTAACTGAGAACATTGGAAGTATGTAGATAATGAATTAGTATGCCAAAGTGGTGAAGAAATCAGAGATGAGAATGGGGGAAAATATTGAGGGACAATCCCTGTGGAAGGAGGCTGAGATCAAGAGGTGGGGAATGCTGCAGAAAACCAAGTGTAAAGTACATATTGTTAAATGTGAGGCATTTTCCGCAATCTGTGTTTTGCCAATTTTTTGGGGGGGAAAACCCTAAATTGTATCTTAAGGTATAATTTAGGGTTTTTCCGCACCACACTGTTGTAACATTATTATTCCACTTTCAACATCTTTTGGAATTCTGGGGTTTGTAGTTTACTGAGACCCAAGAGCTCTCTGACTGAGAATTACTAAATGCCCCTCCCTGAACTACAAACCCCAGGATTCCATAGGATGTTGAAAGTGGAATAATAGCACTATAACAGTGTAGGACGGAAAGGCCCTTAGATTAAAATGGGTTTAAATGTTCTAATTAAATGGTCATGATGTAGGATTGCTTTTTCCCCCTCACTTGAATTCTGAAGATGATTAAGAACTATGTTTTATTGTTAGAATTAAAAGGAGAAAAAGAATTTCTGATTTAGCACAGTATATGAAGTTTTACATTGCAGTTACAAAGGTGTTGGAGGAATAGTATCAGATTTATGGATAATGGATGTGTTGAATTGTTGATTTTAATGTTTAAATATTAAATTTTAGCTTTACTTGAGTTTTTAAGAATGGAGCATTGTTTTGTCCAAATCGAAGTAGTTATTATAATCAAATATTACTAATGAATAGATACTGGAGAGCTAATATTTTATTAACTTTCTGCAGAATAATTTATGTAGTATCGTAAGTTTCATTTTATAATGTATTAGCAAAATTGATAGATTATAGAATGAAGAGAATTTTTTTTTAAGATGGAGGAGACTTAATTAGAATTTGGGTATAGCAGCTGTGGGAAACAATTAGAAACTATTTTTACTCTTGCTATTCCTGCTGTTATTTCTTGCTATTCTTTCTTCTTTTTTATCTTCTTTATCCTTATTCTTTTTTTCCTCTTTATCGTTTGTGTTTGATGTATGGAATAATCTATATTGCTGTGACTGTAATTTTTTCAGATATAGAGCATTTTCTTTATATTTTATTCTGTATTATATAATTGCAATAAAAATACTTTTAAAAAAGGCTGCTGCAGAAAGGAATGCTTACATTTACTCTCTAGTAACCTTCTCATTCCAATGTCTGTTAACTGAGAAAGCTGTCTGATGGATTTTGCCAGTTTTAAATCACAGGTCTATGCATATGCAGGCCAAATGTTTTAAAGAGATATTTTACACACAAAGCTAAATAAATACAGAAAAGATTTTAAAGCATTTGCTAGCATGTTTGCCGTGAAAATGTCTGAGATTCATCCAAACACTGAAAGATAATAAAGTTATGGATCATATTAAAAATATGTTCTCAGATGTATATAAGTGCTGTTACGGTATTTTCATGTACATGTGAATTTTCTTCTACATTCATACATTTTAAAGCAGTAGGATTAATAGTTTTAGCTGCAAATGTAAGAATTTATTCATTAGCACTACAGGAGAGTTGTTACTCCTGAAGCAGAAAAAGGAATTCAGTAGAGCCATAAACTGCTATTCTATTTTAAAGTATTTTTCTTTAAAATGGATGGCCATATTTCTTTAACATTATTTTGTTTCATGTTGATCTTGCATTTCCTCCATTGAACTCAAAACAGCATACATGGCTTTTCTTCTCCCCCTTGAGTCTCAGAAGGCACAATAATCTTGTGAGGAAGGTCAGGCTGAGAGAGTGTATCTCATTGAAAGTTATCAGTGAGTTTTATGGGTGAGTGGAGGTGTGAAGCTAGAATTCCGAATCCCAGTCCAAAACCCTCAACTGTTGACTCTCTAATAAAACTGAACAACTTCTATTAAGTAAAGGCAAGAAATTCTGTCAGATTTCACTTTGTCCCCTATTCAGATATTGCAAGGTTTGGTAAATTTTGAAGAAAACTAACTGAAATGAAATTCCTATCCATTACTATTGTTAAAAAATGTACATTATTTTTTACACTTTGGATTTCTTGTGTTATTTAACAGAGATAGGCAAATTGTCCAAGCTTCGTTATTATTATTTAGCTAATTAGGTAGGCAACCAATTCATGGGAATCTTTTATCCTTTTCCCTCTAAAATGGGAAGACAGGAAATAACTTGGACTAGGATCTCAGATGACTTTTTGTGGACTGATATGGTGTTGGGAACCTGTTTCTTTCTTAGAATCATAGATTCTTAGAGTTGGGAGGGACCTCATAGGCCATCAACTTCCTGCTCAGTAGAAGAACTCCAGCTAGAGCATCCCTAGCAGAAAGGTGTTCAGACTCTGTTTGAAGACATCCAGAGAAAAAGACCCCATAATCTCTCTAGGTAATTGGTTACATTGCCAATAGCTCTTACTGCCATCATAACGATGAACATTTTCCCACTAGTAAATAAATACTAGTTATATCTGAAAAATCACAGCAGGCACTGCCTTGCTTAGACATTTGTATTCTATTGTTAGACCCACGATTTCAGCAATCACAATCTATAAAAGAAATACAATGGAGCCTTCAAAATTATTGGTCAGTAGCAGAAAAACTTGTTACAGTTCCTTTTAACCTGTAACCAACCAGAATGATATGATGTGATAATTGTAACAGGTTTTTTTCAGAGAAGGAATTCATTAAACTGTTTTAGTCTGAAGGGCTAAAAGTCTGACTTTTTGCCCATGGAATGTATTTTATGTGTGTGGCAA
Organism: Ctenosaura bakeri; assembly: GCA_948474755.1. NCBI lineage: Eukaryota > Metazoa > Chordata > Lepidosauria > Squamata > Iguanidae > Ctenosaura > Ctenosaura bakeri. The sequence continues at coordinate 27,257 of CAOLHI010000816.1, forward strand.
CCAGGGAAAGAAGGAAAAGTTGTTTTTATTGCATAGTGCTGACATCCAAATCCAAATTTTCTTTAAAACTCATTGTAGATTTTGAGACTTATGTACCATTTTAATACATATTCCATCAATCTATGATACATTTTTTTCCTTGTTTGCATTCATTTTCAGCGTACAAAGTGATTGAAAATCCAGTTACAGCTAGTGTAAGCTTCGTTGTTGGAAGTGAAACCTCAGATGTGCACTCAAATGGCAAATGGTATGCCTTGAAATAGTGAGCTCTGTCTGAGGCTAGCATGAGATGCGGGCAGATGAGTGAATAAGTACTTTCTTATGTCTGCTGTGTGTCTCTAGTTAGACAAAAATTCAGATTTTAAACAGCCTTCCCAGCAACTCTGAGAAAAGATTTTTTAAAAAAAGTGTACTGGAAGAAAGTGTATGGGCAAAATTACAATTTATGAGAAAGATGAAACTGTCATTAAATAGAATCTTCATAGTGGGGATCTACATCCCTCTCAAGATAGTCACTGCTACAAAATGGAGACTGGCTTACAAGCCTAAGGGTAAGAGACCTCCAAGGATGGGAGGCACATTGTCCCATGCTAAGTCTCACCGATGGCCATCACTCTTTCAGAGCTACCACCACATTGCTGTGCCTTCAGATTTACTACTGCTAAGGTGGAGGACTGTTGAACATCTGACAGCGTGGGAGCCAGAAAAGGCAGCTTTTTGCCATTAAAACAAGGTTGGAAATCACACAGCCCTCTAGATGGTTTTAGATTATAGCTCCCAACAGTCTTTACCATTGATTATGTTGGCTGTGTCCAACAGCATCTGGATAACTGCAAGATATCTATACTTGCTTTCAGACAAAATACAAGAGGATTGTTACCTGTATGCCATACTTGTAGGCATCCCTAAAATATTTGGCTGGTCACTATAAAAAATGATGCTATTCTAAACAGACTTCAGACCCAACCCACCAAGGTTCTTACAAGAAAAAATACCTAGCTTTGCATGAGTTGGAACAGATCGTAAGGCTTGATGGACTAAAGTAGTGAATGTAGTGAAATGAAAGTAATGTGCTTAGACCCTGAAATGTCTAATTTTCTTATCTGTATATTTATGACTGCATATAGTATATAACTTGACAAGACTAATAGAGAGCCTATTTATTTTCCCATGTAACTATCCTGAGACTTCAGTGCTAAACTGGAGTGTTGATATTAACTGTGCCTTTCTGGATTTTAGTGTTGGCCATGAGTTGAATGTCTGGGCAACCAGATGGCAATAAAAGGAACCCTAGACCGATGCAGGTTAGCTGACAAATGACAAAAAACCTCTCCATCACTCAGTCTAAAGAGGTAGGGTTGGGGAACTACACCTATTTTATTTTACCACCAGAGCAAACCCATAGATCCTGACACCCCACAGTGCACCCTCTGCATGTGGCATTCTCATAGTTCTGTGAGGTAAAGTGGTTTTTCTACTCCATGCCTATGGTGGAGGTGCTGCCCAAAGCAATGGGAAATGAACATCCATATCAAGGACACTTTTAATCATATAAATACATTCATCACCTATGTAGCACAATGACTGACCTACATATGCCTACATATGCTACATATGCCATCCATCCTTTAAGAGTAAGGGAGAGAGGGAAAAAAGCCAGGTTTTACATAATGGTTAGGATTATTTGAATAGACTGCTTTGCTTGAAATGTTAGCACTTTGAATACACCTGCATTTTTTTCAGGCCCATCATATACATGCTTACTCAAAAGTAAGTCCAAAGACTTGAGTGGAGATTACAATTGGTAACTGGGTGTAGAACTGCAGCCATAAACTTATTTAGTTATTTCATGTCTGAGGAATAAATTGACACTGTAAATTATCATTTCATAAAGACAATTTCTTGTGTTAGAAATGGGAAGTTTTCAAATAGAAAAAGGGAATGAATATTGTGTTCTCAGTTGGAAGGTGTTGAAAGTGAGAGCAAAAATGGGTGCATTTGGTCACCATGTTACCTGTGAGTTTCTTCTTTCTATTATGTTTTCTTTGGAAAAATAGATTTGTGCTTTTGCTTGTTTGTGGGATGCATGGAAAGGGAAAGATAGTATTTAGTTCTTCACTTTAGAATGCAAGTAAGAGACAGATATTTTTTAAGGTCTGTGTCTTAGCATTAAAAAATTGGCTGATTAATTCCATGGAATCTTTTTTGGCAACCTTCATTATATTTTCTATTAATACCACCCTGTCTTTCCACACTGAAGTCCCTAGTGCACTGAACTTTCCCACCCACCATACACATGCAAACAAGACGATAAAGCTTCTTTCAGAGAACTGAAAAAAAATCAAGCATCTTATTGTTGTATGCTGAGACAGAGGAGCATGGAAGTAATTTTTGAGCACAGGGAGTCAGATTTTTCATAGCTCTGTTGTGCTCCATTAACTTATTGTCTTTTTCCCTAGATCATTGTTTTCATTGGCCTTTTGTTTGTTTAACCAACTTAATTTTATGGATGCATTTCTTTTTTATATGTCTTATAAATCAAGTTAATAGAACAATTTATCAATTTCCAACTCCTGCTACAGTTTCCTGACCCTTGGATTGCCAAGAGTATCTTTTGGACTTTTCATTATGATTTTTATTAAAGGGTTGGTATTCTCCCTGCCCAAATTCAGTAGCATTTACTGCTTTGAATTGCTGGGAACAGTCCATTAAAAAACTTGTTAAGTTTCCGTGTTGTTAATAAGATAGAAATTAGATAAGAAGCTTGTTAAGCAGCTGTCAATGATCTTAATTTTCACATTCAGTTCAGTCTTCAGAAATATCATTTAATTGTTTCAGTCATTTTTACAATATGTTAACATTTATTTAGAATGTGTTATCTATTATTTTGGTCCATTTCTTTGTTTTGTGTGATACAGTGGAGATTCAATTCTATGGTAAAGAACATTCTTAAAGTGACATATTCTGATTGTAAGCATACTGAGCTCTTTTGCACAAAACATAAAAATCAAATATCACTGAAATTGCTGGAGCTTGGGTTTATTATACCTAAGACTGGGCAGAAAAACTGGAGTGTGCATTTCTGCCATGAAAACATTTGTATTCCACTTGGGTAATGGAATCATGAACAGGAATGAGACCCAAATCTTCTGTACTCAAGCTGAAATCTTTTCAAGATGTATTCAGATATCATAGGCAATGTGTCGTCACAAAAACAATTCAGACTGAGGTCAGGAAATACTGCCTTCAGCCTGGGCTGGCTTTCTGACATGATTGTATTTTTTGGCACTAAAAGTAGAACCAACATAGGTGTCAGTTGCATAGTGACGGAGGGGTAATGGGGGGCGGTTTGTCCCCAGCGGCTGTATTTTTGGGCCATCTCAGCTTGCAGCCATGCCCACACACACCGTGGCCATGCCCCCATCCACTGTGGCCACATCCTCATGCCATAGCCCCGCCTCTGCCCCTCCTCCACGCACTCTCAGCTCTGCCGCTGATAGATGTTTATCAGTAGCACATAGGCTATGAAATATTTTTTAAAATTGATAATCTTCACTGGTTGGAAAAATGAGAAACCCCTTCCAGCACCCTTTGGTGGAAAAAGTATGGAGCTAATGACGAACAACTTTAAGTTAGTCTTAAAGTTAGCCTGTTGTTGGACTGCAGTGTGACCCTCAAGAGCTTCTCTGAAGTTAAATTCAGACCTTGGGCTGAAAGAGGTTGCCCCCTGCTCTATGAGCTTTTGGGACATAAACCCTGAATTGGATTGCAATCTACATTCAAGTAAGCAATATCATAAGAAAATCAGATAAGAGCAAACAAAACTAGCAGTAAATTAAAACCATACTTAGACTAAGAATACAAATTAGAAGACAACTGCAGAGCAAAACAAAGCAAACCAGTGCATATGTAAAGGCCATTTTAAGTTAGTAATGGCCAAGTCCCATTCCGTTCTGTCACAACTAATTATGGTTGGCCATGAAGGTATGCTTCCAAAAAAAAGGTGAAACATTTGGTAATTTTTAGAGTCTTTCCTAGCAGTTAATTTCCTTTGGGATTCTTGCTGTTGTTGTTTTCCATCTTCATTTGGATTGACTACAAATATATTTTACAGTTTACTTTCAATTGGTAGGTTGTTGGGTTTTTTACTACTACATTTTAATAGAGTATATAAAAAGATAGTAGAAGAGAAAAATTGTATTCGAATTGGATTTAGTATGTTATTCTTGGTAATTATCTCTGTTCTAAAATGCAAAGTTATGACAATGGCAGACTCGAATTCCCATGTGCTCAGAACACACAAAATAAGATATGGTCCCATTAATAGCAGAGGGTATGTAAGAGTGAGAGATGCAGAACTTTTTTCCACCTCATGGCTTACTTCCTGAACTCTTTTCTATAGCTTAGTTGTGGGCTACATGCAGCCTGTGCACTACATGCAGCCTCTCAAGGTCATTTTTGAGCCCCACAGAGCCTGCAACACTCTTCCAAATTATCAGTCTTTTTGCATTGTTTTGGGGGAACAAATGCCCTGACATATCTAGAAGGAGAAATTCTACCATTTCATGGTTCTTTTCCCCCGACAGTCCAAAAACATGGGGAAATAGGTCCACAACCCCTGCATGGCATGTTCATATTTTGGGCTAACAAGAAGAAGAGGAAGAGGAAGAAGAAGAAGAAGAAGAAGAAGAAAGGGAGGGAGGGAGGTCACCACCTCTGCTATAGCTGGTTTTCTTTAAGCCAGGTTCTGAAATGAGAATCTTGCTTCAGGAAACAGGCTATGGGGAGGTAAACTCAAGAAGGCTGTTGAAGACTTCTCAGCTCACATCTCTTTTGTTATTAAAAACAGATCTCCCCACTCTGTTTATATGTATAGGTAGATCAGAGCTTGGTAGTGTGACAATATACTTAATAAAGTACATTTTGGACAATCACATAATTAGTGGGTTCATAAGATTTTGCCCCTTCCACATTCAAGGACTAGACTCTGGGCTGAAATGAAGGATATCTGCTTTTGAGAATAATGAACACCAATTTACCAGTAAATAGTTTACCTTCCTTTCTCAGGCCATTTCTGCACTGCACTGTTATAGTGCTATTATTCCACTTTCAACATCCTGTGGAATTCTGGGGTTTGTAGTTTACTGAGGCCAAAGACGTCTCTGGTTGAGAATTCTAAATGCCCCTCCTCAAACTGCAAATCCCAGGATTCCATAGCATGTCGAAAGTGGAATAATAGCAGTATAACAGTGTAGTGCAGAAATGGCCTCAGATACAACCAATGCAGAATGGTTTACATGTGCTTTACTAGCATCTGTTCTGTCTTTTCAAGGTCCATATTAAGGCTTTGGCAAACGGTTATCCGTAGAGATAACCATTTGCCAAAACTGGTATCAAAATTAGTCGCATAGGGATGTGGGGGCGAGGGAACAAATTGCCCTGGGCAGCAATGTTTTTGAGGCGTCCTGGCATGTAGCCACGCCCCCGCATGCTCTGGCTATGCCCCCATGCAATGCAGCCATGGCCCCGCACACAGTGGCTACACCCCTCGTGTCATAGCCCCTCCCTCTCCTGCCCCTCCTTCACACACTCCAAGCTCCACCACTCATCAAAAGTGCCATCATTTCCCTTTTTTGCTGGACAAAGTAAATTTCCACAGTTCAGTTCAACATCAAGCATACCCTGTATTGAACTTGGATTCATAGAAGGCTGCATGTAATTCATTACGATTTAATTTAGGGTGAGACATTGGAATTGTTCTGTTTCACTGCACCTAAGCACTAGTATGTAACTCATGCCAGAAGTTCTATTGCAAAGCATTGTTAATACCTGTAGCTACAAGGCTGGTTATCAGAAGTTAAACTTTCCAGGTATAGTGATGTAGGTACTGTGCTTAATTTTGTCAAGTTGCCAGATACCAAACTAATAATATGATTTTCAACTATTTCCTTTCACATTGGTGAAATGATTAGCCCTTCTTGTTTTGTTGTAGTGTTTTGCATGGATACGATAGTAAAAACATTTAAACAGATTAACACATTGCAAAACTAAAGTCTGTAAGCCTCTTTTTCAGATGTGGATGAGCACACATGATAGTTCTTTTAAAATGTTTCGTACTTTTTTTTTTATTCCACTTATTTTTGCATCTTGTTACATAATAGCCTCCTCAGACATAGGCCCTGCCTTATTCATATTGTTTCTATTAAGCATCTAAGCTTATTTGAAGCATCCAAACTTCAACAGACAGACTATTTCTTATTGTTTAAGATACTTACAATGATTATTAATATACTTGGTTCCACACCTTGTCTGATTAATGTCGCCTATTGTATGGCTTGGCAGTTGTCTTCTCCCTAAGGACAAAAGAGGCGACAGTCTTGATCAGACAAGAGGCGCCCAAGCACACTTGGCACATCAGCAGATGCTCACAATTTTTGACTTATACAACTTTGCCAGAAGCGGGTTTATTCCTTCTGGAAAAATGTGTAATTTAAGATTTTCTCTGTTTGTGATGTTCCATTTGGCTTAACACCATTCATTTGAATGATGGCCCTCGTTACATGTGGGGTTTCAACTTCTTCCTTTTTAATATTTTTGATGTGTCAGAGGAAGTGTCTAGTGTCTAGGAGAGCTTTTTCTTCCTTCTGAAACCTGATCTTGATTAAATCTTTCACATTAAGTCAGAACACTTCGTATAGGAATTGTATAGGCATAGCCAAAATGACTAACTTTCACCCACATTGGCTTATGTTTTCAAACCTTTTCCTTATTTATGGGAAAATAAGTAATAGGATTTCAATCAGAAATTTAGCAACATTAGATTTTTCATCCCTTCTAAATAGTCAAAATACAAATACAGATACTTGAGGTTTTAAATCAGCATTCCAGCTTTCCAAGTTGAACTTGTGATCCAGCATACTTAACAAGATTTTCATTGTCCTCAACCCTCTTTGAGTTAGCCCCTTGCAGTTCTCGTAGAAATTATTAGAGGGTTTGGAACAGTATGATATGTTCCATATGCAGTGCCTGCTGGAATAAACAGTGCACAGGAGACTTGTCAGATGTGCGTACATTGGGGAGCTATTGATCTCCATGTGATTGTTACACATACTTCCCCTCATTCTAAAGTCCAAATGTGAAATCCAGCACATGAAGCTTTCATCACTATCTGTGATATTCTTCTGAAGCTTTGGCCTGCAAGTTCACTGTTGGATTGAATTTTTGTTTTTACTAAAAGATTAAGAATGGCCATATTTTAAACTGCCCCTTATCATTTACAAGGTTGCCTGCACAATCTAGAAACTATTTTTTTATTGACAAAAAAGTTAGGAATATATTTAATCACATGGGTTGTCAGAGTGTACACAAGTGCCAAAAGTTGGGCAAATAGTAGAAAAAAGGCATGGTTTCTGTCAGAACAAATCAGGCCTGCTCTTCTTCCAGCTTCTTCAGTCTTGCATTCCTTTCTTTGCCCAGATGACCAGATGGAGTATAAGCTGTTCAGGGACATACTGTTTTATACCCTTGCCCTGGCTCTTAGCTTTATAATGGTAAACTATGCCAGAACATCATGTATGAGGGAGTGGAAGTTTTCTTGTGGCATGTTTATGAGGATTGTGACAGCTAGCCACATGACTATGTAATATATGGGACACAAGAATGCATGCTTGAGTAGTTGCCATAGGGTTGCCATGTGTCCTACATTGCTGTTGTCACTGTTGTTGTTGTTGTTGTGTGCCTTTCAGTTGTTTCTGATTTATTGAGATCCTAAGATCAACCTATCATGGGGTTTTCTTGGCAAGATTTGTTCAGAAGGGGTTTGCCACGACTTTCCTGAGGTTGAGAGACTATGACTAGCCCAAGGTCACCCAGTGGGTTTCCTGAGTGGGGATTTGTACCCTGGTCTCCTAGGCCAGTTCTGCACTGCGCTGTTATAGTGCTATTACTCCACTTCCAACATTCTGTGGTATCCTGGGGTTTGCAGTTTAGGGAGGGGCCTTTAGAATTCTCAGCCAAGAGAGCTCTTTGGCCTCAGTAAACTACAAACCCCAGAATTCCACAGGATGTTGAAAGTGGAATAATAGCACTATAACAGTGTAGTGTGGAAATGAAGCTAGTGTCCTAGTCCAATGCTCAGACTACAACACCACACTGTTTCTTATTTGAAGGTGTCCTCCTCTGTTTAGATGTGGTTCAGTTCAAAGGCTCATTCACACCACATACTTGCAACACTCTGTTTCTGCTTTAACTGCCATGGCCACATCCTATGGATGGATGAGGCCCTAGAGTCATCTGGCTGAGAATTCTAAACTGCAAGTCCGGGGATGTCCTCAGATGGAACCATGGTAGTTAAAATGGAATATACCACTAAAATTATGTAGTGTTAATGGGTCCCAAGGTCCACTTTATAGGCATAGTACCCAAAGAAAGCAGAGCAGGGAGTTTGGGGTTGTCTAATACTCCTGCACTTAGACACAGAGGGCACCTTGTCAAAATCTTCACACTGGTGAAGTGCATTTTTATTTAAATTACAGTAATTACTTCTGGTTTTATATCCAAAAATATAAATCAGCATATGCAAATGTATGCAAGTCTCTTTTCTCTCTAGCCATCCTTTTGAAATATTATTTTTTGATGCAAATCAAATTTCAGGTCTGCCGTGCAACCATGATTTTTCCATGAATCTAGACAGTCACTTCTTCAGAAACTGGGTCAATAACATATTGATTTACTGTATCTAGGGTATTTTGGTATGTTTGTACTAATTTATGATAACTTTTTGACTGTTTCATCAGCAGTCACTTTAACTCACATGCTTAGAAGAGTCTTCTCTGACTCTTTGGACTTTGATTTGTTGTAGCCTGTACCATAGTGAAGCTCTTCTATGTATATATTATAGATCAGGTTATTTGGCTGGAAATCAGTGATGTATAGAAGTTTCCTGTGGACTGTAATCTAGTACTATTTTACTGGATGGGGAAATACGATGGATGCTCTCATTTAAGTCCATTTCTAGGAAAAATTTAACATTGTATCCTTTCCATTAAGTGCGGAAGCACAATGATGTATTACGGCTGTCATGCAGGTGTCTTTTGTGTGTGACCCCAGGTGAGCAAGAAGAACAGATTTGTCCTGTATCGAACAAGCAATATTTCATTTAAATACAGTTTACATTGTCCATCTGTGTGTATTAGCATTTTGGGTATCCATGGGCTAAGCATTTACAAAGATAGTATATAACTGGATAATTGTAGCATCTGGTTTAAAGGTCACACTGGGTGCGTGAGAGCACCACATAAGTTCTTCTAGTCCATCAGAATGATAATTGAGCCAGGCTTCTCTCTCCTTTCTACCACAGATAGGGCTACCTTATTCTATGTGCATAGCCATGAGAAAATTGTTAGTTCATTATGCAAACATGCAGTGAGTTGGGGAAGAGTTGACAGCACCCACACTCGGTTAATTTTCCAATCAGAACTTTTCCCTTCAGTACTGATTTGTAGATAGGAAGCAGAAAGTTATGGGTTTTGATTTATTTATTCATTCATTTTAGATTTTTTGCATACAATGCAGGGATACACAAGGATCAAATGTACTCCCAGGTGTTCTTTGTGCCCTCATGAACCCTTTTCTTTATCACATTTTACTTGCTTTCACAAAGCTGTTGTGCCTTTAACAACTGCAGGAGATGCTGTATTTAACAGATATGGTTTTCTCAGGAGTGAGATTTTGATGAGGCATCAAAAACAACGTTGTTACATTTATAGTTTTTCACATCAGCGGAAGTTGCCAGACAAATCATACATAGCCCATCCAGCACACATCCAGAGACCAGGATGCTGTTTGTGCACAGCACTGGTAGTTGCACTTTTCCAGAGTTGCATCATGGTGGTAGGGAAGGTAGACAACATAGGCCAGCTTAGAGAAGCCTCTACTTCCCATGGCAACTCTGTATTTGAAAATAAAAATAATCTTCAAATCTAAAGGAATTCTTATCTGGTATAATATCTAAAAAAAGATATATAGTAGTATACTATACTATACTATACTATACTATACTATACTATACCATACCATACCATACCATACTATACTGTGTTGCCCATATCTGTGGGAACTTACCTTCCCAGACATACCTTGGATAACAAAAAATGCAGATAATAGTGAACACTACATTTTGATCCGCAGGCTGGGTAAGGAAGGGAAGTATTGCTACTTACTAGCTCCTCTTTCCTTCCCTCCTGCCTGCCTTTCTTCCTTTCTGGTGGGGCTTGGTGAGCTCCTTGTTTACCCCCTTTCATTCTCACTGGTCCCAGCCGCTCACCCTGCAAAGGAGGCAGAAGGGGTGTAAGGCTCATTAGGCTCTGTCACCTTGGACTCTCTTGGCCAAGGAAGGAGTCTCCCTGTCTACGTGCAACTGAGTCCCCTGCACCTCTCGCCATCAAAGAAGGCACATGTCTTCCTTCCAGCAGCTAAGAGAGGTGTGTGGCTCTATGCAGCCAAGAGAGGCATAGGAAGCCCAGTTGCATGGAGCCATGCACCTCTTTGGCCAAGGAAGGAGATGGGAACTCTTACCTCAGCTGAACTCTTACCAGATTTGACAGCCAGGCAGGGGGCTGCTTTCAGGAGCTCAGCATGTCCCCCACTGTCTTTTCCTTCATCTGAGGAGCATCTAGTGTGATGACTCTGTGGGAGCTGGCAACCAGTCATGAGGAAGAAGCTAAGGAAAAGGCGAGGAAGGACCTCAACTGGTGGTAGCAGCCATGGCCCTGGAACCCCAGGCATTCACTGTGTGGCTCTTCAGTCTCCAGCTGGCCCTAGCACTTGAGGGGGGAAAGCTGCACCCCTACATTTGAGTCTTCCTTTTGGCTACTCTCCCATCCATGGGAGACCAGGCGAGCGAGTTAATGGGGAGGGTGTTTGTTTGTTTGTTTTTATTTTAGGTAAGTGAAATCATGGATATCAATCCAGTGGCTATGGGGACACACTGTTATAGCCCCCACTATAGCCAATTTAGTCATGGCTGATTTGGAAAATAAATATTTTTTTTCTTTTTTCCAATCTTTTCTCTATGCATATAGATACATATTGATGTATCTATATGGTTTATTGATGATATCTTTCTAACTTTTAAGGAAAGTTACAAGTTTTCAGATTTTGTCAAATGGATCAACACTTTATGTGCCATTATCAAGTTCAGCACTAGCTAAAATCAGTCTCAGATTCCCCTTTTTAAAACACTTCTGTATATATATTTTTAATATATAATTCTATGTGTGGTCTATATTTTGAATGCACTATATTTATATAAGATGCATGTATTAGTAGTGTGTATTTGCAATCCATCTTGTTTTTGTTTTTGTTTCTGGCTCCTCTGATGCTATTACTATTGTGTTATACCTGCATTTCTTCTTTTGTTTTTATTGGTTCTAGAAAACCTTTCATACTTAAAGACCTACCACACTCTCCAGATGCACACACCATTTATCAGGTGAACAGCAACAAAAGTTCTTGTAAATGCTCTTGGGGTGGTGAGGGAATGGAACCAGATGGAAGGGAAAAAAGGAGCTTTTTAAGTGTCTAAAAGCCCAAAGAGGAGACTCCTCTTCACACACCTTTTTTTTCTCTTGCCCTTGAATAGGCTCAAGGACTACTTCTCCTACCATAGTCTCACCCATTTTTTGTGTCCTTAGGCTGGAAGGTGTGGAGCAGCCCAACAAGGAGGATCATTGTGGGCTGTTTTCCAATAGCTGATACACAATGACAATATCAGAACACAAGTGGCAAGGCTGTAGCCTCTCTGATCCTCACCTGGATTTCTCCTGCCACAGAGTTGCATGGGAGGCAGATAGGCAGGAGTTAAGAAAGGATTATGGAAGCCTATAACCTAAGAGAGGAACCAAGAGAGGATTGTGGAAGGAATATCCCCGGTGATGTAGACTTAAGTTGATTGACTTGGACTCAAGTCAGACTTAAGTTGCTTCAGTGACTTGACTCGGATTCGATTTGGCAATAAATGATGCACTGACTCTAATCAACTTGAGACTTGGATATTTTTAGTGACTGACTTGCTGCCCTTGGTTCAGTACCCTAACACATTCATCCAGAAACCTTACGACTTTGAACAACGCTTCCATCTCTTTTTGCCTACTGGTCACATGATCATCTCTCAAGCTCAAAGTGTGGGTGCATTTCTCAGAGGAGAACAGCAAACAGGTTAGGCAATGGGCTTGAGGTGGGGTTGAGGCCTGCATGGTAGCCTGTCCCTGCTGCATATTGGAGGAGCCCTCTAAAACTTTTTCTAAGAGCAGAAGACAAGACTTGCCCCCAGAGTACAGGGTGTATTTCTCAGAGGGGAACAGCAGATGTGTTAGGCAACAGGCTTGAGGAGGAAGGATCCTTCTTTCTAAAGCTTTTGAAGCTTCAGTAATGAGGGGTAAGAAGGATACTATTCCCCACTTCTGAAAAATCCTCCAGCTTGAGAAATGGGAAGTAAGAAGGATTCTATTCCCCACTTCTGAAGCTACAGACTCTTTTATGCTCATTGGCAGAAAAGCCTCCAGCTTTGGGAAGTAAGAAGGATCCTATTCCCCACTTCCAAAACTGCAGATCGCAAAATTGCAAATGTGGAGGGCTGCTTCTGCTTAAATTGTTTCAACTCTGTCCAGAAATTCTGGAATATCGGTTGGAGTATAAAGTTGGCTCCCAGAGTTGAGACTTGACTTGAAAGCATCTTCGAAGACCAAGAACTGACTTGAGACCTGACTTGAGACTTGCAGTAAAAGAGTTATATGCATCACTGAATATCCCTCACTCTCTCAATGTCATGTGGGAGCCAGAGAGTACTGTGGAAACCTATAATCTTCTTGATCCTTAGCTGATTTCCCTTCCAGCCTCCTGGTATTGGATGAGAGATGCGCAAGGGAAGCCAACATTGGAAGGCTATTGCCTTCCACCATCATCTCTTGGCTCCCTTTTCTTGCCCCCCATACCAGGATGGTATGTGTAGGGGTTGGTGGCCAGGCTAGAAAGGATCCTAGCTCATCCATTTCCATCCTCCCAGTTTCATGGAGCCACTGAAGACTTTCTCCTCCCTGTGAGATTTCTTTGAAAAGTGCTAAATTTTCGAAGACATCAGGCAGTGAGGAGAACAACTTTCCTTTATAGGAATGAATACATTTACACAATGAAGAGATCTCTCTTTAGAGGCCTGTATTTGTCCCTGCTACATAGCATGCAAGGAGATCAACCATGAAATAGTTACAGAAATTTTTTGAAGTCAGTAAAGTAATACATATTGTAATACATATTAGCAGCTATATATTATGAATGCAATTTTAGGAGGTGGCAGCAGCATATATATGGGCTCCCTTTTAATGTCTAAAATTTTGAGAGAAGATGGAATGGTCCAAAGATGTTTGCTGCCAGCTCATTAAGGTCCGCTGCTACCTCACTGAAGTGCTACAGTTCAGAAATTATTTTTCCCACCACCTATGCTGTTTGTCTGTCGTGAACTGACATGAACTGTGCTAGTAACACTTGTTCCCCAAGGAATAATACAGTAGGCAAGTGCTAACTTTAGTGTAGCTTACTTACTTTAGTGAAAAGTGAGTATGAAGAAAGGGATTTAATTTTGAAGTGGGTCTAATAAATTGGGTGAAGAAATTGCATTGCATGTTTGTGGAATGCCTGGCAGAAACCAGATGGCCTGCAGGACCAATGTTACATGTGCAGGATTGGGGGGCTTTTTGGTTGGCAGGAATGATACCATCTGCCAGCTCCCTCAGAGTTCGTTCTTTGTTGTGACTCTCACAGTAGCTGGTACTTGTGTGTGCGCAAGTGAACAAATTTCCCCAGAGATGAAAATGGCTAGAACAGCTGCCTTCATTTTAGAATTTTGTTGTGGATATGGCTATGGTAACTGTCACACTGAGTGAACTGTCATACTGGGTGAAATGGGATTAAACATACCTCTTTTGAAGTCTGAAAAAATAAATAAATATCAAAATTTACCAATGAACTACTGTGCAAGACTCATTATGGCACTAAGGTAGGCTTACACTGTTGTCTTTTCCTCGGTTCATTTAAATAATACTTATTCAGCGGACAAGGGACAAGCGGACAAGAACTAAATTTGTTCTCAAAGAAAGCAGCTAGTAATTTTAGCAATTTTGTTTCCATTCCACTGTGAGAAAGTCACTGAAAACTACACAGAATATGCAGAAAACAGAATTTTCTGTGCAGAAAATATTTCAATGCAGGAGCTGTTGGAAACTGTTCAGAAACTTCAGTGAGGCCAGGTTGTTGACTGGGACTGGTTACAGAGATCCTGTGAACCCCCCCACAACTTGAAGCCATAGTCTGCTTGGGTCAAGACTATTTGAATGACCATCTCTCTCTATAAAAGCCAAGCACAAGCTTTAAGATCTGAAGAGGAGAGCTTCCTCTTGGTCTCCACCACCTCCACAGGCTCATTTGGTGAGGACCACAGGAGAGAGTCTTCTCTGTTGCTGCTCTGAGGCTGTAGAACACCCTTCCACAAAAAGTCCAGTCTCTGCTCTCTTTCTGATGGCAAATGAAGACCTTTTTTTGTTTAGGCAGACATTTGAGCTTTAAATTATATAGCAGTAATGTCTGTGATGTGGCGTGCTGTGTTTTTTAAAAATCTTTTATTAATAAAGGATTTATAAAAGATGTATCTTTTATTAGTAAAAAATGTTAGTGTTAGTATTATTTTTAATGTTTTGTTAGTAATTGTGTTTTAAATATATTTTAACTGTTTTAAGCATGGTTTCAATAATTTTTTATTTAATACTTTTTAACTTTTCTAAAAGATTTTAAATTTCTTGGACCTGCCTTGGATCTCATCCTGGAAGAAGGTGGGATATTTATTCAATAAATAAGTAAATTAATTAAATAAATAGAAATATTATTCCCTATGTACAAAATGCTGTTTTCTATGAAGAAGATATTGTTTTCTATGTATATCAAGCATGTGTGAAACTTGTGTTGGATAAATCCCCAATTAAAGCATTTTCTGTGCAGGAAATAGTAGCTCAAAGCAGAAATACTATTCTGCACAGAAAAGGCTGTCTTCTTCACAGAAAAAATTGTTTTACGCACGAAACTGGCACACGCAAAGTCCCAAACTGGATATTCTCATTAGGTCAGGATTCTTCTTGCCAGAGTTTCATGACACTCAAAAAGCTTGTTTTGCAACCATTTTTCAATAATTTCAAATATTCTTTCCATCACTATAGCAGACCAAGTCAAAACACTTCTAAGCATAGGTGCTGTGTGTCTCTAAATGAATGTATTTGAGAGAAGCAACATGTGTAGGTTGATCATCTGTACTATGACCACCTACTGTTTCCTGTCAGAAATCAGAATGAAGGTAGTTCCACAATGTTTCTTCTCCCCTCTTCCCCTCTCCAGAACCTTTGGTCAGAGACTTTTTTCTTCCTTTAACTCTTTGCTTAATTGGCACCATTGCCCAAGATATTGCTGTCTTTCTGATTTCATGTGGTTCCTTCCAAACATGGGCAATGTGACCCAGTGCTGTAGGTTATGTTGTCTAGTATTCCCTGCATTCCCATGCATACCTGTCATCGAAGGGCTAGCTATCTGTGTCCTGTGGGTGTTATAGCTATCATCTTTTTTCTCATTACATATAAATACAGTTTACATTGCTGAGAGCAAATGTGATGTAAATTTAGCCTAAAGATGACTGCAGATGTATAGGCTTCAAGGAAAGAAAGATGAGCTCATAAATTAATTTCTGATTGGATACATGGGTGCCCCCAATTGTACAACAAAAAGGTAGTGTGAACACTGATATCTCCAAAAATTATTTCTGCAATTGTAGCAGCATTTTGTCCTGTGTCCTATGCTAAAAGCATGTAAGTACTCCCCAGTTTGAGATTCACTATTGCACCAAACAATGCACCAAATTGAAAAACTTGGAATGTTTTTGTGAACAGGAAATAGTCACATGAACCAGCCTTTTGTGTCTTTATTTTTTGAAATGTTTACTTGTTAATTGTACAATTATATTATGATCTCTTCTTGAAATTTTAGGGGTGAAAGTAGACAGGGGTGGGTGGAAATGAGAGTTCCTTTTATAGTTTTGATATAGTTGAAAGGCCTCCATTATAGGTAGTTACTCTTGCTATTACAATTTTTTAAAAGCAGCAATTTACTTAACTGTTTTTGAGAAGTAAGTCAAAGAGTTATTTTACTTATTTTTAAAAACCTGAATGCTACAAGCTATTGGCACATGATACAAAACACATCCTCTTTCCACCCACCTGTCACCTTAAAACCCACAGCAAAGCTTGGGGCACAACACCACTCAGCCTTTGGAAGCATGTAATATTCTTCACCATTTAGTGATGCCACAGTTTTTGACTCTAAAAGTTATAATTATACTGCATGGAATGCAGTTGTCCCAAAGCCTGGATGATCACTTTTGAAAAATAAGTGTTCATAGTTATTGTTCTAAGACCCATTGTAGTTATATATAAGCTATATAAAACTCCTCTTACTTTTCTGTTTCTCAGAGATAATTAAAGTAGCTGTTTGGTGTTACTTTAACAAATCTGAATGCACAAGCCACAGCATGAAACAGTGCTTGCAGCATATAATATTCCTCTTCTGTGATTTAGTGAAGTTTGCCTATTAACTTTAAAAATAATGTTACCAGTTTAAAGTTATACTGTAAAAGGAGGCCTTACCAAGTTAAAAACACAATGTAAATTAATTATATCTTCGTTACAGAAGAATGAATTCATAACTTGTTATATGCAACCAGCTACTTCCAAACTTTGAGTTATCTACCAGTTAAGTTAAAATTGCAATGTAATATAGTTATGCATTTCTTATTGAAAAAAGGAATTAACAACAAATAACTAGTTGTGTTTTAAATAAACAAGATAATAAAAATAATTATAATGTATTGTTCAGAGAAATTTTATCTATGATAGTTGAAAAAAGTTCAATTTGATTTGAAAATGTTGCAGGCATTAAAACGGTGGCATATTCTCATGATTTTCAGTGGATACTTAAGCTATTTTTTTTCTCTTCAATCTTTTTAGTTTCCATCTTTGCATGGGCTATGTGCACCTCACTCTACACCCCCTCCTTCACTTAGTATTTGTGAGAGATGTGTGTAGATATTAAATTTAAACTCTAATTTTTTAACATGCCTTGAGGACTGTTTCTGAAAGCTTATTCTGTGGGGACCAGAGTACCATCTCCCCACTCAAAACATAAAGAACTAAAAGTTTATTCATAACATTTTCCATGATCTGTTTCCCAGACTGAGCTTTGCAAATAGTTTCCTTAAAAAAAAAAAATACTTTGCTGTCTTGCAGTTCAATTTCCTGTAGCACCAGTTATGCTGAGAATCACAGTCGGCGTATTATCTGAAAATTTCTGGATTGTAGCATGCAAACTAAGCTGGGAGGGTAAGGGGGGAAAGGCAGGAGGGAGAAAGTTCCTTCCGTTCTGAAAAGTAATTGTCCTGATGTGATGGATATTGCAGTTACCTGTCCGGGGCTGGAAAACCTCTAGCACAGGGAAGTCTACAGAATCATCACTTCATTACTGTTTCCAGTAACTCCATGCTGGGCAGCAGCTGAAATGAGAGGCAGTTAGAGGCAGTGCCCGTCACCAACAAAAGCATTTTGAGCTCACACAACTGTAAGACAGTGCAGGCCCATATGTTCGGCTCCGTTGCTCAAAATGCATTAGAGAGTTGTTTGGATTTTTTGATGGTTGTGGTGCCCATGGCGAGAGGGAGTTGATTAAAGGTAGGGCTGAGGAATTGAAATGATATTCCTCTGTAAACTTTGAGTAACTTGCTTAATGCCACTTGAATTGCTTTCTTCTTTTCCTCTTGTTTGTGCGTCTGTGTTTATTAGTGGAAACTTGTTTCCAGCTCAGCTCTGGTTTAGGTCCAAAATTTTCCCAACTGTTTTTTTTTTTTTACTGAAGACTGTAATCATTTCTCCACTTATCTTGGAGTAAATTCTATTGAACTCAGTGGCACTTCTTTCTGAGGTGCCATATATAGCATTACTTCATTATGTAGCCACAGGATGTATGTGGAGAGGAGCAGTTGTGGCCTTCCAGGTTGTTGTATTTTTTTTTTGGTCTCCCATTTATCCTAGTTAGAACAGGAAGTAGTTAGGGATAATGGGAGCTGCAGTCTAAAACATCTGGAAATCTATAGTTGTTCACTGTTTCTCTACAGATATAGATACCTGTATTTTTTGTGAGCACAGCTACTAGTGTGTGTGTGGGGGGGGGCTAGAAGGATGAGACCCCACCCCCAGCAACCCTGCTCTGATCAAAATTGCAATCCCTCCTTCAGATATCCTATTGAGTGATTGGATTTCACATTATATATAATCTCCAGTGCAATGTAAATGTAAATTCAAATGTAAACTTTAATAGTGACCACAGGTATTTTGAAAACAAAACTGCCCCATCCAAAAATAAGGAAATAGCTTCTACATACTTGGGAGAATAAACTTTGTAAATAAGCCGCCAAAGTATTGTTCTTTAATGTATTTCTCTTTCTCTCTTCCCACCTCCCATGAAACCACAAAAGAGTATAATAGGAACCCATTCAGAGTAGGGGAAGTGTATGTCTCTAAAGCAGGGGTGGGGAATGTGTAGTGTTCTGGATGCTTCTGGAAAGCAGTTGTCATCAGCCTCATGGAGGATACCCAGTGATATGGAATCATGGGACATGCATTCCAGCAGCACCTAAAGGACCACGCATTCCCTAGAAAACAGAAGTAAAGAAGAAACTGGAAATCAAGATGACTGTGAGAGTATGGTCCTTTCTGCAGTTTACCTTATTCCAGAGACATCAGTGTGGGTCCCAGCGTTGTCTCTGCTGTGTGGGGAGTGTGACAAGAGCGCTCCCCTCCACACCATCTGCCTCCATGAATGGCAGATGAGCAATGACACCTCTTGTTCCTTCCACAGCATAACCGGGTGCTGTTCCAGGCTGTGCTGGGGCAGGAGGTGCAGCTGTTGTGCTTCCAGGACCTCCGCACACCAGGTAAGTGCGGGTGGGTGGTAGGAGTGTTGTGTGATCACCAGTCATTGACGGGGAAAACCCGTCAATGATTTGTGGTAAAGTTGCACTACCTGGTTACAGGAGAAGGACGGGATCCAAACAATGTCATGCAGAACTGTTGTCTGGGTCCTATCCTGCTTCCATCCCCAGTGTGGGACAACAATATCCTGCAGAAAGGGCCTATGTTAGGCTCTACTTTGAGGACTGTCTCTGATTTGAAAGATACAACAGGGCTGTAGTGATGGCCTTCCCTCAGTGTTACCTGGCTGTCTTCATCCTACTTCTCAGGCTCATGTATTGAACAGGGGAATCCTATTCATAATACAGCTCTACATAGAATCTACTGGAACCCAGCATAGTGTGGGTTTCTAATTCCACAGAAGCCTGCATGCATAGCATTCTAGTCCTTAGATGTTCATGTTCTATATCTGGACTTCTGATCTCAAGCAGAACCAGCAGTAGAGTCCTACCAGAGCTTGGAAAAGACACTGTTTTGGGACAACACCAAGAATTTCGCTCCCTGCAGGTCCATGCTGACTGGGGGAGTCTGAGAATTATAGTGTGAAAAGTTACATTTCCAAACTCTGAGACCCACTTCCCTTTTTAACTGAAGTAACTCCTTAATGAATTGTAGATAAAGGAATTTATGGATGAACACAGTTAAGATAAGGAATGGTCAATGGATATTTGAAATCACGACTAGAAAAGAAGGAAGTGGCAGAACAAAAACAAAAAAACAAAACAAAACAAAACAAAAACAGGAATTGAACAACTCAAACCCTCCACAACAGAAAGTAAATAGGGAGGTGGGCATTAAGCTTATCCAGGATGTTCCAGGAGGAAGGTAAGAAAATAATAAAATTTCTACCTTCTGCCTTTCAGAAACTGTGCTGCCCTGATAATTAACTATTAAAAAATTAGAGTTAGAGTTGGGAACCCCCTTATAAGAAAGACCTTTGAAGAAAATGGACATCCTTTATTGCAGCAGCAGACAAATTGTTGCCTGCAGTTCGTATGTGACAATCCAGAGGTGTTTTATGGTCCCCTGGATTCTACCAAACTCCCATGCAATGCTGTGTCCTTTTTCTGAACGTGTAGATACCAATTATAGGCAAAATATTTACACATAAGAAGGCACCCCCAGTTTATGCAATGACCTTTAAAATATGGGCACATACAATGCAAATAAGAAAACTTCCCTAATCCTTGAGATGTTAATTATCCTAGAAACAAGTAGTGTTTTTATGTATTCAGGGTAGACCTGGTCAACAGGCTTAGTGTTCACTGAACACTTCCAGACTGTTGTACTTTATTGGATTTTATTATAAATAAAACTACAGGTCAGTTTGTCCTAGAATCATATAGTTGGAAAAGACTACAAGGTCATTGTGCCCACTTTCAATTGTTTACTTACTTTATTGCACTGTTTTATAGAATCAAATTACGAAAGGAGAAAATTATACTTTTAAACGTTTCCTATTAAATGAGCTCCTAAGAAGACAAAATTTTTAAAAAAGGACGACAGATGGAACAAATGTTTGGAGTAACCCAGTGCTGAAACAAGCTACATACTTTAGAGTCCTCTATTTTGAATTAGGAGTATGTTGAATGTTTGCACGATTACTCATTCTCAACCAGAGAGGCTCTCTCTGCACTTGCCAAGATAGGCTGCTGAGAAATGACCAACTTCTGTGGGCATTCTTGCTTCCAATGTGAGAACAAGACCAAGAGTGTTCAACTTTGCATCCAGTCTTCCATAATTTGCAGTTAGTATCTGGCTGTGAAAATGTGCACAGATGCTTCTCCAAACTTGCCTGCTCACTGTGAGGCATGGAATGGCTGTGTGGGGTAGTTTCAGAGGCTTTTCAGTAAGCTGAGGGAAGATATATCGCTCAGCATAGCATAGGTCCACATGCTAATATTATTCTGTGTTGAGCTGTTGAAGGATTGAGGCCATTGTATCTAAAATAGAGAATTTACACAATTTCTAGAAAATGTGCAGCTTTCTCATAATTGTTTAAGCAAAAACAAAAATGATTGCAAGAAGAAGACTTGTAAATTTTCTCAACCCTGATGAGAAAGGGTGTCTCAACACACCAAGATTAATGGTTGAGAAAATGGAAAACCACCTTGAGATTTCTTAGGCCATTTCCGCACTAGCCTGTTCTAGCGCGATGATTCCACTTTCAACATCCTCTGGAATCCTGGGGTTTGCAGTTTAGGGAGAGGCCTTTGAAGCCCCTCCCGAAACTGCAAACCCCAGGATTCCAGAGGATGTTGAAAGTGGAATCATCGCGCTAGAACAGGCTAGTGTGGAAATGGCCCTAGATTCATATTTTTTAAATGAAAACTTCATTTGCCAAACAAACTTTTTGTGCAAAAGATGTTTTTGTACAAAACTCAACTGTACAGAAAACAGTGTATTTTGCATAAAATACACTTTCTGCAGAAAATATTGGGCTTTGCCTGAACAATTTTTTTCTCAAAAAGCCCTAAAGTGAAACAAATGGTTGAAAATCACAAAAATTCTCCAAATCATATCCAGCAGGAAGAAATTTTTTGAAATTATTTGTGATATTAAAGTAAATGAAAATTTAGATCTCTTTTCAACACCAAGATAAATTGTCTTCTATTTGGCTTTTGACAGAGAATGTTCTTATAGTTTCTCATTCTCACAAATTAGATAAAGACAACCAATCAACTTGTATTCGGAAGTGGAACTTTTCTTCTTTTCTGTCTCTTCACACAACAGTTTGTTCATCTGCAGCTTGACATTGCTGAGTGGCAGGCACAGAAGTAATGCCATTAGAGGCAACAAGAAACTTGGATTCTGGCAATTTGGCTTTGCTGATGAGCTCTGGCAAGAAAGCCTCCTGACAGTCCTTGGGTAACAGGGTCAAACTCTCTTGTTTTTGGAGTTTCAGCCTTCCTGCTCCCCCATGCAACTCATTGGAGGTAAATAAGGAACCCACAGAAAGAGTGAGGAAGAAGCTCACTGCTCAACAAGGGTCTTTGATGGTTCTTGCTGGGGTTTGGGAGCTGTTTCTGCAATACTGCAGAAGGGAACAAAATGTCTCTCAAGGATGTCTCTCAACATCTTATTCACTAGTGTCTTATGAGACATTAATTGGCCAGGATGACCTTAGTACCTTCAACCAATACCAAATAAGACAATTCCTTTGGGATAAAAAGACTGGTGGGTGATTGATTGTGCAACATTGATTGTAAGCTTTATGATCACCTCTAAGTGTTCCTCAACACACATCTGCAGCTGGCCTTTTCTGAGGGAAAAGTAAGCTGAAGAATGTTCAGTTGCTGTTTCACCTGAACAAAACATTGTGTCCAGTTTTTCACATCCTACATGGAGCTAGCAAAGATTGATGCCGAGACATTCTGCATGAAAGTATGTGTGCATACATAATAATTGTTAGCATCCATCATGTAACGAAGACAGTTTTTGGTTCAATGGTTTTTTTAGGTTCCTCTTTCTTTCTTTCTTTCTTTCTTTCTTTCTTTCTTTCTTTCTTTCTTTCTTTCTTGATATAACATGGCAGTTAGTTACTAGCTATAAGCAACTCAAGTGGAAGTAACATAGTTTGAATCCATCACACCTTTCTTAGTACTTATTTATTAATTGGACAGAAACATAGCCTTGGCCAGCAGCAGTGCTGTACCAACTTTCTGTATTGCTAACATATTTTCCTGTAAAATCACTCATTTGGATTTGTCAAAAAAAAAATGTTACAGTAGAAGAAATGATGGTTACTGAGAACCTTGCTTTTCTGAAATGGAAAAAGAAAGAGATTCCCACATTTAACTTATGAGCAAAGAAAAATAAAACAAATTCTAAAATTATCCACTTTGCCCAAAGCTTTGTGTAGAAAATGAGCATGTAATCATCAATTAGCAAAAAGGAACCTGGAATGTAAGAGGGATAATTAATTGAAAGGTCTCTCTGAACACAATTACTTGAACAAGTGCCATCTGACATGGTTTTAGAGCTGGAGGGCTGTCTATTACAGCTGGGTGGGAGACTGGCATGCAGCACTAATGTGGTTTTAGTGTGGATTAAGATTCACTATATTACTGAAAATAATTCAAGGAATGATGAGAAAGATAGGAGGACCAGTCTTGTGTTTAAGATCTGAGGCAAGTTCTGTGACAGATTTCTTCTGTGATATCTGAGCTAGAAGGCAGAGATAGTATTATAATAAGTTACTTCTGTACTTTTTACAAAACCTGCAATAGTGTGTGTGTGTGTGTGTGTGTGTGTGTTTAGTTGTACTTATTTTATATTTTTTTATATTGTTTGCTTGCATTATGACCCAGGTAAAGAAATGAGAGTGACTGGTTATTCTCACAACTGTAAAAGTTATTCTAGACACTGCAACAGAGGCCCAGGGGATCTCTGTCAGAAGCCTTACAGTAAGTTTCTGGGCCTTCATGCAGAGAAAGGCATAGGTGATAGTAAGGAGAATTTTTGTAATATCCTGACACTTTTCACAAAAAGTCACACTGAAAGTTGTGAGATATTACAAGAACATTCACAACATTTCAGCCCCATATGAGGAAATGCACCCTGTTTATAATCTCCATCCCACCTGCCAGTGATACAAGAAACCAAGTATTTTTGTATTTGTTCAATTTAGGGATATACGTGTAGTGCTAAGAACTACAAAATAGCTCGCCAGGATAATCCATGCTGTGGTAGCATCCAAATTGGGCCATTGAACTGTGTTTTTTATAGGGCTGTGTTTGGAAAATGATCTGAAAAAATCCAGCTGAATGGAGTCCAGCTACTTACCAGAATTTGCCATACTTTATATCTTACTTTGGTGATGAAGGATCTTTATTACCCAACATTTAGGTTCCAGGTACAATGCAATCTAGTTTTGATTTTTAAAGTCTTAGAAAACATGTGGCTAGGAACAACTGAATATGGCTATTTGCCTGTATACCATCTGA
The DNA here is from genome assembly GCA_948474755.1 of Ctenosaura bakeri. NCBI lineage: Eukaryota > Metazoa > Chordata > Lepidosauria > Squamata > Iguanidae > Ctenosaura > Ctenosaura bakeri. The sequence goes on from CAOLHI010000816.1 coordinate 51,312, forward strand.
GGAAAGGTAGATAGCAATGAAGAGCAAGGCTTTTTCTGTCATTTCGCTGAGAGTTTTATATTTCTTCTTCAAAGCTATCTGTCCCTTTCTTTTCCTTCTCATTGCTCTGATCACCCAGCAGCTCATTGCTTGTTACTTTTACTGCAGGCTAAAACAGTAACTCACTAAGGTCCTTTCTGCACGCAGTTATTAAGGTGGGCCAATGCATCTTGCCATGGAGGTCTTCTGCACATTGGAGCGGACTAGTTTCAGTTTATTTACCTTTGTTCTGCACATAATTCCGACTAACTGTGCCCCCATGTGGTGGTAAAGCGCACTATTTGAAAACCTGAAGAAATCGGTTTTCCAATTTTCCAGATTGATCTGACTCATACTTTTACAGTGGTGCAGACACGTACATTCGCACCAATGCGAATTGGTGGTCAGGAGAGGGCTCATGGGAGGGGCCAGGGGGTAGTATGGACTTTTGCATGTATGCACATACACAATGATGTACTAAACCATGCAAAAAGAAAAAAAGGGGCCAATCACAGCTGACAGGGCAGGGTGAGGGGACTAGCGGGAGTGGCCGTGGCAGAGGTAGTGTGGATTCAGGAACTCGCACTCTTCCGAATCAGAATGGAACATACGCAGTAGCTGTTCGGAAGGAAATGAGGGAAAGTCTGCCTTGTTTCGAGCCCAGAAAATCCGGTAAGAAACAGCACAAACCGATTCACCAGTCTCGTGCGGAAAGGACCTAAGTTACATGTTCCAAACATGTTGCTATCACTGTGTGATTGGAAAATACAGGAAATGCTCTCTGGTTCCCCTAAGTGGCCAACTCTGACATTGCACCTTGGAAATTCTGAGGAAAATGCAAAAGGCATTACAGTACAAACCTCCCTGGCTGCAGCTAGAGGCAGTCACTGTGTAACCCACCCACCCATCTACCCCCAATCCATTTTTCAGACTGAGTCTGCACATACACTCAGTAATGAAGAACAGACAAACAGTCTTTTCCACTGAAAAGTAGTGAATTATACTTATGACATTACCGGCAAAAGTAATTAAATTCCAGCTCATTGCTGTAAAGTGACTCGTTACGAAAGTACTTTGTTAGAAAACATATTACTAAAGTACTAAAAACATGTTACTTTCTAGCTCTGTAATAAAAGTGTAGGTGTCATTCACTCATAAAAATGCCATTGAGTAGAGGCAGCCAATCTACAGATGCATAGGAAATGTGAGCTGAGAGTGTCATAGGGCCCAGAAACACAGCAAGATGTCAAAGGAGAGCCAAATGCAGGGTCAAAGGAGTTGTGGAGAAACAGAGCTGCATGCTAGTAAAAAAAAAGTTAAGAATGGTTAGAAACCAGGAATTTTATGGAAGTTATATGGGGCCAGTGAATACAATGTATAATGGAGGTTCTAGCAGGGGAGCACAACTATCGTATACCTTTGACCAAAGAATGGTACACTCCTTCTATCTGGGATGGTTGTCCTCTTCCACCAAGCATGCAGCTTCATGAAGGATGCACATGGAATGGTGAGGGAAGAAGGGGACACCTGCCTAGCCAGCCAGATCAGCCGAATCAACCCTGGTGGTCAATGGGGTGACAGATGTCACAGCCAGATCACCTTCACATCCAAGGGAACATATCTCAGGGGCTGGTGGAACTCTAAGCCTAGGAGGACTGAAAGCAGAATAGACAAAGGGGTAGATGGCAATTAGGGTGCCTGTTTATTTAGATCAACCTATAGGTTGTTGAAATCCACCACCTCTTTTGCAGTAGTTGGGGGCTTAGAATGAAGGAGATGAAACCTTCTGGCATTGAACTACCCCGTCCAAACATACATGCTGCAGTGGTGCATTGCCTTGCTAAATTAGCAAATAAACAGGGAGTCCTTTGTGCAACTGAGCTATGTGGGCATGTCAAAGTATGACCTCTATATTTGGTTTGCACAAAGGATCAAAGGCTCCCTTTTACTTGATTCACATTCTGTTGTGTGTTTCTATTGAAGACAGTTAGCATCCCTTAATTAATTATAACCATAGTGGATTAAATAGAATCACAGAGAACCAGTGTGGTATAGTAGTTTGAGCATTGGACTATGACTCAGGAGACCAGGGTTCAAATCCCTGTTTGGCCATAGAAACCCACAGAATTAGCCATGGATACCCACAGGGTGACCTTGGGACAGTCACATTCTTTCAGCCTCAGAAAAAGGCACAGGAAAACTCCCTCTGAACAAATCTTTCCAAGAAAACCCCCTTAATATGTTTGCCTTAAGATCACCGTAAGTCAGAAATAATTTGAAGGCACACAACTGAAGAAATAGAATTAGACATCTGCACAGAAGCCTCCTTTTGGAATTATTTTTACTGATATAGTAAGTAAGATACTCACTGAAAGTGATAGTATTCACCAGTTTCCTGGGTTGGAGTTCTACCTATTTTGTAATTATGTCCATAGAAGTAGTTGTATAGTGATACATGAAGAAAATCAAAGTTGGCCAAAGTCTTTTAGACAGTGGATAATATTTCTGAGGAAAAATAATTGGGAAATAAATACAGTTGGATACAGTTTTGACACTTGACAAATAATGAATAAAGGTTTCAGGGGAAAATCTATCCACTTTATTCAGAGTTGCTAAGCACTCAACTACACTTGAAAATTAGGCTAATTATTTGGGAGTCTAAATATAGGCTTTTAAAATATAGAGTAGCTTTTACTGCAGACATCCAAAACCTTAATTTCAGTGGTTCAAGCCTTTTTACAGTGATTTAGAGCCAAATCCAATTACTACTCAAACCAATAAATGTGTTAATAGACTTCATGAAGAATTGGTCCAAAACTGTTTAGATGTAGCATTTGTTACTTTACATAGCCAAATTCAGCCCACCTTTCCCCCTGCTAATCACAAGGTTTTATTTCTTTCTTTGTTTTATCAGTTACATGGGATATAAATCCCCTTGGATCTCCAGTATTACATGACTCTTATTCTTGATAATTAAATTTCTTGGAGCACCTGAGAAGGTGCCAGGGTTTTATTGTAAATTATATCTAATACTGTATATATTTCACTCATAAATTGGTAGAGCAGGGACTAAAACAGAATTAGAAAGTTTATGGTTAAGTAGATATTGGAAACAAGGCTTTTAGTAGTACTAGCAGTAACAAGAACACTATCAATACTTTTTTGTTTTTATGCAGGTTTTGGATGTAACCCAGGACTGTTATCAGGGTTAGCAGGTAGCTTGCATAGAGCACAAGTGTCATTTTGAGTGTCACTTGCCTTCCCAGCATGTAGTGGAGTTCCCACCACCACCACCAACCACCAACTTTACTCCATCCCTATGTTTGCTCACCAGCTAGATGGATTATCCATTGGTGGTTTTGAGAGCCAAAATCTACTTGTACCCACTGGCTGCCATAGTTGATATCCCATAATGATGTAGGTGTTAACAGATAAAATACAAGAGCCACTAGATGCTGATCCTGGGCAAGCTGTTACTTGGTTTCACCCCTTATCAGTGGCTTACAAGGCTGGTGGCTGCAGCACCATCACCATTAAGAGCACATCTGACAGTTGTTATTGGGGGCCATTTCAGCCACATAGGACCCTAGTGGGGTGCATATCATTATCATCATCATCATCATCATCATCATCTTTATTTTTATCCTGTTTTTCTCCCTAAGGCGACTCAAAGTGGCTTACAACCATTAAAAAAAACATAATTAAAAACTGTCATATAAAAAAGTTAAAACAAAAATTAAACTACAATAATAATTAAAGCAAGTTAAAATACATATAAAAACAGCATTAAAATATCAATTAAATAACAATTAAAATGACCAGCACCAATAGAAATTACATATAAAATGCCTACTGGAAGAGGAATGTTTTTAAATGCCAGCATAGGTCCTTGCAAATTCCCTGGCACACTAGATGCCAGTGATGTCTTTACGTCTTTTACTCCAAGTCTCAAGTCTCTGCCTTCAAGTCTCGAGTCTCAAGTCCTTGCAAGATATTTTCAAGTCAAGTCTCAAGTTTAGGAGCCAACTTTATACTACAACCTGTATTCCAGAATTTCTGGACAGAGTTGGATAAAGTCATTTTTAACAGTTTGAGTAGAGTCGGCCCTCTACCTCTGTCTGAAGCTTCGGAAGTGGAGAATAGAATCCTTCTTACTTTCCATTTGCAAAGGTGGAGGCTTTTTCAGAAGTTTGGAATAGGATCCTTCTTATTCCCCATTCACTAAAGCTTCAAGAGCTTTAGAAGGAAGGATCTATCCTCCTCAAGTCCCTTGCCTAACACATTTTCTGCTCCCCTCTGAGATATGCACCCTGCACTCTGGGCACAAATCTTGCCTTTTGCTCCTAGGAAAAGTTTTAAAACGCTCCTCCTATATGTAAAGGAGACAGGCTACTGAGCAGACCTCAACCTGATCTCAAGCCCATTGCCTAACCCATTTGCTGTTCCCTCTGAGAAATGTGTCCACACTTTGGACTTGAGACAGTAAGTTGTAAGGTTTCTGGATGAATGTGTTATGTAATGGAACCAAGTGCAGCAAGTTAGTCACTAAAAATATGCAAGTCTCAAGTCAAGTTGAGTCAGTGTGTAATTTTTGTCAAGTCAAGTCCAAATCGAGTCACTGAAGTGACTTAAGTCTGACTTGAGTCCAAGTCAATTGACTTGAGTCAATTGTTAGATGCTAATGTTAGATGTGATGTGAACCATTTTCTTCAGTGTAAATGCGATTGAGTGTTTGTACAAAGCCAATTTGTGCAAAGATTTATGTGGTGATAGTACGTGTATGAAGCACTCTGCAAAACTAGAGGAAACAGGAAGCCTATGTAATACAATATCAGTGAGAACTAATGTGCTACTTTAGATCACAACCTCTGTATACATGGTGATGGTTCTGGGAAATAGAAGCATGGTATGCCCTACAATAGATGATTAAGCTGCAAAGGTTTTCAAAGAGGTCAACCACATGAAAAAAGTGAACATGACTTCTGTACCTTTATCAGGCATGTGGAAAGGGAATCTCAGCAGGTGAACTTTGTATGGCAAGGTCTCCCTGCTGAAATTCCATCTTTCCTGGAACAATTAAAGATCAAGAGGCCTGTCCTCTTATTTTCATGAGGCTACCCTAAATTAAAGTGTGGTTGTCAAATCATGGTAGAAGGAAGTAGTGAGGTTGTGCGAAAAGTGCCCACCAACAAAACAAACTGGATGGGGGTACGATGGGGTAGGATACACTTGCTTATTGTCCTGGACCTTGTGGAAGAAAGAATTTAAGGCAGGAGAGAGATGTGGGTTCATATTCAGTAAGTTTTTATAAAGGGCAGTGGCATTTTCTCCCTTTGCAATATTCACAACATACACACACATACACACACACACACACACACACACACACACAAGGGGTCTGCAGAACCATTGGGCAAGATGACATCTATGAAGGCTTTGTGCCAAATTCTGAGTCACAATTAAAGAACAGATAGAAAACACTGCCTAAGGAATGTTTTAAAATCTGCCTAAGGAATGTTTTAAAATCTTCTGAAATCATGAAATGATTTAGTATTTTTAGTCTGTACTGTTAAATGAGTAAAGTGATAATTTATACACAAAATAATTCAGCGCACTACCCTGACATGAGGATATCCATGGATAGTAAATGGTGTACTGTATTAATGGTGGATTCAGAATAATGTGTGCAAAGTTACAATAAGAATGACAAGTTGATGTAAATAATTTTACTATAAATTTCTAAATGTGTATGGCTGGGAACCATGAAGACTTTGGAAGGTGAAATTGTTTTCTTTATCAACCAGTTCCTTGACTATATTCAATGAAAGTTGAATGGAACAATATGAGGAAAAGCTTCTGGATTTATAAAAGCAAGACACATCTTAAAACATGTGAATGACTTCCCTTGCTGACAGAATTTAGTTAAACCTCATTATGGAAAAAGGTGTTATGAGAAAATTTTATAGACTGAGCACTCTTTATAAACTATACGCTAAGGTTTGTATAGTTTTCATTTAATCCATCAGTATTGCCTGAAGCAGTAAAGTAAATTTCATAGCAGATTCTGGAAAAACAAAAATGAAAACCATGTGCCCGTTTTCTTTCTTAAACTTTCTTTTTGATTTTTTTTCTTTAGTATTTAAAGGATTTTGCTTAAAATTCACAGAATTAGATCACTAGAACAGGGATAAAATATTCCCTTGCTATATAGTATTACTTTCACATGTGCTGAAAATAATGATGAAGCTTTTTGAGACCTTTCTGATGGCAGTTGTTGAGCATGTTGAGATGTTAAATATGTCCATTAATAGGTGTGGCTGATTTTAATAGCAGGTCCTCTTGAAGCACCCCTTATACCTATAGCAGCCATATAAAAACTATGTTCATCATCTCAACATAACCATATGCTAACTGGGCATCTGCCATACCTTTTATTAGTTGTGCCAGTAGTAGTTAGTTCACGTGTGACTACAGAGTAGAGAAAGAAGTGTGAGCTACCCATATTTCTAGTTTCCCTGTTACAGCATCAGAAGTGAGATTCTTGGACCTCACTCACAGAAAGATCTATGAGATCTAAGCAATGAGGAGAATGGATGGGTGAATGGGAATTTGAACATTGCATATTTATAGGAGCTCATAGATGGTATGGAATAAAGTGGATTAGAAGAAAGACCTGCCGCAAAACAATTGTGGCACACTGGTTCCGCTTTAACTGCTGTGGCCATGTCCTTTGGAATCCTGGGGTGGGTAGTTTGGTGACAACTCTCTGACTGACATTTCTAAATACCCCTCCAGAAACTGCAGGAACCAGCATTCTGTGGGATGGAACTATAGCCCTTTCCGCATTAGCCTGTTAATAGCGCTCTGATTCCACTTTCAACATCCTACGGAATCCTGGGGTTTGCAATTTAGGAAGGGGCCGGGCAGCCCCTTCCGAAACTGCAAACCCCAGGATTCCATAGGATGTTGCAAGTGGAATCATAGCACTATAACACTCTAGTGCGGAAAGGGGCTATGATGGTTAAAGTGGAATCATAATACTATAATCACATAAGTATGTTAGGGTCCCTGGCTCTCACACTCAGAATGGACCTGTGTTACACAGTTGTAGCAGTTTGATAACACTTTAAGTGCCATGGCTCCAGTCTAGAGAATCCTGGGTTCAGTTGTCTATTGAGGTACTTGGAAGTCTTTGCTAGAGTGCTGTATTTCAGGGGAATACACCAGAGATCTCTAGCAGAGAATTCTGAGTATCTCACCAAACTACAGATCTAAGGATTCCATAGGAACCATGACAGCCAAAGTGGTTTCAATGTGCTATAAATGCAGTGTGGATTCAATGCTGAGGTGGTGTGATAACTGGCACGACCCATTCCTTTCTACTATGCTCATTGGTCCTTCTTCATGAGCACATCATTGCACAGAAACTAGTATCCATGATGTTCCTCCTGCTTCTTTGCAGAGCACAGAATGTTGCTTTTTATAAATATTTTGTTATTTGTTATTTTTAAAAAAGATGTCATGATTGTTGCTTGATAGTGGGAAGATAATATCTTCAGTTAATCATTGCTATTGTACTACTTGTTAGTTACTCTTTTTTTTTTTAAGTAGACTTAAAATGAGTCAGTATGGTGCAGTGGTTTGAATATTGGACTAAGATTCCAGGAGACCAGGGTTTGAATTCCCACTTGGTCATGGAAATCCACTGAATGAGCTTGGCAGACCACACGCTGCCAGTCTCAGGCAATGGCAACCCCCCTCTGAAAAAATCTTGCCAAGGTAGGTTCATCACGGGGGCTCCATAAGTCAGAAATGACTCGAAGATACACAGCAACAACACTTGAACATACAGAAATGGGCCAAATCCCCCAAAATGAGCACTGAAAAGTAGCATTTTATGAGTAAATACCATTTCTCCCAGGGTGGGAATAAATCTGTCCCAGGAGAAAGGCAGGATATAAACCCAATCTTCTATATCAAAGTCAAAGCTTGTCTGTTTGTGAGTTTGTCTGTTTGTCTGTGTTAGGCGCACAAAGACCTCATATGATTGGCTGGCTATGAAGATTCTATGGAATCCTGGGGTTGGCAGTTCAGGGAGGGGCTTTTAGAATTCTCAGCCAGAGAGCTCAGGCCAGTTGCTCTGGAGATGAGGCCCAGCATCAAGAAGGAGGACAGTGTATTCCCTCAGGAATCCAACTTCTGTATGTTAATAACTCTGAATACAGATTGGATTGGGGAATATGTGGAAAAGTTACTCGTACTGGAAAAGACAGTTTGGGGAATTACAGACACAAGACCTCAAATCTGTGTATTTCAACTGCATCTAATTCCTAAGGTAAGGTAATTCCTAAAGTATTCCTAACAAGTGTTACCTATGAGAAAATAAAAATCCCAGACCACGCCGGGTATATACGCTAGTAAATAAATAAAAATAAAATGTCCTGGGTACACTAAATTTAATGACATTACCAGTCATGACCTTACTTTGTAAAAGCAATAGTGTCAGTTACAATGTTACATGTTACAATTGATGTCATTCCTTGTAATGTGTTCCTGCGAATCTCTGCTCATTTGTGTAACATCTTGTGTCTCACTGGCCTATGGATTGCATTTTGCAGTTTTTTTCTTTAAAGAGAAGAAATAAAAGTAGACCTCCCCTGCAAAACATATTAATAGAGTTGATAGGCCACAGTGGCTTTGTCATGCCACCTGCTTTTTTTATTAAAAAGGTCTGCAGCCTTGCTTAGGCTTGCAGTGGTTAATCAGTTGATTAGTTACCCTGATTTAAAAGACTTTAATCAAGTGTAAAAGTGCCATTAATTGATTAGGCAGCAGGTGCTCAAACACGTCTTATTTTTAATACAAATACATAGCAAAACTGCAAAAGGGAAATACGTCTTTAAAAGATTGTTTCCTTTCTTACCAATGAGGAAATGTCTCCTATAATATTATTGTTCTTTCCATACCTGTGTGCAAAGTACACCTCTTTTAAGTTTTTTCCCCTTGTCTTGCTTATATACATCTAATTGGATATTAATCCACAAGAACTCGGAGATACATCAACTAAGTTTTTTGTCTGTTTAACTGGGTGCCAGCTGGAACAAAACTCGGGTCTGAATCCCATTGTTAGCCCTAAGTAGAGGAGAGCTGCTGAATCAGTGGGAATTTACCAACATGTTGACTTCCTACTTAACAATTAATTCGTTGGATCTACTCTGGGTGGAAGTAGCCAGCTGGATTCCAGGCAGGTCTCAAAACATTTGAGTAGCATTGATAACATATCCTCTAACATTTCACAGATGAAAACTGGGACTGGCTGCAGCATTCTGCTTTTGGCTACTGGGAAAGACACTGTTGAGTGCACTGCTTTGAACTCAGTTTGTACCAGTGGAAATAAGTTGAGGCCAAAGGAGGAAAGAAGGAGAGAGAAACTCAAGACTTGTTAAATGCAGCTGAAGTAGTGGAATCACAGAGGATTAATCAAGACAGTTTCTGCCAAACTGGGACTGTTGAAGAATATGTAATAATTTCATTTAAGCCCTTAAATATCTGAAATTATGCCTGTGAGTGCTGTTTTGCTTGCAGACAAGGGCTTTCTTGCCATTTCTCTACAGCCTTAAGCTGTTCTCTAAATGATAATCCTGAGAATCCTGGAATCACACATGTGAGGAATAGTGTGGGATATAGGCCATTTCCACACTAGACTGTGGAAATTATTCCACTATTATTCCACTTTCCACATCCCATGGAATCCTAGTGTTTGCAGTTTAGGGAGGGGCCTTTAGAATTCTCAGTCAGAGAGCTCTTTGGCCTCAGTAAAAACTGCAAACTCCAGCATTCCACAGGATGTTAAAAGTGAAATAATAGCGCTGTAACAGCGTAGTGCAGAAAAGGCCATAGTGTAAGCATTTTTTTTTTCATGACCAGTATTGTGCCTGGGGAGTTCCAGTTGAACCTATCCTCTGACACTTTTAAATTGACTTGGAGACTGCTTTTCACCATATGGTTCTGCTGCTTTCTCAAAAGCATATGGAAGAATGTTTGGTTACAAATATGCCCCTGCTAAGAGAAGAACTTTTGGGTGTTGGTTGTTGTATTATGGAACTCTTTCCCAAGTCACACTTGTCAGCTTTTCAACAAGTGTATTGATTTTAAGGACACTGTTCTTGTTTGAATAATTGTAAACCTGAGTGTATTATTTTAATTAATTTGTTGTAGGCAAATTGTTGAGGGCTGTCATGCCAGAAAATTGGGATATGTGTTTAAATATAAAGAAATATACTATACGTCCTTCAGTGCTCTCTCTCTCTACAATAAAGTAAAATAAAATAATAAAATAAATGAGACTCTGTAGAAAAAGGACCTGTTCCATCTGAGACATTTTAAAATATTAATACAACATATGCTCAGGACTTAGACAAATAAAAATCTTCATACCAACATTTTGCTATGTCCAAAGAACACCAAAAAAGATGATCAAAGACCACATTTAAGTAATCCTTTGATGAACTGATAGTTGAGTGGTGGGATTCTATCACCAGGGTATCAAGCCTGGCTGAGCCATACTGCTGTGGATGCTCAGGAGATGGCAGTATTTAACTGTCAAAAAGGTTTTCCACCTTGCAATATTTTGTTTACTAAGTAGCCGTAGAACCTTCCTTCCTGCTGAAGAATTTCAACAGTATTAATGCAAAGCCTGGATTTATTATAATAAAAGAGAGAACAAATGCATAATATGTACATGGTTGGTACAGAATTGTTCAACATTTAACCAGCATCGTTATCCCTCTGCTTCCTTTTTCACTAATGTGTTTAGCTATTTTATTAAATGTTGTGATTAAGCTTATCTGTTAATTGTGTTTAGATAATTTGATGAAAACACCATACTGTCTCCTGAAAGTCTAATGGTATGAAAAAACAATTTTACAAACTCAAGATGTACAATGTACATTGTAGAATATATAAAATCTCTATTTGACAATTACAGCACAAATTTGGCATGTGTTATATACTTAACATTTCTTTTCCTTCTTCCTTTTTTTTTTTTTGCTAGCAGTTTTTTGTACGTTTAAGGGTACTTTAAAGGCTTCATTTGCTTGCTTTTGTTCAAGCTTATTTTTAATTTAAGATTTATTTTAATTTTTAATTAATTTAGGAGAAAATTGCTGATGAAGAGGACCAGCAATATCTTTTCCCACTATGCCAGGGACTGGCATTATGTTTTTGCCCATTTGGTACAATTGTTTCTTTCCTTCCTGGAAACTTGCCAGGGACCAGCAGCCAGTGACTTAGGGGTGGGTACCAGTCTAGGGACCATAACTTTGAGTAGGATTGACATGGGACTAATTTTGCACATGTTTTAGGCCTCTTTAGGCTGAGACAACAGGAATTGCTTCTTAGTAGGGAAGCGGAGGGGCAAGGAACAAGTGCAGGCACTTGCCTAAAGACGTATTTTTTTTCCTATTTTTATTTAATTATTTATTTGTATCCTGCCTCTCCATATGGATCGAGGCGACGAACAACTTACAAACAGCATGTATTTCGAAACATTTCTATACATGCCCCCAACAAACTGGGTACTCATTTTACTGACCTGCGAAAGGATGGAAGGCTGAGTCAACCTTGGAGCCCGGCAGGATTGAACTCACAACCTTGCGGCTTGCAGTACTGGCATTTAACCACTGCGCCACCAGGGCTCCATTTGATGAGAGCAGTAGTTCTTAATCTTTTCTTTAATGGCCTCTGTCTCTGTAAATATAATTTTTTGTCAGGGATCACCAAGACTTCAAGGTTTAAGTATTTAAATTAGATTTAAATATTCTAATATTTATTCATTCATTCATTTATTAAAGGCTTCTGGACAGTAAGATTCAAATCCCACTCAGACACTGGGTGACCTTGGAGAAGTGACATTCTCTCAGCCTCAGCAAAGCCAACTCCCCTCCCCCTGAACAAGTCTTGCAAATAAACAAACAAACAAACAAAACGAGTTGCCATAAGTCCAAAGTGACTTGAAGGCCCACAATAACAAATAGCTAGTGACAAGGTGAAGTTCTTTCTAGTCATCATGTCTCTCTCTTTTGAAAACTGACTTCTGGTGACCCTAGGCCCTAGGGCAAACCTATCAATGCGGGGGGTTGTCTTGGCAAGATTTGTTGCCTTTGCCTTCCTCTGAGGCTGAGGGAATGTGACTTGCCTGAAGTGACCCAGTGGGTTTCCATGGCTGAGTGGGGATTTAAACTCTGGTCTCCACACCTGCTGCTGAGTCTCTTTTGACAAGGATGTGGCAGCGGGGGGGGGAGGTCCAACACTTCTCCCTCATTTGCAAATAAGGGAGCAGTTCCAGCACCCTCACTGCCACATCCCTCTTGCTGCTGCCACCATTGGTGTCCAGCAGGAGGGCTTGGCAGACTTCCTCTTAGGACTCCATGGACCCCTGGGGTCCCCAGACCCCAGGTTAAGAATGACTGGATGATAGGATTTGTTCAAGAGAAGAAACAATTCTGCTAGATTTGGCTATACACAAGTGTATGGAGGAGTACAAATAATTGTAATGTTCTATGCATCCCTACTTGGGAAACATAAGCATGCTAAGATCAATACAGTTCCAGGAAATTTATATATGTTTGCAGCCAGAATTAATGAAATTTAAGTTAATTAATTTAACCCTTCCAGAGCTTTGAACTCACCAGCAATTCCTTTTTCTGGCTATGAAGGAATAACTACATTATGATCACAAGTTAACAACTATTTAACTTCATTTCTTTTGTAACATAACTTTTAAGTTACTGTTCTAGTTATGTCATTATGATCTCACTAAATGGTGGAGGAGGAATATTACATGTTCCACATGCTAACCGACGGTCTGTTAGGGGTGTCAAGGTGACAACTAGGTTGTCAGAAAGAAGAGAGTGTTTCATTCATATTGTTTTAGAAAATAACTAGAACATCTTTTTTAGTTACTTTCAGGAAACCCAAAATTAAATGTCAAACATTAAAACTAAAACTAAATGATTTTCTACAAACTGATCGAATGATCAAATTCCTGTAATACAGATTTATGGTCATGTTTGTATAATTGTATCATGCCTCTAACAACATGTGAATGATATTTATAGCCATGTGTGCAACTGCTTTGCATGTTCCTTCAATGAAAATGAATGTAAAAATAAACTGTTAGGCCCTTTCAATGTGATGTTGCCATCCCACCATAGCAATGGGTTGTTCCTGGTCCAGGAGCTCAGCTACCGCACAATGTTGCTATCCATCTGATATCCTGTCCCCAAGTGTTGCAAATAAGCCCTATTTCATTTCCAGAAAAAGTCCATTAAGAACCTCCTTTAGCACTACAATCCCATCAAATAGGTCAGTGCAGTTCCATAATAATGCTTGATAGTGCTTCCTGTCTTCGTGGATCCAGGAATAAGCGGCATGTGGAGTGTGCCCATCTTGTCCCTTCCTCAGTGACCTCCATGGCATTGCAAGTTTTGAATCTACCACCTCTCCATGTTTATTTCAAATTTCTCCTTTGAGTTAATTTTTAAAATCTTTTAAAATACTTTTTTAGCATTATAGCACAAAAATGCAATAGTGTACCAGCATGTCATAACATTACAATATGGCTGTACTAGTACAGCTTACAAAAAGAACTCCCACCAATCAGGAGCTGTGGGGCAGGGAAAAAGGCAAGGAAAGAAACTGGCCAATGATGCTGTAGTGCAGGGGGAATGCCAGTGGTAATAATGCTGTTCTTCCTCTTAAGGCAAAAGGGTGTGAACACCATCACGGAAATGGCCATGCTAGGATTGTAACAGAACAATGTGCTATTGAGGTATAGCATGGAAAAGTTTTTCCTTAGTTTTTAGTGAATTGTATTTCATGTTATTTCCAGACTAGGTTAGAGCTAGTGAACTCCCACTAAATCAGTGTATGATGTCACAGTTTAAAGTTTAAATATCTTGACTTGTTCAGTATCCATTAACCATAGTTTTGCAGTGTGAATGTGATGGTAACCTATAGTTCAGTGAAGACTTTTTGCTTGTTTCTTAACTCACATGAAAAGAGGAGTGAAGTGGATCTGTGTATGTGAAAGTTTATCCATACCATGAGGGATGATAATGTGAAATCACCTAAGTGTTCAGTAGATTGAGTTCAGGCTAGATTGAGGAGGTGGTTAAAGACATCATTTCATTTATATTTTTAATAACTGAAATTAATAACCCTGGTGCCCTGGTGATGCAGTGGTTAAATGCTGGTACTGCAGCCACAAGATTGTGAGTTCGATCCTGCTAGGCTCCAGGCTGACTCAGCCTTCTATCCTTCCACAGGTTGATAAAATGAGTACCTATCTTGTTGGAGGCAATTAGCTAAAATTCATTGTAAACTGCTTAGAGAGCACTTAGCTGATAAGCAGTATAGAAATACACATGCTATTGCTACTGCTATTGCTATTAATGGCTGAGCTGTTGATTTTTTTTTTAATGCACAACTTGCCTTTAAATTCTGTTCTGAGAAAGGCTGCTGTTTCCTTGCTAATTATTCTTCTTTCATTGCTTGCTAAACACTTTAATGTCAATTTCATTGTAGTTTCTAGGTGCATGGCTCCTGTCTTCACTGGGCAATTGTTGAATCGTTATGATGATTTTTGGGGACATTTTAAATAAATTCTTATACAGCTAAAATGAGGGAAGGATGTGACAGTGACATATTGTGATTTTCCCAGTTTTCATAAAACTTGCGGTTTTGTATCTTTCCTTCAATTCATCTGGAAGTTTTGGCATTAATTAATAAGAAGGGGAAAATCTCCACTTAAAGTCATCACAAGCACAGAGGGGTAACATGAGACTGATGTATTAGTATGCGTTTTGTTTCCTGTATAAACATATGCATATACATTTTCAAAATACAGTTATAGCTTTGCTCCAAATTGTAATCCATCAAATGATATGATTTTCTCCCTCCAGAGAGCTGAAATGTTAGCATTTCTGGCTTGCTTCCCATTTTGGGGGAAAAAGGGAAGATGCTGAGGTTTTGGATTTTCCATCTAAGTTTTTGGTTGCTGTGGATGAAATCCTGTGTGCCTATAGCTCAATATATACCTAGGATTAAGACCTGCTGAATGCAGTGGGAATCTATAGGATCTTGCTTCCCAGTCTTTCTTTACAAAGATATTGTGGCTTGTAAGACTCTAAAAATACATATGTTCAAGCATCCTATGGATCAGTTGTGCATAGTAGGACTGTGCTTCCCTCTGTAGGGAGTCACATGACTTGTAGATAGAGTGATTCATCAGTGCTATGACAAGCCATGAAGCACTGTTGCTATAGGACACACTGTTTTTGATTGAAAAGGTACTGTCTTTACCATCGCCATCCCTCTCCTACGGGACCTTGTTAGGTGCCAGACATTTTAAGAAAGCCATTTCTTGAATTGGCCAGATAGTGTGGTAGAACGTATTGGACTTTGCAGTGATATATTAGTTGCACTCAACCTTGGGCAATACTCAGCCAAGTTTTCTTTATAAGCTCTGTTGATATCCTTGGATAAGTTTATAAAATACATGAAGTAGAAATCAGTAATACTCAATTTTTTAAAGGCAACTGTGCCATAGGTTAAGTCTCTAGATGATAGGTGCTTCCAAATGGATGATTCCTGGTGCTACCCATTCAAAACCTCAAAAGAAATGGGTGCTACCATTCCTCTTCAATATATTTTCTGTGGTAAGAACAAGTCAGAAACAGTAGGTACAAACACATAAGACATATATTGATAGAGAGCAGTGACACCCTCTCACTGCAGTTTCAGTTGTGCAGTTGCACAATAAAAGCCTTGATGGAAATAGTTTTGGATAGTTTTAATATAGTGTTTGTGGTAATATACGTCTGTGAAGTATCTTCTTCCTGCTACATATTTCCTTGGACTAAACCAGGAATCAGGTAGCAGCACAACATTGAGAGACAAAGACTAGAGTAGCTCTGGGTCTATGCCATAACAGCCCTACTCCATATACTGCTCTCGTACTGGTGTGTCACTAATGGTTCCCACGCTGCCTGTTAGCCTCTCATGATATAAAGTGATGTGTGACACATTTATCCATGGATATGGCAGAGAAATGTGACCATTTCAAAATGGCATACTTGTGTTGTATATGGATTTTAAATCTGTTTCTACTTCTCCATCCATTTTGCAGTGACTTAACAAACAATTTAAAAAAGGTTTACTGCCTGAAGGGCCTTAGAGTATTTGGTCATCTAGCTGTATGACAACTTACATACACTGTATTTGGTACTCTAGTGATTCATTTCCATCTTAAATGAGTTGTCTCCACAGTTCCTGTCTAAAGGACCTCTATAGCTTTCCTACAGACAATCTATAATAAATTCTTTTTCTTTGGCTGATTAATTACATGGTACCACTGGGTTATCATTACTTGTCATGATGTATACATAAGAGAGGCTGGTTCACAGAAGGTGCTCCTCTCCACACACCTGTTCCCTTGTACAGGATTGTGTAGAAAATTCTGTGTGAACTGGGCTGTACATAAAGAGAGACCACATTAATTTGATGTGTGCTTTTTTTGCAGGCACCACATTCACGTATTCATCCAAATAGCTATGTGCTGTTTCCATCTACAGTTCAATTCACACTGAAGTTTCTTCACATAAGCCCCATATAAAAAATGATTGCATGGAAAGATAGGCAGCTGGTTTGCATGTGTGAACTGGCCCTAAATATGACACTTTTCCCAGTGCTTAGAGGACCTTCAGATTACCAAAACAGATGTTAACTGGGAGATCCCTGATCAGGGGCTGGGAGTACTGATTTTGATTAGAGCAGTGGTGCTGAGGGAAGTGTTTTGGGTTTTTATTTATTTATTTAAAAAAAAACCAGTTTCCCACATGGCATTTTCCTAATCTAAAGCCCCTTCCTCTAAAGCAGCTATTACTGCTGCTGCGGGAAAAATACAGGTACCGCAGGTCTGTTTTGGCCCTGAGCTATCACAACTTATGTTGTAAACATTGTTGTTAAGGGATATAACAGATTGCTGATCCCCTATATTTCTTAGAAATCCCTATTTGCTCAGTGGTATTTTTAAGCTTTTGACTATTTTGCTTCATGGGGCTTTAAAAATTGTAACAGCATGGAATATTGAGAAGTGAGCCTTAATAATACTGAAAATATTTATGATAAGTCTTCTCCCTCTACAATGTCTGTGCAGTTAAAATGAAATATTGGTATAAGGCCCAATTGTCAGATTTGTTTGTGAATAGGTTCAATATAAGGTGCCATTTGTTTGCCATTTGAGCATCCCCTCCCCCCAAAAAATATACATTGTGTTGGGTTGCCTTTATAATTTTGTGGCATTACTAAAAGGAGAGATGCCAAGAGTTAATCTAGCCTGGCAGTGATGCCTTCTGTCTCCTTCATGGGATAGGTGTGGTTTCCCAGTGATGAGAAGAATTAACAGTGCTGGAGGCATGCTTTTCTATGTTATTACTTCATACTTTCCAGGACTGAGTCCAGATATTTAAAACAGAGTCTGGGTCTGTAGATTCAACTGTAGAGAAATAATACACAGCACTTTTACTAGCCAGTAAAACGCTCATTATATTGATGTCTATAAATATTTGTAGAGCGTGGATATCATAGCACCCAAAATGTCCCTTGTAGCGTAGTTTCTAAAGGTTGCTCTTTTTTGCCAGAAAAAAAAAGGTGGCTTGGGGAGTTGGGCAAGGGGATTCAGAGGCTGCCAAACCAGCCTTGGGGCACAGCATGTGGTCCCAGAACTCTAGATTTAAATATTCAGTGCAACAAGGCTTTCAGAAACCTTCCTACCAGGGACTAATTTGTTAAGCGTACGTAATGTATCATGTGAAAAGGAAGCATTTATAGATATTTCATCTTTCCTACTCCAAATTATCTTTGTTCTTAGTTATACCATCATGAATCAAACTAGATATGTCTTCTGTATCTGGATGCTGACAGCCATTAAATATTTCTAAAACTGCATTTTCCCTAAAGACTGCCATTTATCAGAAATCTCTGTATGTATATTTGTGTGTGAGTTCTGCGTGTATAGTCATTATTTTTTCTTTTTTCATAATGTGGTCACTGTAATTTTACATGAGTGATATAGGATTTTGCCTTTCTGTTTAGACTTGTGGATACCACTTCCAGTTGTACTGTGGAAAGGAATATATCAATTGCATTTTTGGACATTATTTTATGTGCTCTTATAGCTTGGAGTCCCAATGGCCATTTAAACAATCACGTTATGAGTACAAGATTTTTCCAATATTGCATTGTATGCATTTAAAAGGTTTTGTTTTGTTAAAGGAGGATGTGGGATAAAGTGACCAGCCTTGTCTGATGAATACAAAATGAATGTGCTTTATTTTGTGTTTCACAGAATTTTAATTTTGTATTCACAAATGTCAGATGTAAACTCCTGCCAGAAATGTAAGCAATCTGATATAATTTATGTATCAGAAATGAAAAAGTTTAATCTCTGGGAGATTTGTTGGGAAAAAATGAAAGAAAACCCAAGATATTGTTACTGCTCTTTCTGCAACCATCCATCAACAAGTAGACAGTGAGTGTTCTTAATTTTGTTTTCCTCTCTTCTGGAATAATTTTGCAGGAGTTCCTTGGCGTGTGAATCCTTGTTGACATATTGTTGGCTTTAGTTCATGGTACATTAATTTTTCTAAATATCATAAATAGGTTGAGCATATGCTCAATTCATTTGCCTTATGACAAATCAAATTCTGGGTGTAGAAATTTTAAAACAGTTGTGTCTTCCATAGCAAGGCTTTGCTGAAATCTAGTAATAGCAACTTGAAGTGGAACTGAACACCTGAAGGCTCTGATTCAAATCCCACTGAAATCAGTGAAACTGTCTCCATGTTAGTAAAGTGATGCTTTTCAAAAGACATTAAGTACCTGTTATGGTGATTGTCCCTTGACAGAAGCTTGTTCCAACATTCTGGGTTTTTTCTTTTTCTTTTTTCCCCCTTTTTTCTTTTCTTTCTTTCTTTTTTTTTTAAGATTTACATTTGGAAAATGTTCCACTAGAAAAGCTCTGGAGGATTCAATGTGCTAATGACTATAAAAATCCCACTCTGAATCCTGTAGTCTGAAGTTGAGGATTTCAGTGCTTCCTTTGAAAATGCAAGCCTCTGTAAACAAGGATAATAAAGAGGGTATTGATTGAAGTAGTTAAAATGTGAAACTTGGAGCCATGATGAAAAGTATAGACACAGTTATTCTTAGGAATAACAAATATGTAGATACCCTGTGTAAAAGTCTATAAAGGATATAGACAGATAGTTTATAGCAATGGAATCATTTCTTACATTTCCTGTATGTTCCAGGACAAACTATGGAAAGCAATTTGAGAGACTATTTCAGTAGTTTCAGAGAGTGAAATGTGTAATACTAAATACAGGGCTTCTGGTTTCACTACAGATGCTGCATATGCAGATGAGCAGTCTAATCCTTCCATCACAAACCGACAACAGCCATGGTGCTGTTCAATATCTGAAGAAATCCTTTGGTTTGGCAGAAAAAGGTTAAATCTCCCTTCTTCATAAACAGCAGTCTTCCTTGTGCTCAGTACCCTGTTTCAAAAAATCCAGATGTAGTTTCTTGCTGTACATTTCATGTAGAGTGTTGTTTGATCTAGAAATATAAAGAATATTTTCCCTTTTTCTCATCTTCAGTTGGAAAAGATATCTCAATATTTGATTGAAAAGATTGTCAACCACCACACAGGATGTTTTTGCTCCTACATAAGCATGAAAAGACCAGAATTTTGAGGGTTTTGTTGTTTGTTAAACATATTACAATATTCTTTTTTATTTTGCACAAACTACTGTATAATAATTTTGTACACACAAAAGATGGTTTTCTGAAAATATTTATCAAAACTTGAAAAATGATCAAAATGTGCACAAAAACTCTTGTTATTTTAGCTGACTGGGAGAAAACTTTGGATTTTTTTTCATTATTCTGAGCAAGAATGACATAGAGGGTTTATATCATTAGTTTAACCCAAAGAGTATATTGTCTGTACTGCATCATTCGAACTGTGTAAAGTCTGTTTCGAGTGATGAAGTTTTGAATGTATAGCTCTGTAAAGTAGATTTGGTATCTTTGTCAAAACATTCTCAACCTTGTCACCAATTCTCAGTATTTTTCAAGAATCTGTCATTTTTTCACCATATGCCCAACAAGAAAGGCAATAAGCAAATCAGCATATCTGAAGTGAACAAGTCATATATAGCAGTTCAGCAAGGGTTAGGCAGCATTTTTTTTTTTAAAAAAAATCATCTTCTGAAACAAATTTTGTTGAAGCAGTAGTAAGGAAAATTGTTTAAGACAGTTTAATAAAAATATACGGCCTTTCAAATGTAAAATATGTTATGCTGTAAGACATGGATACAGATACCTTAGTTACTCTCCTGTGCTGTGGTTTCCATATGGGGAATGATAAAACGGGCAGATTATATGTCAGAAGTTCAAGATCGCATGTTTATCAACTGTTAGAACTGAACAGCTTGTAAACTTAACTGCCTATTCCTATATATTTATATTATCCACTGGGCAGGGGGCATGTCTTTTCTTTAAGCATCTGGTATACTGTGTACGACAGATAAATATTAATACTGTAATAATGTTCTTACTTACATGTGATATAACTGAACGCTGGCCTCTTTCCAGACAAGTCAGGGAAGAAACATCTTGTGTATTCGCTTATTTACTCAAGTATTCTTGGGGGAAAATTCCAAATTCCACCGTTTTTAATTTTAGAGAAAGTAGGCTTAGGGTTCTTGTGAACAAGAAGAAGGTGTCATTTGGGCACTGGACTATGACTTTGGAGACCAGGGTTCAAATCCCTGCTCAGCCATGGAAACCCACTAGGTGACCTTGGGGAACTCACATTCTCTCAGCCTCAGAGGAAGACAAAGGCAAGGCCCTCTGAAAAATTCTTGTCAATAAAGTCCTGTGATAAAGGCTGATTGCCAGCAGTCAGAAATGACTTGTAGGCTTATAACAATAACAAATCACCAGTTTCAAAACATAGCATTTCAACAGAACTTGAACATTTCCTGGGACATGCACACAGATATATGAAATTGTTACAGTAATCATATAAATTCGATGGCTTTCAAAAACTTAGTGAAATAACTTCTTGATCAAAACATTTCTTAGTACTTTCACCAAAAATTGACATCCTGTCTAATCTTGGAAACTAAGCGGGGTCAGCATTTGTTAGCATTTGGATGGGAGACTGCAAATGAATGCCAAGTGCTGTAGTCTATATTTCAGAGGAAGGAACTGACAAATTCACCTCTGAGGATTTTTTGCCAAAGAAAACCCTGTGAAATCCATGGGCTCACCATGAGTCAACAGGTGACTTGAAAGTACACACAAACACACACACTATATAATAATAATCAAGAAGAAGTGAGACTTGCAACAAATATTACAGTGTATCCTTGCTTGCTAGGGATGGAAAGAAAATTTTAAGATGGGAGGGGCAAGAAAAAGAGGGCTTCTCAAGTGTTGGGAAACCCCATGAAGGAGAATCTGCTGAAACTCCTTTTTTATCCCCGCAAGTCTTCTAATAGCAATCTGTTCCCCAGCTTTTTACCTTTTTCTCCCTCCCTCAAGCTGGAAATGTCATCCTTCATGTCCTCTGGAGGATCCCCAAGGAAGTCCTGAAGGATGTCTACATCATCAAGCAACAACTGTCAGAACATAGCTGACAACAATCCTTGGCTGTCCCCGTCCTCCTACTGCCTACCGCAACACCATTTTGGCAGGGAAGGAGGAAAGTGAATTGGTGGTGAGTGGGTGGGTGGTTTCTCCCTTGTGAGAGATTGTCTTTGAAAACTGCACATTTTTTTGAAGACGTTCCCTCAGTTGGGTGAAAATTGACAAAATTACTGATTCTCCACCAGGGGAGTGAATCATTTGAAGAATTATTGCTTGTTTGTGTTCAGGGTTCTAACTAATCAGCCTGCCTTCCTCCAGTATCATATAAACTAATAGGGACTTAAGTAAGTCAGTTCCTCCTTATTCCCCCACTCCTCCCAGAGGATTCTGAATATTCCAGAGTTCCTGGAGTACATATTCAGGCTCCCTTGGATTGGTTGTCTATCCTGTTTACTTTTTACCTTAATTGATACTTTAAATTAGTTCTCAGTGTCTAGTAAATTAACCAAAATATGTGGAAACTGGTGCCCTATTCATGGGTGCCACCACCATTTCTAAACTGAAAGGCATTCAATACCCTGCATTTATTATTAAAATATAGGCCATTTCAGCACAAGACTGTTATAGCGCTATGATTCCACTTTCAACATCCTATGGAATCTTGGGGTTTGCAGTTTAGGGCTGCAAACCCCAGGATTCCATAAGATGTTGAAAGTGGAATTGTGATGCTATAACAGTATCATGTGAAAATGGTCATAGAAATGAGACTTGCAAATAATAATAATAATAATAATAATAATAATAATAATAATAATAATAATGATTATGATGATGAATCTTCCATTCCTATTCCAAATAAGAGTGTTCTTCACTCTAGACACCCAAGCTCTTGTACAATAAACTCCATTCCATCACCACCTCTTTGCTTTGCTTTGAACTCCTATACCACATTTGTGGCTGCTGAGCAGGCATAGTTGTAAGTAGGCTGCTTGTTGAAGGTTCCTACTCTGTCATTTTCAAGTTTTTTTTAAAAAAAACTCTTCTATGGACATGCTGATGATATTTCTCTTAGTTCTCCGTGACCTTGATTTGTGAGGGACTTTTTGGCGGCTGCTCTAAGAGCCTTTCTCTGAATGGACCTCTCCTTACTGTCCTTCTGTTAGCAAGCAGAGATATTTAAAACATAAACTGACAAACTTTTAGAATGGAAGGGTTTTTTTTTTCAAAGAAAGGGCTTTTTAGAAGATGCTTTATTGTTTTTCTCATACAGTTTTTAACTATTTTTTATTAGTTTAATTGTATGTTTTAAATTGTTTAAATATTGTTAGTAGTTTAGTTAGTTTAGTTAGTTCAGTTGTAGTTTAATATTGATCTTTTGTATGTTTTTAGCTGCACTGTACTCGTTTTAATTTGTAAGCTGCCTTGAGTCCTAGTTTAGGGGAGGAGGAGGCAGAATATAAATAAAGGCGATGATGATGACAACAACCACAACAACATAGTCCTGTGAGTGTTCATCACATCAGTTCACTTTTAGAAAAAGGGGTGGTGGTGAGGTTGTGTGTGTATATGTGCGCCTTCAAGATGCCTGTCAACTTATGGCAACCCCAGGAATTTCATAGGGTTTTCTCAGGCAAAGAATACTCAGAGGTGGTTTCTCGAGTTCCTTCCTCTAAAATATAGCCTACAGCACCTGGTACTTATTGGCAGTCTCCTATCCAAGTACTAATAAGGACTGACCTTGCTTAGCTTCCAAGATCAGGCAGGCACTGGTGCCTTCAGGGTATCTATGTTTTTTCGTAGTGAAGTTAATGCGTGGCTCAATAACTCATTTTAATCTCAGTGGTGAGGTGAAAGAGCTTAAAATGAGTTAGTGAGCCACACATTTTAAGGCAGTATAGCCTTAACTTGAAATTTCTAATCATTCTAGTAATTATTTGGCATGGCTTGAGAATATATACTGTCATCTTCCTTTGGTGACCACTACTTTATGTAGATGCCCCGACAATAAATTCTATTATATGAGAGCTACACTGCAGTATTCCACAGTCTTTACTCAACCCCTTGTATATTAAAGTGTTTTCTGATTTGTGAGATAGAGGACAGTGTATCACCAAAGACAAAGACAAGAAATATAAGCCTAGCTATTGCCCATAGCCAGATTTGTGGACTGTCCTGGGCCTATCCAAGAGTATCAAAAACCTTAGCTGCTTGTACCACATGTTGGCCATGGGATTTTACTTTTCATGAGATTATTTATTGATATTCCCAATGTATTCCAAATAGTAGTAGAGGTGGAAAGAATATTCACTGTTACTGTTTTCCCTGCAGAAAAAAAAAATGGGTTTCCAAATAGGGAGGGATAACACAGAGCAAGAATTTTTGCCTGGTATACACACATTTGAGCCAGCGTGGTATAGTGGTTTGAGCATTGAGTGTTGGAGACCAGGGTTCAATTCCCTGCTAGGCCGTGGAAAGCCACTTGGTGACCTTGGGTTCATTACACACTCTCACCCACAGAAAATGCTGTGATAACTTTGCCTTAGGGTTGCCATAAGTTGGAAGCAACTTGAAGGCATACAACAACAACAACAACATCAACAAGCACACATCCTCTTTTTCTATGCAGAAATATACCTGGAATTTTTTTTTTTGCACACACACACAAACCACCGGTTTTGAGCACACAATGTGTTATTGGAAACTTTTTTTGCACCCAGGTGTGATTTTTTTCCTCCAAGAAATACCATTTTTGCCTAGAAAATGCCATGTGTATTTCTGTGCAGAATAATTTCCTGAAACACTTCAGGAGCTGCAAATACCATGTAAAAATTGTGCGTTTATATTTTTTTCTGTAGCAGGGAAAAATCTACAGAAATAGTCTAACACTTTGATCTCTCAGAGCCAGTGCCATGTATATTGCCTGTTTACTGAATTGATAAATAACAGTTACAAGACATACTGACCATTTTATTTATTTATGAAGAATATATCCTACTACATTTAAGTTTCTTAAAAAGCTAAATTACCCTACTATTTTACTATTATTGGAGAAATTTTGAGATACCTTGAGTTTACTATTCTGAGGTGTATGCCGACTTTTTAGGTGAGAGAGTCAAATAACATGTATTCTCATAGAATATTATTTCAGAGGTAACAATATCCTACTGTTTTAATGTTATTTTTGAGAGCATAGGAAAACAAGAAACAATGGCTCCAATCCCAAGGATGTCAGATAGGGTTTGAAAAAAACCCTGCCATTTTCTAAATTCAGACAAAACAGCAAACTGCTTTTTGCTTCTGAAGGAACAGGAAATGTAAACCTGTTCCATCTTCTGTGGACAAGCCCAAAGTCCATTGCAAGTTGAGAGTAAATCCTGGATAAGTTAGCCATTTCCAAACTGCACTGTTACAGTGCTAATTCCACTTTCAACATCCTGTGGAGTTGTGGGGTTTGTAGTTTACTGAAGCCAAAGATCTTTCTGCCTGAGAATTCTAAATGCTCCTCCCTAAACTGCAAACCCCAGAATCCACAGGATATTGAAAGTGGAATAACAGCACTATAACAGTGTGATGTGGAAATGGCCTAACTTTTTAAACTATAGTTCTTAGAATGCCCACTCAACAATTCCAAACAGTAACTTCTTCAAATCTTGCTCCAATATAAAGAGGAAGAGCTACAAAAAAAGGAGGGCAAAATTCCAAAATGGCCCATCAACAATTAGCACATAGAAAGCAGGCAGAACAAATGCACAGGCCACACAATCAGAGGCCATTTCCTCACTATACTGTTATAGTGCTATTATCCCACGTTCAACATCCTGTGGAATTCTGGGGGTTGTCAAAGAGCTCTCTGGCTGAGAATTCTAAATGCTTCTCCCCCTAAACTGCAAGCTCCAGGATTCCATAGGATGTTGAAAGTGGAATAATAGCACTATAACAGTGTAGTGCAGAAATGGCCACAGTCTTTATTTAAATGATAGTAACTATTTAAAATTTGCCATGTGGAAGTGGACTAAAGATCTCTCTTTTTTTGATGCTGCTTTCCCTCATCTTTGGCAAAGCAGTGCTAGTCACCCTGCCTTAAGGTTTTCTGTGTTTCCCATTATGCTGTGATCCATTTAAAGGATCAGTAGACTTTCTGGGTTTTTTTGTTTTGTTTTGTTTTGCAGGGACTTCAGTGAGCAGTGAGACTTCAGAAACACTTGTCCCTAGAAACTCAGCATTTTGGATCCTTTTCTATGTTTCTTTAGACTTCCTATTCACTCCAGACTTGGCTGCATATAATGGGTGTCTTGAAACTGACAGAGAGGCTTCAGCACAACTAGAAATTATATATAAACAAGCCGCAACACACATTTGGCACGTGAAGGATGGAGTACTTAAGGAAAGGCTCTTGGGAACTCACTACAGCATGCAGTGTTGGAAAACATATACTGATGATATATGTCTTGCATAAAGGAACAGGTGAAGCCTCTGTGGACCATAAAACTGAGTGCAATACAAATATGAATAATACCATGCCATTGTTATTAATTTTTTTAGTTGCTTATTAGGTTAGGCAGCATTCTTGTGAATGTCCAAAACTTCCTGACTGTGGAGACATATATAGAAGAAATTGTATATGATTTCTTTAACAGAAAAATATATGATAGCGTAATGTCACTAGGTGAGGCTGCTCTGTGTTAGCAAGGGGCACAGGTTCAGACTCCTATGATTACAATTATTTTTTTTCCCACAGACACAGAGTGTATCAGAACATAGAACCATAAAGAGATGCACATGTGGATATGATGCTTTGACAAAACATATTAAAAACCAACAAACATCTAGAAAAGAAGTGAGGCTACTCCTCCAGTTTTATTTATTTGCCAGTTTTACTATTTGTGGCATGGTATTTTGTCTGCTTACCTTTTGATGGGTTTACATCAAGGGATGTGGAGGAACTATAGCTTCATGTTAGACAGTAAACATTCCTTACGCAGAAATTTCCAAGTTCATCCCAGGATACCTACAGTTAGAAGGTTAGGTAGCAATTGTACGAAACTTACCTGCTGATATCTATAGTTGAAAATACTGGACTGCCAATGCTCTGTCCTGGTATAAGAAAATTTCCTATATTCCTTGGGAGTGCACACCAATATGATGATGATACTTAGCTCCGTATCTCTTGCTTAACTGAGGAGGGATGTGGAAATCCCAATGTGTGATTTAGATGTTGTGAAGGATGTAGATGAATAATAACTGAAAAGCAGAACCCTATTTCATTGTCACTCTTGAAATATCTCTCTGACAAGGATGATAGAAAAGCCTCAAGTGTTGAGCAGGTGCAGTTTTCTATGGGTAAGGTGGTCCTTGAGGTATTGAGTCCCATGCCATGAAGGGGTTGACTAATCAAGACCAGTACTTTGAGTTAGGGTCAGAAACCTTTAGGAAGCAAGAGGAGGTTGGCCCAAACTGCAGCTGTATGTTCAGAAAATTTGGTTCTCCCTTTCTGCTCTGTTGTCTGGCTGCCATCTTCTACAGTAGGTGTGATTTCTGACCCATCTTTCTTCTTCATGGTCTCTGTGACTCACATAAATGGGTCATCTGCACCTGTGCAGTGTGACTTTCAGAACCTTCTAGAGCCTAGTGACAGGCATTTTGGCGGGAACCTCATCCACATCCCCTGAGGCTATAAAGCCATGTTCTCTCTGAAACTGCCAATTCCTTTTCTTCTTCTTCAGCAGCAGCAGCATGTTTGGAGCCTTCATCAAGTTTGTCTTCTATGGTTCTTTCAACTTCAGTCTTCCTAAGAGGTTTTTTTTTTTGTCTTCTCTGGTGTATTGACTTTGGTATTGTTCTGTCTGTGGTTCTCAACTTGAATAGTTTCCCATCTTTGCTTCTGGATATCAGATCACTGTTCCCTCTCCATTGTATGGCCTCCGCAGAAGTTTTCAAGCACTTCACTGCCTAGAGTGGTAAGATCCCCACCAAAGATAGCCATTCAAAGTGCCTTTTCTGTCTAGGAGAAGGCCATATAGTTGGATCTTGCGCCCATTGTCAGTGAACTCTGGTGGCGCAGGGGTTAAATGCTGGTACTGCAGCCACAACATTGTGAGTTCGATCCTGCTGGGATCCAGATTGGTTCAGCCTTCCATACTTTCCTAGCTCGGTAAAATGAGTACCCTGCTTGTTGGGGACAATTAGCTAAACACATTGTAAACTGCTTAGGGAGTGCTTTGCACTGATAAGCAGTATAGAAATGTAACTGCTATTGCCATTGTCAACTCTCTACTCCTCTGACAAGGTGCAACAAGGCCAACTATCTCAAGGCTTTCCTTTGGGAGAAAGTCCTCAGTGCTTTGGATATGGCTGCTCAAAATAGGCCTCTCCACATGGCCTCTGTTACCATGACACAGACTTTTTCTTGACCTCCAGCTTGGTCATGTCTTTCACTACCACTTGCTACTACCCACTCAGAAATTGCCACTGTCAGCTTTGAGGGAGTTGCGAAGATCCCATTCAATGTCAGGATTGGGCTCATCTCACCCTCAACCTAGATGTGTCCACTTTGATCCCCTTCTCCTGAACGTGTAGACCATCATTCATTGACAGTGTGAGAGTCAGTCCGTATCTCCCGCAAGGATTGCAAGCATGGGTCCATAGCTCTGGGTAAGCCCTCTGGCATTGCCTTCCATTAAGAAACACAAAAAGAAGAGGGCTAAGGAGCCTCCACAACATTCCCACACTCCATCACTGAGGGAACAACTGTGCTTGCTGTCTACGGCATCATAAGCCCAATCGGCACCACTCGCTCAGGCTAATGGCCTGGAACCTACTTCACTGATGGCATTGCCTCCGTCTGTCAGACACATTGTCGAGATGACTCACAAGCCTTCTACAAGATGGTCCTATGCTTATAAATAGTCCAAGTTCTGCCAGTTTCTCCAAGGCAACCACAACTTGGAGAACTTTGGTACCGTGGATTTCCTCAGCTTCCTTGGCTCTGCGTCTACCAAAGACTTTTCCTTCTTGTCTATTAAATGTTACCTTTTGGTGATCTTCTGGCATTTGCAACAGTGTGATCAACCTTCCTGTTTCTCCAACACTCTTGTAAAACAGTTCCTCCAAGGCTACAAGAATCTACATCCTCCAGTCTTGCCTCCAGTCCCTGCATGGAACCTCCCACTAGTCCTCTGTCAACTCTCTAAGAGGCCCTTTGAGCCTATGGCCACATGCATCCTATGCCTACTTTCATGAAAGACAGCTTTCTTGGTAGCCGTCACCTCAGCCAGGAGAGCAAGGGAGATCTGTGCTCTCAGGGTAGACCAACTATACCTCCATTTCCACAAAGAGAAGGTGGTGCTTCATCCAGATATCACGTTTCTCCCAAAGGTAGGATCTTATTTGCACATCAATCAAGACATCATACTGCTTTCATTCATATCAAATCCATCATCAGACTTGGAGTGGAATCTTTACTGTCTTGATTCCAGACATGATCTGGCTATGTTCAACACACAGTTGGCTTCAGAGACTCTAACAGACTTTTTGTGTGTTACTCTTCTTCCAAAAGGGGACAACCAGCTTTATCTCAGAGGCTGTCAAAGTGAGTGGCTTTGACTATTCATCTTGCCTATGAATTGGCAAGAAGACAACCTCCTCAACAATTGAGAAGCCACTCCACCACAGCCCCAGCAGCCTCCACAGCTTCCCTGCATGGGGTTCCTCTCCATGAGATCTGCAGGGCTGCTGCCTGGTCACAGCCTATTATCTTCATCACACTTTATAGACTGGACAATAGAGCAGGTACCAATGCTATGGTTGGGAGGGCAGTGTTATATTCTTCTCTGATATGACACTCCCACCTCCTTGGTTAATAGCTCACTAGTCTCCCATTTGTGTGAGTCACAGAGACCACAAAGAAGAAGAATAGGTTGCTTATCTGTAACTGTGGTTCTTCAAGTGGTCATATATGAACTCACACAACCATGTTCATCCTCCCCTCTTGTGTCCTGCTCTATCTGTTGGTCCTGGGTTTGTTGCCTTAGGCAGCCAAGGAACTAATGGTTCAGGTGGGAAAGGGGTTATATACCCTCGGGATTGAGGCGGGGTTCCCACCAAAATGCCTGTCACTAGGCTCTAGAAGGTTCTGGAGATTGCGCCGTAAAGGCACAGATGACCCATTTGTGTGTGTTCATGGATGACCACTTGAAGGACCACAGTTACAGGTAAGCTACTTGTTCTTAAAGATATAAAGCATATTGAAGTAATCTGACTTAGACATTAGTTATCAAATAGTTCTGTGGAAAGAAAAATATGTCATATTTATAAAATGGGCAAATGCAAATGAAGCATATACATGTAAAATGCTGTCTTTGTTTAGGATGTTGAGTGTTCATAGATTATTACCAAATGTATGACAAATATTAGTCTTAACATGCTGGATTAGTTTTGTACTGTTAGTTTTCTAAAGGTAAGAAAATGGGGAATAGCAAGGCTTAAAATAAATATTTATTATATATGTTTGAAAGCTTATAGACCTGTAGATCTATAAATCTTAATGATGACTGTGGCTAAGCTGAAAAGAAAAGAAAAGAAAAACTAAAAATAGGGAAAAAAGAAAGATCATACAGTCATTAACTTTGTAAAAAGAAACAGTAAAATTAATGCTTGACCTTGCTATTCTCACTTAGTTTCATTCCACTTAGATTAATATAGCCTTATGGATTATTTCATCCAAAGTCAAGAAGAAATGATGAAAGAGTTGACAATATGTACAGTGGAATACTTTAAATTTCTCCTTGTGCTTTACTAGAAATGGAAAGACTATATGAAAATATGTCTAAAAATTGTGGGGGGGAAAGCATTGATGAGAAGAATCTTTACAGTTTGGGACTTTTTGTGTGCAAAATTCACACATGTTTGTTTTGTGCAGGAAATAGCATTTTCTGCACAGAAATATTATTTCCTATGCAGCAAAAACTGTTTCTTGTGCAGAAGGTGCTGTAATTAGGGACTTATTTTGTGTAAAATTTGCATCTGCCTAGAAAATATTATTTTCTGAACAGTATCATTTTTCTGCACAGGAAATGCAATTTCTGCATAGAAATATTAAAAAAAAACCCTGTCTCTGGTGCAGAAAATCCCCCTCCCTACATGAAACAACCACATAAGTATTTTGTACAGAATAAGTCCTGAATTGTGAATAGACTTTGAGAACTCTGTGGTTTTAAAAGAGGAGGAAGAAAATTGTCCACTGCTTCCTTTGAGAAGAATTACAACCCTATTTTACTCAAATAACACCTTAAGCAGACTGAGCAGGTGACTGATAATATTGGGCAAAGCATGTCCACAAATTCCATGGTACAGTTCGGTCTTTAACCGAAGACAGGAAATCCAAGGTACTGCAGGTCAGGGCCCTGAAACAATCACACAAAGAATAAAAGGCAACAGAGACACAGGCAAACGTGTTTCTGTGCCTGGACTGGCATGAGTGTGCTAGGAGCTTTTGGAGCTTGCTCTGATTGCTACAGCATCTTTTTTCTTTGTATTTTTATAGTTGGGGGCAGCTGACTGGGCATGTAAATGGTTACAGATGCTCACTTCATTATTTGTTTGCTTTAAAACTGTATCTATTTATTCAATCAATTCTACTTATATCCTGCCTTTCATTAAAATAATTTTCAGTGCTGGTAACAATTTTTAAATAATGTTGACATACCTAGGTATATTTCTCTTCTCCATCCTTTGGTTTTTTTGATAGCTGTTTAATCCCCCTAATTGGTTTGCTTATAAATATCAACTGGGGTGTTGTAGAATCAAACTCAAGGTAAAAAGATTTTCAGCATTTACTACTGTTGAACAAGCAACTTGATAAACTAAGGTTGAACTGTAAACAGCTGGTTTGAAGGGAAAATGGGACATCTATTAAGTAGACTAATAGGCCAGAATCCTGTAAGACACTTATGTATTACTAGTGTATTTACCCAGCATTTCCCGGGATTTTATTTTCCTCTTAAGAACTCACCCAACTGTCTTCTCCAATACCTGTAACTTTCCCCCATATTTCCCAATGTAATCTGTATTCAGAGTTATTTACATACACAGTTTGGGTTCCTGAGAGAATACACTGTTTTCCTCTTTGCTGCTAGGCCTTGTCTTCATAGCAACTGGCCTATTCCAGTACCTGTAACTTTTCTCCATAGTCCCCATCCAACCTGTGTTCTCTGGCAACATTGATGCACTGGCTTTTTTTTTTTTTTTTTTTTGCTTTCAGTTGAATTTGTGCAATGGCATTATGTTTTTCTGGAAGCATTTTTGACTTTGAATTTCAACTTTAAGATTCCTCACATATGGAACCCATACAATCTACTGTGTGAGGTGAGAAGACCTTGTAACTATGTTGTGTATGTCACTTTAATTTTTCTCACATATGCCTCCCAAATGTTTTCTGGCATCCTTATTGATGGTAGGCCTCATTTCCATAGCAACTGGCCTGAGGCCCAAGCACTCTCCGGCTGAGAATTCTACAGGCCCCTCCTTAAACTGTCAACCCCAGGATTCCATAGAATCTTCACTGCCAGTCAATCATATGATGTCCTCTCACCTCACCCAGCCAATCCTCCCTGACTCAGACAAACATACAAACTCACAGACAAACTTTGACTTTCATATAGTAGATGTGGCACTGTAACTATGTTGCTATGTAATGAATCCTGGCCAGAACACTCCCTCCATTCCCACTTACCAGGCAGCAGTAGCTAGGATCAATGGAGGGCTATTCTCCTGTCACTCAGAAAAGCAGAGAACTGGTGGTCCCACCCCCTCCTGTGAGGAACAGGATCCCTGTCACGATTCCCTCTTGTGCTGGAGATCTCTTGTGCAAGGGGTGGGTGGGAATGGCAGCTAGTTGCTTCCCAAGTGACAGGGGATCTCCATCAATTGCAGTGGCTGCTTCTGGGTAAGTACAGAGTGGAAGACCTTCACCATCTCTACATAGCCTCTAAATGAGGGGCTTTGTAGAGACTGTGGCCATTTCCGCACTACACTCTTATAGCACTTTCAAAGCTATAAGAGTGTAGTGCGGAAATGGCCTGTGAATATGTAACAGTCGTGAGTGCGTGACTGCAGGTTACACATTTGTGACTGTGATGTAGGATTCTGGTCATTTTCTTTACAACACCTTTGATAGTTGAAAATGTCTTGCCAACTCATTCAAAAGTAATCGAAAGGGAAGCACTGCATGGTTTTACACAATGGGAAGTATAAGAGTTAAATAAAATGAACAACTATTTACAAAAGCTGACAGATGCAACAATAGATGCAAGTAAGCTGGCCGATGCAGCAACCGAGAATATTTATTTTTATATTTAAAGTTTACCCATTGTTCTTGTTTAGCATATTATCCAGTAGTTTAGCAAAAAAATCAGGCATCCACTGAAGTTGAATTTTATTTTTAAAGGTCTGAAGTTTGGATGGAGGAAAGGTCTCGTGTCTGAATTTCTGAATAATTTTAAACTATGTTCCTCCTATGTAGATAATGTGTTACTATGTAGATAATGTGTTACTGCTACTCGCTATAGTGCTGGAAATCTCTTGTGTACTTTTTGAGGCAAATGTCCTAAAAATGAGGAATAGAAAAGGAAAGGTGTCCGATATAGTAGTAAAAGTACGTTAGAATTCTATTTTATATAGGTATTAATTAAAGTATTTTGGAACACAGAAGGGTGAATAAGTAGATGGATTGTGCTGATATGACAGCAACTCCAGCTACAGAGAGGATTGTGTCTTTCAAAAAAAGGCAAGGGGAGGGGGAATAAAAACATTATTGTCAGCAATGAGAGGTTATGGTGGAATTAATACCCCTATGGTGTGTTGAGTTATAGAGAAATCAAATAATTTGGCATGTTCCAAAGTTGTCTTTTAAAACAACCACTGACCTAGCAAAAAATAAAAATAAATAACAGGCATGTAGTTTCCTTTGCTATTCAGAAGTGGAAGAAAGCATGGTTTTATCTCTAATAAAGGTCATAAATTACTGATTAAAGAGGCAAGCTTATTTATTTAACACAGAGATAGGCAATTGTGGCCAATGTCTTGCCCTTGGGACTCTCTGGAGACCTCACAGACTGCCAAAAAAAGCAAAAACCCAAAAGTGGCTTGTACTTTTCAAAAACAGGTAACTTTTAATTTATTTTTTTTTTTGGCTTTGTTTTAAAACACACAATCTAATTCACAGTCAAAAACAAAAATCTATGAAATATACATTCAGAAAAGGAAACAGCAAAAGCAGAGCCAACATAATAAGCTAAGATGTTGAACACTAACTAAAACATTAAACACTAACTTATTAAAAACAGAAAAGGGCTCTGAACTTACCCATGCCAAACTGAAATGAAAAAAAAAAAAGATAACAAGAAAAATACTATTCTACCATGACAGATCCTACAAAATAACCCTACTAAAATTACTAGCATCCATACCCACAAATTATTGCATCAGTAGATTTCTTATTGCTCAAAAAGTCCATAACAGCTTTCCAGTCTTTCAAGAAATCTTCAGTTGGTTTATTCTTTAAAACCCATGTTAATTTGGTAATTTGGGTTAGCTCAGCAACCTTAACAATCCATCGTTGGTGCTTCAGTCCACTTCTAGGTTTGAGCAAACAATATTCTTTCTGTTGTTATCATGTAGCAAAGAAGCAATCCATGTTTACAATCCAATTCTTTATCCATAATACCTGGTAAAAACGTTTCTGGTGACATTACAAAGTCCACCTTTAAATTTTTTTGGATTAACATGTAAATTTTTAGATAGATAACTTTTTGCCTTTTTACAGATCTACCGCATATGAAAAAAGGAGCTTTCCTTATCGTGACATCCCCAACACTGATTTGAAACATTCTTAGACATTTTTGAGAACTTATTTAGGGTTAGATACCATCTATACATCATCTTGTACGTGTTTTCTTTTAAATTACTGCACAAATTTAATATCTTTAGACCACATTTCTCCATACATACAAAATTTTGGGGACACCTTATCATATATTCTTTAATAGGTTCATCCTCTATCTCTAGTTTCAAAAGACATTGAGTCATCATCTTTACATAACTGAATAAAATTAATTTTGTCCAGCCTCTGTAGCTAGATTTCTCTTACCTTGATTAAATCTATCCTTAAGTTGCATAAAAGCAAACCAATTAAGATCTTTGCCTTCATTAAAAAACATCTCACTTGATTTAGACTCCCAGCAGCCTTGTTCAAAATACAAAAGGTCATCATAAAACAATCATCTCTGACTTTGAACCCATTATTTCCTGACAGAGGCCTCCTGGGGTTGCTTATACAGTTTTCTCTCCACATTCGAGGGTTAGATCTTTGCAAATTTGTGAGGTGTTTGCTTGCCTCCCCCATTCTTTCCATTCTCTGGCTTTCTGGTCCAGTGTACTTCGTTCCTTCTGTCTGCCCCAGTGAAAGGAAAATGAATGGGAGAGGGAAAGGTTAATGTGCATGCAAGTCTTTCTCCCTGCCTGTTGCTCACATGGGCAGAAAGTAGGTGGGTCATGCTGGCAATAGGCAGGTGAACGGAGTGGGGGAGTGTTTTTCCTTCTATTCACTTGTTGGTTGCCAGCACACAGGCAGAAAGTAGGCGGGGCACATGGGTGATGAGCAGGCAAATGGAGTGGGCGGAGTTTTCTCTTCCATTCACTTGCCTGTCACCCACATGGGCAGAAAAAAGGTGGGGTGCACAGGCAATGAGCAGGTGAAAGTTGTGGAGAGGAGTGTGCCCCAAAAAGGTTCCCCAGCCTTAAGACCTTTTTGCCCCCTACCTTTTCGTGGTGCTGGGGTGCGGGGCTCGCACGAACAGCCTCCGGAGAAAGGCTCTCACTTCCCTGCTTCTTCGACTCTGCACAAGTTTCCTACTCACGCGAGAGTCCCGCCTCTTCCTTTTGCAGTGCAGCCTGGGATCTCCGGCTCCCAAGGCTCTGCACGGAAGGCAAGTGGGTAAGTGCGCATGGGGCCCCGGAGCAATGCGCGACCATGCAGCATTTTCGGCTTAAAATCCATGCGCGGTCCGCATCAGGCCCTTGAGTGTTGCACAAATGTGAGTGCGTCGTGTGGACCGCTCCTCACATGTGCACGACACTCAAGGGGCCCTTTCACATCAGAAATGACATGCAAAAAGGGCCTTAGTGAAAAGTATGTTAGTAGCTCAATAGTGGTCTGCATTGGGACAGACTCTTCTCCTTCCCTAAATGGTACTTGTATTTAGTCAGTCTTGCTCTCTCACTTGGGTGGGTTTTTCCAGTTGTTGAATTAAATGAGTCAATAAAACTGAAATGCCTTTGAAGTATCATAACCATGAAGTTTCATAGAAATTTCTTCTTTTGAAGTGGAAGGGAGAGATTTCTCTTTTAAATAGTTACATTTCACTTAAATATTTTGTTTGTAAATTGTGATTTTTGTTGATGCATTTTCTTTTCTGGGGAGGAATGTTTAAAAGAATTTCTGTATAACTAAACATTTTAAAATTGATATAGTAGTACAAAATGGAGAGAACAAAGTTTAGAGTTCCATTATTTCCCTTCTGGGGGATATAAAGCTAAATCTGGGAATAAAAATAAAATAAAATAATCATGAAGCCATGAAATTCTACAAAATTCATCAACCATTATTGACAACATATGTATATCTGTAATCATTTATTAGAGATAAAATAATTGAACCCATTGGTAACAACTTTGAAAAACTTGTCAACTCGCCAGCTTGCAGTACTAATGCATCCTTTTCTCTTTACCTAATAAGACTGGAAACTGACCCTTGGTTTAATTTAGAAGTTTTTTTTATCACTGACTGTAATACTTTAAAAAAATATGATACTCATTGTTACAATGTTAATATGTGGATTTTTTTTAAGGTTCTGCACAATGGACTTGTTATGGAGATGAATCATCCAACTGTAGGGAAGATTGCCGTTCCAGGTTGGTCTGTTTTCTTAAGATTCTGGTGTTTTTTAAAATCAAAGTGAAGCACTTTTGGGATCAAGTGAATGCCTTGAATGCAAGTGAATGTGCTATATATGTTGTATCAAAGGCTGGGTTTCTGCATCTTCATGCAGGCCTTCATGTCTGTGGAATCCAAAATTCTGCAGGGAAATCTGTCTCATATTCTGAAAACAGTCCCCTTCCTGATCTTCAAAAACAATAGGTTGACATTGTCAAACCTGATATGCCAACAATTAGGAATGGACTGAACAGTCTGTCACATAAATGTGTCCCTCAGAAACCCCTGGTATTGTCAGCTCGAATGCCCTCCTATCCACTTATATGGTGGCCACTGCCACCATAAGGGCACATGGAGTCAGTTTTGCAGAATCCGTGCAGAATCAATCCCACTGGCTCAGAAGTATGTATATTGGTGTGCATCTGCATGTGCTCATGTATAGTACTGGCTGATCAAATAGCATGACATGCATCTCTCAGGGCTGTAAAAGTTTCCTACTCCTCCATCAGGCAAATAGGCACTGATAGTTCTCTGGAATGGATGTCTAAATGTCTAAAGAATTTTTTCAGTCAAATAGATGTAAGATTGACATATATAATACCAGTAAAATGTGTATGTTCTGCAGTCAGCAATCTTCCTGTTCAGATTCTCAAGACAGGAGATGAATGATTTGGTACTCTGAGGTGGTAGCATTGTCCTTGAGCACCATGATGATTGTATTCAAATCAAGGGAAATCTCTCGGCCTAAATTATGCCATCATAAGGAGAGGAAATCTTTGTACTCATTGGTATAGAGTTGAACACAGCAGCAGGGTGGGGGCATATTTTTTTGTCTAGATGATTTCCTACTGATCTTGCTGGGCTTAGCTGTTTCTGAGTGAGACTAGAGTTTAGTGAGCTTCCAGGAAGAGAGAATTTACTAATTATGACCAAGTCACCAGTTTTGTTTCTCTGTGCCTTAGTTGCCCTGACCTGACACAGACACCGTTTCTGCAACTCACCCATTTTCGGGGCTGGAGTGCGGTGCTTGCGCGAGCAGCCTCTGGAGAGAGGCTCTCGCATCCAGGCTCCTTCGGCTCTGTGCGAGCAGGAACAGCCCTGCCTCTTCCTTTTGCAGTGCAGCCTGGGACCTTCCCATCCTGCACTGGATAGGAAGCATGATCAGCCTGGCTCCTGAGGCTCCACATGCAAGGTAAGCGTGTGAGGGGCCCCGGAGCGATGCGCGACCCACAACATTTTCAGCTTCAAGCCGAAAATGAAAAAATGCATGCACGGTCCATGTCAGGCCCTGGATCATCACGCAAATTTGAGTGCGTTGTGTGGACTGCTCCTCACATTTGCGCGATGCTCAAGGGGCCCTTTCAGAAATGCCGTGCGAAAAGGGCCATAGACTGTGACATGGACAGTCTTTGTTGATATTAATTTGTGCCTAGAAAACACAGCATATTTTGGAAACCCTGCCAGTAACCTGTTTTTATCAAGAGGTGATTTACAATGCTTTGCACTGGCCAAAGTCGCCATAAAATTGTTAAGAACTGGTCCACTGTTACTGCATTATTTGTCTAGGCTACCTACAATTTGAGTGTATGGTATTTCTTGTCTCCTGTGGCCACATCTCTCTGATGCCTGAGGAAGAAACCAGTCCTTCCAATTTGAATAGCTCATGAAAAAGCTTCTTGAACAAGTTTGAGGACCCTTATCTTGAAGAAATCTTGAGCATAGTTTTGATCAAATGCTCACTCTTTGTTTTTACAAATGTTTCTGCTAAACCATCTATGAATGGCAGTCCTCAAACCACTTATTCCACAGTAGTCCCTTTGAAGTTAATTGCTTACCCTGGAGTCAGTTGGACTAATCTGGAAAAAAAGCAGTGTGTATTTGTACATCTGTGTTTGCTTTAGGTTTACCTTGAGCCTTACATAAATTGTGGCCTTATGTGTTTGTATGAAATGGCAAAATATGGCTGAATCAGAAGGATGGAATTTTCCCATATGACAGAAAGAAAGGAAGTCTCCTGAGAATAGTTTTTTTTTTTAATTATTCTAACTTCTTGTGATGACTTAGAGATATACAGAAAGTAAACTTGAGGTATGGTGCAGGAGTAATTTGTGATGCAAATACTATTCTTCCTTCTACTATCTTTGGCTGTGTAATCAGCTTACATGTTGAACCAAGTGAAGCACATTGAGAAAAAGAGAAGGGGAGGGGAGAGAGAGAGAGAGAGAAAGAGAAAGTAGTTAAACTATTGCTGGTCAGGACTCTTGTTCTCTGAAGAAAAGACCATAAAATATATTTAAAACTCACTGAGAGAGGTGATGCTCCATTAGAAATATATTTCTAACCTGATGACATCAAGTTGTGTGTGTATGTGCCTTCAAGTCACCTGTTGACTTATGGAGACCCCAAGAAATTCATAGGGTTTTCTGAGGCAAGGAATACTCAGAGGTGGTTTTGCTGTTTCTGTCCTCTGAAATATGGCCTACAGCACTTGGTATTTCTTGGTGGTCTCCTATCTAAGTACTAACCATGGCTAACCCTGCTTAGCCTCCAAGATCAGATGGGATCTGCTGCCCTTAGAATATTTAGGTCCTTGGCATCAATTAGGGAATTGATATTTCTCAGTCGTACTTTTGTGGTGTTTTTAAGAATCCCACAAGTTGCAAGAGTTCACCCACCATTTCAGCATGGAAATTCACACATGCATTTCCCACATTTTTTTCTTGCTGCATACATTTTATATAAAGTAAAAGAGCCAATGTGGCAAAGTGGTGTGAGAAATGGACTAGGAATCCAGGAAACCTGGGCGCATATCCCTACTCAGCCATAAACACCAAGAACATTAAGACTATTTGCCTAGGTTTAATGAATAAATGTATGTTTTGACTGCTATTTTCATTCCTTTCCTTGAAGTAAACAATAATAGTTTGCACTCCAGCATATGGTTGCATCGTATTAACATTTAGTAAGTGGGAATTCCTTCTGGCTAGAAATGCATAGGGTTGTGCTTCAACAAGAAATAACCTTACCTGCAGAAACATATAATATGTTTGAAAGCTTCAATCATCACTTTTAAAAGTAGCTGTTATGACTACGTAAAAAGAAAAAACAAACTAGCAAAAAAAGCCTTGATTCTTTCAGAAGAAAGTATCAGGTAGAAATAACCTGTTCACGTTACCGACAGCCTACAATCCTTCTTTGAGAAAGGAGAGACTCCTCAAGGGACAAAGTCAAACTGAGAAAGCAGGAAATGGATTTGAAGGGATGTTGCAATGGCTGTCAAGAGAGGCTGGGAAAAATGGAAGAAAAGTGATTTTTCACCCATTTTTCACTGCTATTCAAGCATTAAAATTTTAAACTTAATTAAAACTCAAAATCTGCTGCAGTGCAGTGGGACTAAATGAACTGTCTTATTCTCTGATGAACTTCTCTTAAGGGCTTGCTGTATTGAAGCAGATAGCTAAAAGCTTCTGTTAGTTGTGCAGAAGAAGCTCAGGTATTTTTCTCCTCCTGGCTGAGAAGGGCTGAATACACATGAATACAGTGAGCCACTGTGGCCATGTCCTGGGCATATAAAGTACAAAAATAGTTCACTTAGTCTTATCAGCTCTCCTTGAAAGAATTTTCCATTTACACATTGCTGTAAATGCTCATGTCTGCAACTTTATTGGCAGTGGTCAAACTCATACTGGCTGATAGTTTGCATGTGTTGTTTGCTGGCCTACCATGCTTAACCTGGATATAAACTCCATTATTATATGTGTTAGAAGCAAAGTTGTTCTCCAGTCGCCCTTGATTTCAGATTGTGTTATTTAGGCAGGCTGAAGAAAGCAGACTGGAACAATTTTTTTTTCAGACAGTTAGACATGGAACCACATTCTTTACCTACAATTTTGTTGTTTTGCTGCTAATAGCATAACAAACAGCCTCCTTCTACCTTTTGAGCATGAACAATGAAGCTTGTTAACTCAGAAAATGTTTCTGTAACCAGACTGAACAGAGTGGAACTTTTTGCAAAGGTGTTCTGGCATCAAGATTGTTCATAGGCAAACCTTGGGTGAAAAAGCAGTCTTATTCATCCCAATGAATTTACGAACTCATTCCCAATTGCAATTTTGCAGTATGAGTTGGTGCTAAGGAGAGACCCATCTTAGCAGGGCTTTCTGTGCTTACACTGCCCCTTTGCCTGTTCATAGCAGGGTAAGGATATAGTTAAGAGAAACCTTGCTGTAAGACATAGGGGTGTAACAGAAAGGCCCAGGAGACTAGAACCCATCACAGCAGAGCAGTCTTATCAGCCTGCCTTGGAAACTCAGATCTTCCACATGAGTTTGAGTAGTAGTATTCTGTTCCACAGGGGCTTCCTCAGGGTCGCAAGACATTTTGATGCCTGAGATGGAGTAGCAAATGATTCTCCACCCCCACAAAAGTCAAGCTGCATGGTTCCTCAAGACAGTCACATTATTTTGGCACTTGAGACAGTGCTAAATCCCACTAGTGCCTCTCTCTTTTCATGAAAGCCAAAATCCTACTGCCTCTTATAGTTGCTTTATTTAATTACTTAGTTATTATATTTATTTATATCCTGTCTTTTTCCCCAGATCAGGACTCAAAATGTCTTACAACAATTAAAAAAGATATTGTTACAATATGACAAAATATAAAAGTTAAACCAAGATTAAACAATCCAAAAACTAAAACTGGATTAAAACATAGTAATTAAACACACACAAGCACAACAATTAGCAATATCCAGAGCATTATGTAAGACGGGGTCTTATATAGTCACTGATCAAATGTCTGTTGAAATAGGAAAGTCTTTACTTGTCTGCAGAAAGAAAGTAGGGACGGTGCCAGTCTGACTTCTTTGGGAAGGGAGTTCCAGAGCCTGGGGGCAGCCACTGAGAAGGCCATTTCCCGTGTTCCTACCAGATGTACATGTGAGGATGGTAGGTGAG
Organism: Ctenosaura bakeri; assembly: GCA_948474755.1. NCBI lineage: Eukaryota > Metazoa > Chordata > Lepidosauria > Squamata > Iguanidae > Ctenosaura > Ctenosaura bakeri. The sequence goes on from CAOLHI010000816.1 coordinate 92,994, forward strand.
ACAGAAAGGCTTCTCCAGCAGATCTCAAAGCATGAGGTGGTGTGTATGGGAGAATACAGTGCTCCTAATAACCTGAACTTGAGCCATGTAGAGGTTTAAAGGTTTTAAAGGCTTTAAAGATATATATATATAATGATACAAGCAGCCCTGTTCATAGGACTTTCTGGATTATTATTGCAACCTGTCAAAAAGCAAATGAAAACCAATTTCTATAAAGAACCCAAAGAAAGGAAAGTGACATAGTTTCATACTGCACTTCTCCTATGTTGGTCTTACTTAGAACTCCAGGAAAAGCCAACATTTGACAAGGTTTTTATTTATTGGTAGAGATGGGATGAATCCAGAATTATCTGAACCCCTGGAACATTCTGCGAATCCACAAATCTCATGAATCTCGAATCTTTCGAATCCTTTTTTACAAAAGGGTTTAAAAAGCAAGGGAAACAAAGCACGTCTACTGAAAAGTGTTTTGAAGCAGAATTTGACATCTTTGTTTAATGAAAAACAAATTAAATAACAGTTTTCACTTTTAGGAAAACATACCCAGATACTTCTTATTAAGAATTACATGTAATTTGGAAGTAGCTCCAGATGTTGGAGTTGACGCTTGGGTTGACTAGTACAAAACAAAACAAAAAACAAAAAAGGGCAAGGATAATCTTGGGAAAGACATATTCTCTCAGCCTTAGAAAAAGCCTAGGCAAAGGCAAACCTGCCTCTGACGAAATCTGGCCAGGACAATTGTCATAGTTTTGCCTCAGGATCTCTCCAGACTGAAAATATCATGAAGGCTCTTTGTATACAGGCATTAATTAATCCCACATTTTCCTGCCTGTGTAAACAGGACCACTATAGTACAGAGATAATCCAGGTCAAAACTGGCTTTTCTTTGTATAGCTCCTTCTGGCATCCTGGGGTTTGTAGTTTGATGATGCACCAGCACACTTTGGCAGAGAAGGCTGTGACACCTTGACCAACTACAAATCCCAGAATTGTTTATGAAAGAGCTTTGCAAGGGAGCCATGTAAAGCAATCTTCTTCAGCTGTCCTTGAAATCTCAAGAACATGGTACTTTCCAGTCAAGTCTCAAGTCCTGCAACAAGGAAGGCACTTTAAAAACACAAAAACACCAGCCTCTAGCCGAGTCTCAATTCTCTACCCTGATGTCCAATCTCAAGTCCTAAAACAAGGAAGGCACTTAACAAAAACAAACACCAGCCTCTAGTCAAGTTTCAATCCCTGCTCTCCAGTCTCAAGTCAAAAGAATAGGAAGAAGAGAATAATTACCTTGCAGAGGGAGGCAGCCACAGGGCAGACAGCAGGAATGAGCTTGATCTAGGGCTCTCATGGCAGCTCTGGCCTCCAGGCGTGCAGGAAAGGGGCTCTTGCTGCTCCTGCGCACCCGCGTGGGTCTGATCCGGGGTGCTCAGGCCAGCTCAGGCCTCGGGACGTGCAGGGAGTTGAAAGATTCAATTTGCCTGTTTTGGCCCAGGGATTCAGATCCACAAATCTCGAATCCTTCCCAAGGATGCAAGGATTCGAGGATTCGCGGATTCAGTTGGCCCATCTCTATTGGTGTCACAGTGAAAAGCTCTTTTCAATAGCACTTTAAATTGGCAAAGCATGCATGGAGCCCATGATTTTGTTTTGTTTTTAAAACTGAATTATTTGTAGAAACGAGTTCTTTTTAAAAAAAAAAAAACAACAACAACTAAAAGTGATTGAAATATTTTACCCATGGGCTTATTAAAAGAAATTTTTCCTCCAGAATTTTATCATTGTCTGGAGGTCCATAAGAAGGTTCATCTTGTTGGCAAAGAAAATAAAAGGATACCAGACCAAAATGAACTTGTCTGATCCTTTTGTTCCTCTGATTGTTCTGAGATTATGAGGTAATTTCTCTGTTAGTGGAAGATTCCACACCCTGTTCAACCAGTTTCCAGCGTTACTCCCTCTAGCACTTTCCAATACTTAGAGATTTTGAGATGGGCTGCTACCAGAAGCATTGTTATTAACTCCTTCTAATGCTTCATTTCATTTCCCCCCTTGAAAGATCCAAGAGAAGTGAAATGTCACACTGTTTAATGGCTTGACGAGTGGTTATTTCAATTAAGTTTACATCTTTGTCCAAGCAAGGCTGTGCAGCCTATGCCACAATGCCCAAATAGCTAACCCAGAAAAGATTCTGCATGCAGATCTCCGGTGGGTCCACCCACTGTGTCGATTTAAAGGATTTAAATTAAAGGTTTAAAGGACATGTAATCTGTGCTTCAACTGGTGCGATTTCCAGAAAAATAAAATCAAGAAAGTCCATGCTTTCAACTTACTGTCTAAAAAGGCACAACACAAAGGGAATAACAAAAACTAAGACCCTTTTCACACGGGCTTTCTGTCACGCAACAGCCCCGTGAGCCTCGCGGGAGTGGGAGTGTCACTCTGCACAACGCACTCCCACTTCCGCCACGCTCACGGGGCTGCAGCGGCGCGATTGCGGGTTTTTTGATTTTCGCCTCAAAGCGAAAATCACTCACGCTTGCGCAACGCTCCCGGTGCCCACGCGCACTTACCTCCTGTGCGGAGCGTCGGGGAGGCGGCCAGGTCGCGCTTCCTTCCCTCCGCCCCTGCGGAAGGAAGGGGCAGGGCGGGGTGCTGGCGCGACGGACGCGACGGACGCGACAGCCTCCTGCTTCGTGTGAGCAGGGGGGGATGGACGTGACAGCCTCCTGCTTCGTGCGAGCGGGGGGGGGATGGACCGACAGCCTCCTGCTTCGCCCGGGGGGAGGGCGGCTTGCGTGAGGCTGCCGCTTACCCCTCGTTCCTTTGCCTGCGGAAGGAAGGAGGGGGGAAATGGCAGCCTCCCGGAGGAGCCTTCTCGCACGAGCCGCCCTCTCCGCTCGCGCGAGAAGCCTCAATGCAAAAAGGGCCTATGAAAACTCAATTTTTGAGGTTATACAGTTCTTATGGTGACCATCTCTGGTGGAAATGGGCTACTCATCTTTCAAAAGAAAGAAAGAAAGGAAGGAAGGAAGGAAGGAAGGAAGGAAGGAAGGAAGGAAGGAAGGAATAGCCTGGAGATTTAACCTTCCCTGACTTCATTATGATACAGCCCAAACTGGTTGGTCTTAAAGGAAGGGCTTTTAATTTTCCAGTATCCAACTGGAATCTGCTGACTTCTTGTCATTCTCACCACTGAGATAAAAATGACACCAGATAAATCGCTGATTGCAAAGGGCTCCATCTTCTGCAGAGATCTACCACTCACATTATTCACAGAAAATGAAATTGAAGGAACCCAAAAGGACACCCTAGGAAGCTCCAGATCCTTTGTCAGACAACATAACAAGTACTTGGATGACTGTGTGGCCACCATCTACTCTATGAGAATGGAGACTGAGTGTCGGGCAAGTCTCAAGACTGGATCATTAACTCAGGAAATCATTGTCAAGAGCTGCTCCCTGAAGTTCTTAAAGAGCCCCTGAGACATGTTTGTGAGGCCTCACCTGTTGGATGTTAGTCAGTTGTCTTTGGAATTGTCTTAGTGAAATATGTAAACATTCTATCTATACCAATATCTAATCTGTCTGACTCACTGGTTATCATGCTAACACACACACACACACACACGTGCACAGAGGGAGAAAGAGAGGGCGAGGGAACTTGGGAAATCCAGGTTCTCACTTGCCAGTTACTTCTCTTATCCCCTTTTCGCACGCCGTTTCTAAAGCGAAAGGGCCCCTTGAGTGTCGCGTAAATGGGAGGAGCGGTCCCTATGACGCACTCCTATTTACGCGATGCTCAAGAACCTAAAGCGGACCCCACACGCATTTTTTATTTTTGGCTTAAAGCCGAAAATGGTGCGCGGTCACGCAATGCTCCTGGGGCCTGCGTGCACTTACCTGCCCTGAGGAGCCTTGGGAGCCAACCCGGTTGCGCTTCGTGCCTCAGCGCTAGCCTACAATTCCCAGGTTGTGCTGCGGTAGGATGGGGCGGGGTGTTCGCATGGCACTTGCGCAACCAGGAAGCACTGCAGAACTCAAGCAGCAGGGAAGCGGCAGTGTTCCTGCTGAGGCTTTTTGCATGAGAAGCCCCCCCCAGCCGCGTGAACGGGTAACGTGCGAAAGTCTGATGATGTTTTGTTAATAAAGTAAGGAGGAGAACCATACCTGCTACTTTGATCTCATTGGATAAAGATGTGATATAAATGCAAATAGTAAACAATAAAGAATAATATTGATATAATCTTCAGGGCTGTACAAATTCATGAAAGTTCTTAAGTGATCATTGATAGCTCATTAGTAGTACTCAGAAGGAAAAAAGTGGACTGGAAACGGAAGTGGGGGTAGGATTTTCATTTGACTGTGTGAATGTGCATTCAATAACGTATAATTTGTTAACTGTAGTTCTTCTTTATCTGGCTGTTAACAGTGCAGTGGGGGGCCAGAGTTGTGTTGGGAAGAAGATCCAGGAGGACTAGTTCTATGGACAGAGAAGAATGTTCTTGAAAAATGTTGACTTCTATTGAGGGATTTTGCAGGAAATTAAGGAAATCGGCACAACGTGACATTATTTCCTGCAGCTAGGAGATCTCACACAATAGGAACAACAACAACAGAATTTGGGGTGGTGGGGGATATATTCCTTTCCATTTAGAGTGACCACCTCTCCCTGAACTTCTGATCCTGTCTGCTTCTCATCACACATTCCTTTTTTCATGCATAGCTGATGTTGCTTGAGAAATTTTAATTTCGCTTCACTATTTATGGCACATTGGAGACAAACAGCCTCACCAGCATCACCATTACTTCATTCATCTTTTTTAGTCATCAGTGCTGACTGTTTATGTCTTTTACATTCACCGGGCTGAGTTCAATTTTAAGGAATTCAGTGCCTTTTCAGGAACTCGGCAGAAATGATGCATGTCACCTCATTTGGAAATGTTGTAAAAGCTAGAAGAGGGGGATGATAGGGAGAACAACTTTAATAAATATGTAATAACTACACTGACATTGATTAGTGATCATAGATCCAAAAAAATAGAGGAGGGGAGTGTGTAAATAAAAACAAAAGTGATTTTTTTTAAAAAAAAAGTTAATGCTGCTTTCTGCTTATTTCTGGTTGATAGTACTATAGTTTTAACTGTGTCTTTTATCATTTTAAACATCATTTTAATAGATGTTTGTAGCTTTATTTTAGTTGAGAGATTTTTTTTTAAAAAAAAGTGAATAATTTTCTGTGTCTGCAGTATTTGAATATGGGTGCTATAGAATGTTCAGGCGTAAGGCAGAAGTTAGACTCAAAAGAGTAGACCCATTGAAGATAACACTGAAGGACTTACATAAGCAGTAACTAACAATTTCGACTGATTTCTAAGAAGGAGCCATAGGAGCCTCTTGTCCTGACATGGGGAGAGGAGCAGGACCGCACCAACGCTTCCGCAAGACAGTCCGCAAGATGTCGCAGTCCCATCCTTCTCCTGTCACCAACAAGTGTGATTATGGAGTAAATCATTGATGGGTTTTCCCCATCAATGACCCCCTGATTGTACAATGGTCCTGCACTTACCTGCCCTGTGGAAGCACGATGGAGGAGCTTCCTGCACCAGCAAAGTATGGGAAAGTGTCCGGCTGCACTGCAGAAGGAAGAGGTGTGTCCATCGTGCTCTCTTCCACAGGGAGCTGATCCAGTGCAGAAGGGAGTGTTCCTGTCATGCTCCCTTCCTGGCAGAGGCACTGGTGGGATCGCGACCAGAAGATGACACAAGAAAGTAAAGTGTTGAAAGGGGCCTAAGATCTACTGTAGTTGGGACTAACACCGGGCAGCCCTCTTATTTAATGGAACATTGGCAATCAGCAACAAAACTCCATGAACAGATACTGGCCTTGTTCAGACATATCACTACTTCTCCACAGCTATTGGAGCATCTGCTTCCTGTTTCAACTAACTGTAGATTTAAAGCCATGAATACTTTGTTTACATAACAAGGAAAAGGAAGCCTGGACTCAAATTCAAAGATGATATTCAGAACTGTCATAGCTGACAATACCACCTGTTTGTGTGTGAGTTTTCTATCGAGGGAAAGAAACTATTCATGCATTCCTAGTACTCTGTGTGGCAGTATGTTCCTTGAAATTGCATGTTCACAGAGAACTTACATGTACACAGAGAACCTACATGTATATGCAATTCCTGATCCAATGTGGACATGTACATGCAAAAAATTAGCTTTCATGAATATGTTGCTAACCCGGTTTAGAAACGTGTACAGTACATGCAGCTCTCCTGTGGATGAATGACAAGTTCATTACATTTAAATAGCCAGAGATAGACAAAATGTCAGTGGGTTGGGTCTCTTGTTTCTTGTTAATTTCTCTTCAAAATTTTGCTTTATTTTAAAATTGCCAAGCACCACAGCAGGTTTTACTGTATTACATTTCAACATTTTGTGGCAGATTTGACTAATAAAAATATGTTGTTGGGCCAGGTCATGCCATTCATTTAGCCTCCATGGCAAGATGATGCACTTGTGATGAGGACAAGAAATCCTTATTGTATAATGGAGAAATTTAAGTTCTAAGTATGTATCACCAGAAAGAATTATTTGTAAACTGATTGACACACTCTAAACAACTGGCCAGAAAGGAAGTGCGGGCAGATTTCCTCCCCAGCATGTGTTCTGAATATCTGAAGTTAATATTATCTGAAGTTAATATTCTTCCTCTTTCACTATGTGAGGAAACCCATATCTTACAAAGACACAGATAACTTATTTATTTTATTTATTTTTATTTATGTGGCATATGTTGGACGATGCAAACCTGATAATGACTTTGTATAATTGTCTTCTTTCTATCATGTCACTATTTTTGGAATGGCCATCTTATTAGATAAGACGGCACGATAATGCTAGCCCTCACTGAAGCTAATTTTAGAGTGCCTGCAGATCAGCACATAGTCAAAAACTTGAATCCATCTTGGGGGAAAGGCGGAATATAAATTTAATCAACAAAGAAACACCTCAGTTTATTTTCTTATTTTTTCACTCACAAAAACAGAGTGTTTAGATTTTCTATCCTAGCCTTTCAGACTGTCTCTGTGCAGTTGTTTCAGGAGATGAAGCCAAAGAGAAGGTACTTTTTTCTCTTAACTGATTTCTACAAAATACATAAAATAAATTGTAATCAGACAGTAGCTTACCATCAGATTTATGAGTTTATCTTAGAAGATGAATCCTTTCCATTATCAAGGGAGGATATTTAGTTTTCTACACCAAAATGTATTTACGTTCCTCTTTTTAACTGTTTACTTTGAATTGTAGTCTAAACATGTTCTGGATTACAGCTTAACAAAGAAGAGTTGTTTTTAGCTTCACTATTCCAAATCTTCATAAAATGAAGAACATGAGATTTGTTTGTCAGATCTTCATGTTGTGATATATTCCCACCAAAGATGACATTTTCAATAGAAATTCCTCAGAATCCAGTTCTTCCAGAACTAAACATTTTAATAGGCCAGCACCTTGATACTAAACATTTGTGTAATCCTGTTGAATTTTATTGTTGCATTCATTTAAAAAAAACACCCTGTATGTATGATGCACCATATTACAGCTATCCTGTGCATTAGCCAAAGAAAGTTACCACCATTGCCAACCACAATTACATATCACACTGTGCGATGCTCTGATTTGTGCCATTGAAACTCATCTTAGATCTGAAGTTGCTGTGTTTCTGGCTCTGTTTCTACTGTATTATCCAGTGTTTTCTTCTTCCTTGTGACAAGCTCAGCCAGGTGCTTGGACAGTCCTTAGTGGGCTGTTGTAAAACATGCATGTAGGCCTCATGTGCATTGTAAAATAACCAAATTACTTCAACACACATAAATTTCAAGTATTGTTATGATCTTTCATAATTAGTGGGTAGGAAAATATGTTCTCCACTGGCTAAAGTGAATCTCCATTCTATTAAAATAAGAATATGTTTTCAATATTTAGATAATTTTGCTTAAGTATTAAAGACAACTAGAGGTTGAAAAGATGCATTCTTTCATGTACTCCTCACATATTTCTTCCTAACGGAGTCCAATGCTCTCAGATTTTCCCCAAGAAGGAGGATCACCTAGTATAGTTTACAATATATGAATCTTTGTGTGTTTGTGAAATGTTTCAATAGCTTTAAGTTTTATTCTCACCTCTTTTCTTTGTTCACTTATATGGTTGGTCTTTTAAAATGTCTCAGCAGAATTCAAGTATAGCTGGACCTTGTACTCTTTAGCATCTTTAAAAGAAACCCGACTTCAGTCCTATGTCCCTGCAAATTGTCAGTACAGCCCTAAAACAACAGCCTTGAATGACCCCCTCCAGAAACACTCCACAAAATATTCTGCAGCATAGCTAACAATATATAATACAAGGTTGAGAAGGATACAAAAACATGCTTCCTAGTTATTTGCTGTAGTGAAAATGCTTGATATGTATACAGTTTCGGGTTTGGGATGCAGAATCCTTGCAAAAGTGGAAAAACCATGAACAGTTCCTCCCGTGATCCCCCTTCCATTAGAGAGCATCTGGGTAAGAATTAAGGGAGTGAGAAACAATAGGGATGTGATTGTGGGGGTTTTCTACAGGCCTCAAGGTCAGCCTGAGGACTTGGATGAGACCTTCCTGGAGCAGATGACCACACATTCAAAAAGGAGAGATGCAGTCTTAATGGGAGGTTTCAATTATCCTGATATTTGTTGGCAGTCAAACTCTACCAAGACACAAGGTCCAACAGGTTCCTCACTTGCCTTGCAGACAATTTCATGGTCCAGAAGGTGGAAGAGGCGACAAGGGGATCGGCTTTTTAGATCTGATCCTGACCAACAGGGATGACCTAGTTGATGAGGTGGAGGTGGTGGGATCCTTAGGAGGAAGTGACCATGCTCTTTGTCATTCAGTGGGAAGGAGAAGCCAAGTGTAGCCAGACACGCATCCTAAACTTTAAGAAAGCTGATTTCTGTAAACTTAGGGAGTCACTGGCTGAAATCCCGTGGTCAAGAATACTAAAAGAGAAAGGAGTTCATGATGGATGGGAGTTTTTTAAAAATGAGATACTGAAGGCACAATTGAAAACTGTGCCAATAAGGAGTTAAAATGGCAAGTGTCTAAAGAAACCAGAATGGTTGACTAAAGAACTCTCAGCTGAGCTAAGTGTTAAAAGAAACATATACAGGAAATGGAAGAATGGTGAAACCACCAAAGAAGAATACAAGCAAATAGCTAGGAGATGTAGGGAGAAGGTCAGAAAAGCTAAAGTGCAGAATGAACTCAGGCTTTCCAAAAACATAAAAAACAATAAAAAGGGCTTTTTTCAGCAAAAGGAAAAACAAGAAAATGATAGAGTCACTGCGTGGAGAAGATGGCCAATTAATAACAGAGGGAAGAGAGAAAACAGAACTACTCAACACCTTCTTTGCCTCAGTTTTCTCCCAAAAGGGTAGAAGTACTCAACCTGGGGGGTGGGGATCAGGTAAGGAAGCGAGGGAAATGCGGCACAGAATAAGTAGAAAAGTAATACAGAATATTTGGCTAAACTAGATGAATTCAAGTCTCCAGGGCTAGATGAATTACATCCAAGGATATTAAAAGAACTAGCAGAAGTAATTTCTGAACCACTTGCAATAATCTTTCAGAACTCTTAGAGAACAAGAGAAGCCCCAGCAGGCTGGAGGGGGGCAAATGTCATCCCCATCTTCAAGAAGGGGAAAAAAGAGGACCCAAATAATTATCACCCCGTCAGTCTGACATCATTACCAGGAAAGATTCTAGAGCAGATCAGTTTGTAATTACTTAGAAAGCAATGCCCTAATCACTAAAAGTCAACATGGATTTCTCAGAAATAAGTCATGCCAGACTAATTTTATCTTTTTATGATAGAGTTACAAGCTTGATAGATGAAGGGAATGCTGGAGACATGGCATATCTTGACTTCAGTAAGGCCTTTGACAAAGTTCCCCATGACATTCTTGCAAAGAAGCTAGTAAAATGCAAGCTGGACAGGGCTACTGTTAGGTGGATTTGTAATTGCTTGACTGACCGAACCCAAAGGGTGCTCACCAATGGCTGCTTTTCATCCTAGAGAGAAGTGACTAGTGGGGTGCCACAGGGTTCTGTCCTGGGCCCAGTGCTATTCAACATCTTCATCAATGACTTGGATGAAGGAGCAGAGGACATGCTGATCAAATTTGCAGATGATACCAAATTGGGAGGGGTTGTTAATACCCCAGAGGACAGGATCAAAATTCAAAATGACCTTGACAGGTTGGAGAGCTGGGCCAAAGCTTACAAAATGAATTTCAACACAGAGAAATGTAAGGTCCTACACTTCGGGAGAAAAAATGGAATGCATAAATATAGGATGGGGGACGTGTGGCTGGAAAGCAGTAGATGTGAAAGGGATCTAGGAATCTTGGTAGATCACAAGCTGAACCTGAGTCAGCAGTGTGATGCAGCAGCTGAAAAAGCCAAGATGATTTTTGGTTGTATCAATAGGAGTATAGTGTCTAGATTGAGGGAGATAATGGTACCACTCTATTTTGCATTGGTTAGGCCTCATTTGGAATACTGTGCACCTCAATTCAAGAAGGATATCGACAAGCTGGAGCATGTCCAGAGGAGGGCGACCAAAATGGTGAAGCGTCTGGAAGCCATGCCCTATGAGGAACAGCTTGGGGAGCTGGGGATGTTTAGTTTGCAGAAGAGAAGGTTAAGAGGGGACATGATAGCCATGTTTAAATATTTGAAGGGATGTCATGTTGAGGAGGGAGTGGGCTTGTTTTCTACTGCTCCAGAGACTAGGACAAGGAGCAATGGATTCAAGCTGCAGGAAAAGAAGTTCCACCTGAACCTCAGGAAGAACTTCCTGATGGTCAGAGCTATCTGGCAGTGGAATATGCTGCCTTGGAGTGTGATAGAGTCTCCATCTTTGAAGGTTTTTATGCAGAGGCTGGATGACCATCTGTTGGGAGTGCTTTGATGTGTGTTCCTGCATAGCAGGGGGTTGGACTGGATGGCCCCTGTGGTCTCTTCCAACTCTATGATTCTACGATTCACACGAACCTTCCTTCTCCCCTTCAGAGCTCCCCTCCCATTCCTTTGCCTCTGGCCTTGGCACACAAAAGGCAAGGGATTGGGAGGGGAGCTCTGGAGGGGAGAAGGAAGATTTGTGTGAGCCCTCCTCCCCCATTACCTTGTCTTTTGCTTCAGAGTGAATTCTCAGTACTGGGGCCAGAGACAAAGGAATGGGAGAGGAAGCTCTGGAGGGGAGAAGGAAGGTGTGTTTGTGCCTCCCTATCACTTCCTTGCCTTTTGTCCAGGTGGTTGCATTCCTTCTCTGTGCCTGGCAAAATGCAAAGGAACGGGAAGAGGAGAATGGGGTGGGGAGATAGGGAAGCCAACACACGCCTCACAAATAATCAAATTTGCAATGGTTAAATCTATGAATGTGGAGGGAGGACTGTATAACACTTGAATATTTATTTGTATGCTTTAACACAGAGAAATATTGGAGGAAAATGCATATCTGTATAAATATTGAAATGCATATTGAAATACAAATTTCTGTGCTGGCTTTTTTGCGGGGTGGGTGGGGGAGAACACAGATTGACATGGCTATGAGTAATGTGAAAGGGACGTGGACTGGTAATGCATCCATCCATACTCTGACGTCTGTTCATCAGATGAGGAGTGAATGAATGAATGATTCCATTGAAAGGTGTCCTATGAGTATTCTTTGCCTTTAAGAATTGTAGGTATAACACTCTCTCCCCACTCCAGTCACATTTGGACTCCATAAGTTTGAAAAAGGAGGGATTCTGGCTGACATTCAAGTTTCTGTGTTTGTAGTCACTCTGGGGAATATAGAAGCTAAGGATGAGGCATAGGATTTAATAGTAGCAATATATTTACTTTTGCTACTTTCCTAGCTTGCTAGTCAAAGTTTAGTGGTTTAATTCCTGAAAGAGAATTCTTACTTCCTGGCTTTCATTTGCTCCACAAATCAAAGTCCCGATAAACTCTGCTGCAGGATCTGTTCATTGCTTGATTATAAAACTGGAACATATTTTCAATATGCTTTTCAGATTTCCCTTTTTCTTAGGGATCTCTGGCAGCAGCTGTGTGGTTTGTTTCAGTGTTCCATGCATTTACACTGCTTCTACAGGGGTTTACAGAAATTCCCTTAACCTAGAGAATTCCCTGCTTGCCTGTGTAAACTAGATTTTGGGAAATCAGTGATGATGATTCTTGGATTCCAGTGTCCAGGATTATCCCATCCCATCTGCATTCTGTACTCTGACATAAGCTGCATATGTGGTAATTAATAAAGAAGCAATACCTACTTTGCATTGAAATACCGTTAAATTAACCAGTTACACAATCAGAAATAACCTGGCAGTTATATTTAATACTGTAGTTATTTCTGGGCAGACAAATGTAATTTGTATACTGTTCAAACAGCCTTGGAAAGACTTACGAGTTTTGATTATGTACTGGCTTATTTCTCTGGTCTTGGATTTCAGATTTTTTCTAAATACAGCAATTGTGAGATGTAATGATAGAGGCATGTTAGTGTAAAACTCACATTTGTCTTAAACTTCCTGATATAATGGATATATAGTTTGCCTGCCAGCAGTGCACTTTGACTTTGTAACATTTAGCTTACAGGGGGGAAATGTAAAAAGTACTGAAGTGATTCATGTCACAGTTATTTTTTAAAAAAAAAAGACTAAGAGAAAAAGAGTGCAATCACAGAGGTCCTTTTTGCCTCCTCATTGCATAACAATGGTACTCCACAGCCAAACTTAAAAATTTATTAGTACATCCTGTTGATTTCAGGTGACCTGGAGAAGTGAAAGTTAATTGGATGACAGTAAAGATGGAATAAAGACAACTTAATGCTGCAGTATTTTGTGGCAAGCCCCACTTGTAAATCCTCATCCATTTAGATGGAACAATATACTCCCTTGAATCATAGTTTGTTACAGAATTCACAGGCATTTTACAATATTGCTACCTGAAGAGTTACAAACCGTTTCCTTCCGTTTCATCCTCATGACATATACCCTATTTCCCCCAGATCAAAATGGTAAGGATCAAAATTGTCCTAACAAATATGTTACATTTTTCATTTTGTCTTACCAGAACACACACATACACATAAATCCCATGCCAATTTTTTGGTGTATCATGTTGTTTAGAAGTAGAAGTTATATATTCTGGTCTTCAGTATATTGGTTCTATTTGGGGATGTACGGATGGGCCATTGGAGCTCTCAATGGATTCAGGAAATGCAAGACATGTAAAATTACCTTTCTGCTAACTGTAACCCTACTATTAATATTAAGTACATTGGGATGAGAGACAATGAATGTATGAATGAGATCCTCCTCAACTCATTCTGTGCATTATTCTTTTTTTAAAAAAAACATCCACCTTGAGGAGCATCTTTCATTTACAACATTCTTAGTATTTCAATCATTTTTTCACAGCTCCCATAGGCCAAAAGAAATAGAGCATACCTTTCCATTTACTAAGTAGGTAGGTCCAAACTACTTAATAAGTATTTAGGAAATGATTTTAAATGGGGAAAACTGTTTGAATTCAAAAGACTAAAGCATCCATTCTCACTTTGCAGGATGGTAGGTTTGTTGTTATGTGCTATCAAGTTGCCTTCAGCTTAGGATGATGCTATGAATGAGAGGCTTCAAAGAGAATGTGCTATTCATAGCTGAGTCTTGCAGACTCTGGGCTGTGGCTTCCTTCATTGAATTAATCCATCTGTAATGCAGACTTTCTGTTTTCCTATTGCCTAATAATGGTAGGTGTTACCTCTTTTTCTTGCTCACTCATTGGTGGTCATTTTAGCCATTCTGGCAGCTGTGTAACTCTTCTCTAGCACCACATTTTGCATTAATGTTGCCTCTCCTAAGACAGATAAAGTTATTTTCTGATAAAGATCCAAGAATTCAACAACTATTGTGTGAGTGTGTGTATGTGTGTATGATGGCAAATGATTTGTTCTTCGTCTGTTTTGCATGAAAGTAAATGCAGTATTCATGTTGCCAGCATACATTTGGGTGGGTGAATAAAGGTGCTGACAGCTAAGCTAAATGTATCAATATTTATTTTATTTTAATATTTTCTTTATATCTCACTTTCCTTCCAGTATGGGATCTGAGGAATTTTATTGTGCCTCAGAAATAGTCTAAAAAAAAGTATTAGTAAACAGAATTTGGTAAGAGGCTTAGTAGTGGGGGGAGTGGTGAATAATATACAATATATGGTAGAGGCTAGACCCCCTAAGGACACGAATGCCATCTGATCTTGGAAGGTAAGTCAACACTGGTTAGTTCTTAAATGGGAGACTTGCCAGCAAGTGCCAGGTGCTGTAGGCTATATTTCAGAAGAAGAAACTGGCAAAGTCACCTGAGTATTCCTTGCCTAAGAAAACCTCATGAAATTCATTGGGTCACCATAAGTCGATAGGCCAAATCCTAGTGGCTTGTAAGCCCATAAACACTTTTATTTGTGAGTAAAATCTAAAAGAAAAAATATTGCTATTTATTATGTCATATCCCACTTCTCTTTTGCTGCTTTTCATAATGCATGCACTGTTTCAGTGACTTATGCATGCCTCATTGGTATGTTGAGCCTTCTATTCCCAGATTAGATTGTGCAGGTCACACCACTAGAGTTGATGTAGGCAAGGTACAGCCCTTCAGACGTTGTTACTCCCATCTGCCCTAGCTAAGCCAGTGGGAAAGAATGGTGGGAGCTGTAAACTGACATCTGCATTTTGCTGAAGGGCTGCATTTTGACTAACCTTGCATTAGGACACTCCTGCAGAAGTACATTCTGCTATGAGTGAATCTGGTGCTGTTTCTGAAAAGAGAATACCAAATTGCAAGAGGGCTCTGGAAGATGAAGCAATGGAGATGAAGCAATGTGGAATAGTTTTGCTTCACACACACACACCATTTGTCTGAGACAAACTCACTTGGACTCAGAATTGACCATATGTTATAGGATGTGGCCAGCTGCAGTAAAATAGAGGTAGCTGAAATCACTACTGTGAAGGCTCCCACTGGCACATGGAGAAACTGATGAATTACTTGTATGGTCAGGAATGCTGAGTGGGCTACTTGCCATGGGGGCAGAGATAGGCCTACCTTCATCTCCAGTCTTGGATGTTCTGCAAAGTAATGAGAGAGTAACAGGAGGTATACATGTGCTACCGCTCTATTTATCTATCCATCTATCTATCTATAGAACAACACAGATATTCTATAGTGAATGTGCATGTCATTTTATTCTATAAGTTGGTGATCAACCTAAAGTTGAGTGGTGACCTTTATAGCTGAGTGGAAGCTTAAGTCTGGATCTTCATGGTCATAATCAGACCACCAGACATCATACCAGATCATATTGCTATTTCAAGCTGAACATTAATGGCCGTGGGTGTTATTACCAGTATCCCCCAACAGTGCTTCATGTCCTCAGATTTCCCGTTCTCTCTCTTATAAATACCCGTTCCCCCTGCAAGTTAAAGATTGCATGTACTCCCACAAGGAAGCAGCAAATCAGACAGATTTTGGTTAAGGTGTTTTTTTTTACATTGGATAAGTGTTCAAAATTTACCAAAAGTGCACTCATCTCTATGTTTACTCAGAAGTAAGTCCTAGCATGTTCAGTTGACCCTGTACATCTTAGGCCCTTTCCGCACCTTACCTTCTTCCAGCGCTGGGGTGTGGAGATTGTGCAAGCAGCCTCTGGCGAGAAGCTCTCGTATCTCTGCTGCTTCAGCTCCACACGATCTGCCTGCTCGCGCGAGAGCCCCACCTCTTCCTTCTGCAGCACAGCCTGGGAGTTTCCCAGGCTGCACTGGGGCAGGAAGCACAACTGGCACGGCTCCAGAGGCTCCACACGCCAGTTAAGTGCACATGGGGCCCAGGAGCAATGCGCAATCATGCACCGTTTTCGGCTTCTAGCTGAAAATGAAAAGGTGTGTGATTGGCGCCTGCTGGCCCCTGGAACATTGCACAATTGTGAGTGTGTCGTGCAGATCACTCCTCACAATTGTGTGATGCTCCAGGCGCCCTTTCGCATGGAAAACACCATACAGAAAGGGCCTAAGTAAATGTGTTTTGTTTTACAACTGAGATTCATAGCTCAAAAGATCTGGAGGGCATTAGGTTTTTGAAGGGAAGTATTTTAATTGTATCTGAATTATTTCATATATCCTTTAATTTAAAACAGCTCAATATGTTTCAGTATCTGATCTTGGAGACTTCTGTATGATGTGGACTGGTGAGAAAGAGGACCAAAGGAGTTAATGTGGATTGGGGTTAACATCCAGACACTAGGATTCCACATAGTTGGACTAGTGTGGAAGAGGAGGAGGAGCAGGAGGAAAGGTTGTGTTAGCATGATTCTCAGCATTTTTACTTTGCAAATCCTATTGGCCTCAATGCATCCTGTAAATCTCTGTGTCCTTCCTGTTCTCCTCCTCTCCAACTCTCTTTCTTGTATGTATTGTAGGAGAATATCTGTATGCTGGAGGAGGAGGAGGAGGAGGAGGAGGAGGAGGAGGAGGAGGAGGAGGAGGAGGAGGAGGTTGAGTGACACAGAACCCTGGAGGATGTATCGATGTCATGAGGATATCCAGTGATGAGATTCAAACTAAAACTATCTCTCCTTCCTTTTCCTCTTCCTCTCTGCACCAGTCCATGACAAGGAGGTCTCCCACATCAGTATACTAAAAATGCTAATATCTGGATGTTTTCACTGCTGCCATTTTACTGATTTATACCCTGCCTTTCTCCTAGAACTAGGACTCAGCACATCTTACAGATTCTAGGATTACTGCAATGGAATCCCCCACTCATCCTCTCCCTTCCTCTCTCCTCCAGACTAGTACACATCACATAGAGTTCTCACAAATCAGTATGGTAATATCTGGATGTTAATCCCAATCAATGTTAATGGCAAAGTACTTGGCACTGAGAGAGCCAGCATGATGCAGTTTGGTTTGAGCGTTGGACTGTGCTCCTGGAGACCAGGATTCAGTTCCCTGCTTGGCCATGGAAACCCACTGGGTGACCATGGGCGCATCACACACTCTCAGTCCCAGAAAACCCTGTGATAAGTTCACTTTTTTCCCTCCCCATCACTAGTTGGCACCATGCAGAAATCTCTCAGATCAATGTACTGAAAACTCTAACATCTGGATGTTAATAAACCCTACATTTTTTGGAATGGAATTCTAGCCTCTCCCCTAATACATCTGCATAGATGAACTAATGTAGAGAAGGAATAGGAGGAGGAGGACTAGAAAATCAAGCTTTACCATCGCTTCTCCCAAGCCCCCTTTGTTGAGGGTGAGTTTTTCCTTTTTCCACTACTTTGTTTTTTTTAAAAAAAAAATAAATTGCCATAGTTTAACAATAGTTTAACCTTTCCACCACCACTGCTTCTGTTCCTCATGAAAGCAGAGATAAAACTCACTTCTCTCTAGGTGAAATGTGGAAAACCTAGTGCCGCTACCACCACAGTCCCATGGGGCTTTGGAGCAGGAACTGCTGTTGCTGCTGCTTCTGTGGCAGTGGCTGCAACTGAGCCAGCATCATGAAGACTGTCTCCCATGTTGATCATGTGAAAATTTAAAATATCTCTGTGGCCTCCCTATGAGCTTCCTAGATACCCTGGGATGCTGGGGTACACTGTTTGGAAACCTACGATCCAGAGCATCCCTGGATAGGGTACCAATGTATGAATAAAACTCAGTCTAGTTTATTTCAGTTTCCTCCTGCTCCCTAATGGTAATATTATTAATGCATATCAAGATTCTTTATATACAATACAAGACTGATACACATTATAAAATGCTACATAGAAAGTCTATAGGGTCGTAAAATCCCCATTGCACAACATCAGGACTGATGGCGGTGGCAGTGTATCTGCTCAAACATACATACTGCTAATGTGGACTGAACGGAAGAAACCAAAATGTGCAGCGATCTACATAAAGCGCATAGATCTGCATAAAACGTATATTTTTTAAAAAAAAAACGCACAACAAAACAGAGGATTCCAAATCCTTGGGTTCTGCCAAGGATAATTTAATTATTGGTAAGAAATTCTGGAGGTAGTACTACTTTAAAAAGTACAGTTATACATTCCTATACTTTTAATAAATGCATAGTGAAGGACATGTTTCTTTTTCATGTTTAAAGGAAAACTGTCAAAGATTTCCACAAATGCAGAAAACAAAATTCATGTTCTGAAACTGTGCATCACCAGACCAATATTTAGGTATTCAAATAATTCTCCCAAGGTGGAAGAGCAGGCAGGAGTGTGGTTGCCCCACTTTTCTTCTTTGCCACTTACTTCCTGGGTCTGAGGCAAACATTGCACTGTGGGGAGCCTTTTTTACTTGTGGAAGTTCTGTGTCTACAATAATAGAAAAATATGCTCTCCCCTGCTTTTCCTCATTGATTCAATAATGTGAATGCCTGACCATGATCTAGCTTATTTTGGTTGCAGAACAGAGTCTTGTGCTGAAATTGTGCAGGTCAATCAGCCAGGCTGCTCAAGTTTCCACCTTTACTGTTCAAAGAAAGGTAGTGTGGATTTTGACATTACTGTATCTCTGTGTTGACAAGCAATGTGGGATTCATGATTGATCCCTCAGGAAAGATTAGAGCATATCTTTTCACAGCAAAACAAGTTTCATGGGGCCTTTCCTGGTTATCTGCTCTCTGTCTGGCCCATAAGCTTCCAGACTTGCTTTAGATACAGACCCTGTCTTAAATGCTGAATTACATATTCTACTTTATACAGCTGACACACAAAATATGATGTGGGATTAATCTAAACTGCACTATATATTTTTGGGAAGCTGTTTTAAAGTTTTAACGCAAAGCATGTCACAGGTCCTTTTAGATACCAGATGGAAATGTGAATAGAGTCACATCTGGACTATGCAGATACCTGAAAAGAACCACTACAATGGATAGGTACCTGAAAGAACTACTACAGTGGATAGAAAAGTGACACAGAATTGAGCAAATGAAAATATGAGTTAAACAAGGATGGCTAGGGCATCCTACTTCTGAGTAAAAATACAAATGTTTTCACTTTTAATTACCACTAGGTTCTATGCTGTTTTATCCAGTTTGTGCAACCTTGCATATGTTACTTTTCTGAGCATGTAAAGAATATTTTAAATAACAAGAGAATATCAGTGATCATAAGTTGCTAATAATGGATAATCCACATACTGAAACATTACTGTAACACTGGCCATTTCCTCAATAGTCTGTTATAGCACGATGATTTCACTTTCAACATCCTCTGGAATCCTGGGGTTTACAGTTTTGGGAGGGGCCAGCCGGCCCCTCCCGAAACTGCAAACCTCAGGATTCCGGAGGATGTTAAAAGTGAAATCATCGCGCTATAACAGGCTAGTGAGGAAATGGCCACCGTCTATGTGAGGCTGCCTTTGGAAACTGTTTGGAAACTTTAGCAGGTCCAAAATGTTGCAGCCAAACTGCTGAGCAGTGCTGGTTATAGGGAACTGCCAGTCAGTTTCTGGGCACAATTCAAAGTGCTGGACATGACTTGTAAAGCCTCATATGACTTAGGCCCAGCACGTCCAATTACCCACATCCCCACACACGAGATTAGCCAGGTCTTCAGAGCAAAGCTTTCTCTCCATCCCACCACCCTCCCAGGTTCATCTGGTGAGGACTCAGGAGAGAGCCTCTCTGTGGCTGTTCCTAGACTATGGAAAGCCCTCCTGAGGGAGGTTCAATTTTCTTCCTCTCTTTTTTCTGGCAGGTAAAGACCTTTCTGATTAAATAGGCCTTCAGCCTTAACTGACCAGGGTGGAGGAGAGTGTAGTAGGTGTGCTATTTTTAATATGTACTTCATGTTTGTTTAATTGTTTTTTAAGCTAATGACTATTTCCGCACTACACTGTTATAGTACTATTATTCCACATTCAACATGCTATGGAATCCTGGGGTTTGCAATTGAGGGAGGAGCATTCAGAATTCTCAGCCAGAGAGCTCTTTGGCCTCAGTAAAGAATTCCACAGGATGTTGAAAGTGGAATAAAAGCACTGTAACATTGTAGTGCAGAAATGGCCAATGTCTTAACGTTGTGATTTATTTCAATGGGTGGACTAATGGTTTTCAAACATTTGTACTTCATGTTTTAATTGTTCTGTTTTAAATTCACATTGTAACCCACTTTGATTCTTGTTTGGGAGAAAGCCAGGATAAGAAAGAAAGAAAGAAAGAAAGAAAGAAAGAAAGAAAGAAAGACAGACAGACAGACAGACAGACAGACAGACAGACAGACAGACTGTTGTGGGGGCAAAGATAATTGAATATTGGGTATCATGAAAAAGCTACCATCATTATTGCAATAGTAGTGTCACCTTACGTAATATAAGGCCTTGGGCATGCTTACAGGATATAAGCATGTTTCATTTCAGCCACTAGTAGATAGCATCTCTTAGGCCCTTTTTGCATGGCATTTGCCATGCAAAAGGGCCTCTGGAGCATCGCACAATTGCGAGGAGCGTTTCAGATGACGTCGTTGCAATCACGCGATGCTGCCAGGGCTGGCATTGCTCTGGGGCCCCATGCACACTTACCTTGCATGTGGAGCTCTGGAGCTGCGGCCCTTGTGTTTCCTCCCCCAGTGCAGCCTGGGAAAATACCCAGCTGCACTGCAGAAGGAAGAGGTGGAGCCCTTATGTTGCCTGCCGGCTGGCAGACAGCTCCTGTGGAGCCGAAGCAGCAAGGATGTGAGAGCCTCTTTCAAGAGGCTGCTTACATGATCCCCACGCCCCAGCACCGGACAAAGGTAAGGTGCAGAAAGGTCCTGGGTCATCCCTGGATACAGGAAAGGAAGAGCATAGGTCTTGTTCAGAGAGAGAGAGAGATGAAGGGAGAGTTTGTATCAAGGATGCTGCATAGTCTAGAATAGGGTGGGGAAAGTGATCCCCAAGTTATTTTTATTATCTTTGACTTCTCACATTCCCTGGGCTGCCCATTTTATGGCCAAAAGTAGGATGATTTGCTTCTCCTGGAAGCCTCTGGAACAGAAATTCACCTTTTAAATAGGTTACAAAGGGTCCTTCTGCTATTTAACATAAACACATTTTTGCTGGGATGAGTAGTTGCAATTTCTCAGAACCCTGAACAATTGTTAGGTGGAAAAAAAAGTCCATTCAGCTAAGCAAAATACAGCTCTGTATGTTTCAGGCCCCACAGAGCTTGAGCAATCACTCCCAAAGGCAAACAGAGAGGAAAGCTGTGGCAGGAGGAAACAGATATTTCATCACTTGTACTTTCTCAGAGCTTGTACCACAGCTTCAACAATATATAGTGGAAGCTCCTCCTCCTCCTCCAGCTCTACAAATTAGCTTTGTAGATTATACTAAGGCCCTCTTAAGGCTGTCATGAGATGATATAACTCACTGGAAACAACAATAATGTGTAGAAAAATGGAATGCAGTAGGAAAAGAGGAAGGCCACATTATAGATAGTTCGATTCAGTAAAGGAAGCCACAGCCTGGAGTTTGCAAGACCTGAGCAG
Organism: Ctenosaura bakeri; assembly: GCA_948474755.1. Taxonomy (NCBI): domain Eukaryota; kingdom Metazoa; phylum Chordata; class Lepidosauria; order Squamata; family Iguanidae; genus Ctenosaura; species Ctenosaura bakeri. The sequence continues at coordinate 114,637 of CAOLHI010000816.1, forward strand.
AGTAGTTAATGACCAGACTTCTTGGAGATTTCTCATTCATTGGGTTTCTATAAGTCAAAATTGACTGGACAGGAAATAACAACCAGAAAACCCATCCTCCCCTCCCACCCTACCAGGAGAAATCAGGAGTGAATTCAGCTCTTTCGGATAATAGTTTGAGATATTTTGTTCCCTGAGGTGAGGGGCAAGATGGTGTTCTTCTCTATTCCATGAAGAGAAGAGAACTGATGGACCTTTGGGAGAGCGTTCTCCACTAAGCTCAAGCAGATTAAGATATGGGACAAGTCACATGGTATACATTACTCTGAGGAATAGGGTTAGGATTAGGAACAGTCATTCCTTTTCAGGCTGCTTCCTTCTGTTTAACAGTATTGTCAGCCGAGCTCTGGATCATATCTCCCCTCAGTTTTCTAACATCCTTTGTAAAAAGAACATGACATGGCAGCTTGGTGGCCACTTGCCTACTGCCTTATGGCAGTATTGTTGCCCATGAACGTCTATTTTGAGAAACATGCACACAAACCAGGAATAGGAACAGAGTAAAGTTGCCTTTTCAATCAATTCATTTTTTACATTGAAGCAACCAAGGAGATTTGTGGAACAGAGCAGGAACAAGTTCCCTTAACATGACTGTGAGATAGAGTAAGCCACAAATTGGTGCCAAGTAAATGTTGGAAATTATTCTCCTTTGCTGACTGTACCCTCATTACTGATTGTGTAAAGTAATTTATCAGACATTTCTTAAAATAAACTGGTCGTTTACGCTAATAGGACTTGGCAGAGAGGAAAAATTGGCAAGATTTGAGGTTCATAGTGTTTTGCATTTGAAAAAAACAAAAACTACAATAGTTCTAAGCATTTTGAGGAAACCGTTATCAGTGGCACGCATGCTGTTGAGTAAAGCAACAACTAATTGTATAATTTTTAGAATAGGAGAATGGGATGTAATTCCTCTGATAAGGTGACAAAGCAAGTAGCTTGCCAGAGATATTGGCTTCTTGCACTCTTCTCTTACTCATCTTTTGGTATTAATAATTCACTTCTAACATCTGCCTTGTGATTCTTATCTATTTTCTGCATGGCATATAATTTTGTAATATCTCACGGCATTTGCTTCCCTCTCATGGAAGATTTTCTTTCTATTACATGTTTTGAGAAGAGACGCAGAGCCTAAATGAAACCTTCTCCATTATGGTCTTATAAGGTTGAAGAGAAGGTTTTTTTTCCCACAATTTTACTGTAAATGTACTCAATTTTGCACTTTCAAACCATCAGTTTGATAAAAAATTCCATTACCCTCCAAAATTCATGCTTGTCTGACTTTTGTAATGGAGTTCTCCAAACAGACACCTGCATACAAAAATGCACATAGGAAACTGCATGTAAAAATGTGTTTATTTGCTTGTTTGTTTGCATCCTACTCTTTGTCATGGGTTAAATATGCAGGGTAAACTAAACATGCATTGCATTTGAAATTTTTTGGTTAAAAGGTGTGTGTTAAGCAAAACTGCATATAGACATGTATAAGAAGAATATATGTGTGTGAAATGTGGACAAAATATGTACAGAACTATTGGGTTTTTTTAAAAAAATCTATTAGAATGGGCTAATGGACTTTCCATAGATATATCAGATGGCTCAAATTCTCAAAAATCAGAGCAAATGAAACATAACACTGGAAAAATGAGACATTCAGATTAATTAAACTAATTCATTCATCTATTCCTACCATCCTATAGATTAATTACATTTATCTTTTTTTTAAAGGCACATATCTACATAACAAAGTTACACTAGTTTTCTTTTCACGCTTTATCAGAAAAGAACTAATTTGAAAATATTCTGATTAAAAAGAACAAAAATTAAACCTTGACTTAGAACTAATGAGGTTGGATCCAAACATAGTCATATTTCAACTATTTTATTGCATTTATATCAAGGCGATAAGTTAACTACTAATTTAAGTTCCACTTATTTAAGTGGGTCTTTTCCATGTATGATTATATCTTGATCCACACATAGTCCTCTTTATCTGTCCTACCAATATATAGTAAAATAAAATGTATAATCACAGTTGAAAACCAAGGGTGAAAAGGTTGACATGCTGTTATTGCTGATGCCTAGGAACAGACCAAAACCAAGGTCATGCAATAAATATAGTTGCCGGCTTCATCAATCAACATGCAGTGAGTTCTTAGTGTGGTATTTCTCAGCTAACAATTTAAAAACATGTGCAGCTAGAAAGCAGCTTCAATTGGCAAAAGCTTTTAAATGCAAGGAAATAAACAAGATGGTAGAGTGACTCCTGAAGGAACTGGAAGGATTCTAGTGACAGATAATGCTGCATTAGATGTCAATTGAGTCAGATGTAGCATAGTTGCCAAAGGACACCAGAAGCTGGATATGAAGTAGCTAAGAGCTTCCTTCATATCTCAAGATATGCAAGCTAACTCTTCAATCTACTTCATAGTGTAGAAACTACTCAGCAAATGACAAGGTTCTTCATAGTAACAGAATTAATTTTATTTATCATTAGGTCTGCAGACTGGAACTGGATAGCTTTTTCCATTATCTCTTTTCCATGATCTCTTTCTCCCCCCTCCCTTACTGTTTTAAAAAACAAAGATGTCGGCTATGTCATGGCCATGCCTAGTATTTTTGTTTACTTTTTTTAAAAAAAAAATCACTGAGAACAATCAGAACTTGCAAATTGATAAGAAACCATGTTGTGTGTAGGTCACACTTATCCAACAACATTAATCTAGATCAAGGATAGTCAGCTAGCTGCTCATGTATCAGTTGCCATGGTTGCTCCGCTCTGGTCTCTAGCAACCACTAGTTGTAACCACTTGTGGTGGAAGGGGAGTACCCAAAATGTTCAGGTTTAACTACCCAAATTCAAGTTAAAATATATCTCCCATTTCATTTACAAAGAAAATAAAAAGAGTTTCAAGCTATAAGAAGAAGGAGATCCCCTATTTTTATGTTACACTTTTAGTTCCTACATGCAGTATGTATGTGTACATATTTATTCACAATACAGTGGGGGAGTGCGGGAGATTCATAACTAAGAAACCATGTCTTTTGGATGATACCAATATTATTATGGAGCTAGACAAAAATATTGATTGTTCTTGCATGTGAGAATGGGACAAGCAAGGATTTACTTCATTCACTATATCTATGTCCCTCTCACTTTCTTTGGTCCAGCATTCTTACTTGGCTCTGATTCTTTATTTGCTCCATGCCTAGTGATTGTAAGGCATGTCTTAGTAAGCAATGCATTAAATTACATTTGGGGGCAAGAGGGGATTAAATCACAATGTAAAGTATGCTTTTTACTAATGAAATTTGGTGCTAATTTGGAAGACACGTTCCAAAGTACAAGAGGATTTTTGTTTGCTTCATTGTTTCCTTCCATTCTCATTGCCACTCTGGAGTGGCAGATAGGTGCAGGTTCCAGCAAAAAACAGGACAGAGAGAAGGAGAAGCATTGGCTGGGCAATTTCCATCCTCCCTAGGCAGTGGTGAGGGATGGCATCTGCATCTAGCAACATCTGCTGAAGTTGTCCATTCCTATAAATATTCTCTGTGAAGCTAACTAACATGCACACACAAAACACACATCTATACTTCAAAAATACCTCAAAAATGAGCTAAGTATCAAAGTCCAGACCAGTTCTGACCTTTCAAAGTTGCCAATAAATATCGTATTGGAGACAACAAAAGGCATTCATTGATTCAGCACACTCTATTCCAAGTGGGAATGAGAAATAGACTTTAAACTTGACATTTTCAAACACAATAATAACTTATAACTTCTTTCAGACATGAGGTCAGAATTGATTTTTAGATAGCTCTTTTTCCTTGAATCAAGTATGAGCAAAAAACTGGTTACTGAAATATTTCCCTTTTCCCCCTTTGACTTGTAACTTCATACTGGCTGTGCTTCACTTGTTGGACTATTGAATTCAAGAAAGGAGCTTGTATATAGCTGTTAGTGTCAGAAGTGTCCAGCACTCAAGACTGCATGCATAGCTCCTGGAGCTGGATCCAAACCACCCATGCTATGAAATGTTGTTAGCACCAAATTTACAAGACAAAAGCATTTTCCCCTTTAGGATAACTGATCAGCTCAGAGGGTGCCAAATATCTGACTGGTGGGCTATGGATGGGAATAATTGCGTGCAGGTCTGCAGTTGCACCTTTGTACTGGGGTATACATCATTCTCTTAGAAAGTCAGCAAAACATTTGATTATGTCTCATCTGTAGGAAGTAATAGTGGATGATAATCTTCCATCAAGGCTTATGAAAGTTTAATTTTGTGTGAAATTTCAAATGGAATAGAGAAGTCCCATTTGAGATTGGCAAGGCAGCAAATTCATACCTAGGATCTTCTCTTGGATATACTCAAGATTCAAATGGCTGAAGACTATAAGATAAATTGTTGTGCCTACGTTTTATATCAATAGGCAAAGGCCTGCCTGAGCAATAATCACATGTGGTTTTGTTTGCTTCTTCATAAATAGCACCTCTGATGCAGTGCTGCAATTATTTTAAAAATCCTAATCTGTTTATGATTCTGTGTGGCAGTGCAAACTTTTTTTAAAAGAAATCTCTTCCTCCTCCAAAGAATGTTTTTGAATGGCCTTGACATCTAGAAAATTACTGTTCTTCATTTTCCTCCAGCTGTAAACAATGTGAATGAAAAAACCCAACTCTGTTATTTAGTGGTCAAATAACATTAGAAATGATGAGGAGAAATTTCATACACACACATATGGAGAGAGAGGGTGCAGGAATTTATTTTCATTTGTTCCAGCTGAAACTTGACTGCTCACAAATTATGGGAAAATACACATATAAGAGGCAGCAACCAAGTTATTTCTAGATACTTTGCAAAACTGTGACTTTTACTCAGATCCTCTGTTTTCTGCTTTGCTAGATAAGCAAAACAGTACCTTCTGCTTGCTACTTTTCCTGCTCCAACCCATTCAATTAAAGCAGAGGTGGGGAATTGAATTAGACCTGCAAGGTGAAAGGGCTCTTGGGATGCATTTGGCCATCCAGATGAAGCTATGTTTGAGGCCTTTTCTTCCAAAGCCCTCTCTCTTAATATCATGAGGCTTCTTCATCCCCTTATACTCTGTATGGAGGAAAAACCGTCAATGCTATTTGTAGGAGTAGCATCTTCAGTTGCCAATTTAAAATGCTGCTCATCTGTCTAGTCAGGACAGCCAGTGACAAGCAAAAGAACTTTGCTATAACTCACAGAAGCCACTGTTCTGGTTGCGTTGCATTACATAATAGTAAAACTATGATTCCACTTGAGTTGCCATGGTTGCAGTTAGGGATGTTACATACATTCACATTGACACCAGGCTATGGCAGCCTAGTCCTAGGCATTTCTTGTCAAGATTTATTCAGAGGAGGCTTGCCATGGCCTTTCTCTCAGGCTGAGAGAGCTGTGACTTGCCCAAAGCCCCCAGTGGGTTTCTGTGGCTGAGTGGAATTCCAGCTTAAGTCTCCCAGAAATCTAGTCCCAAGTATAAACCACTATACCACACCGGCTTTCCACTTGCAGGGTACTTAGAATTCTTAGCCCCAGATCGCTACTGTGTCTCACCAAATGACAAAAGCCAGGATTCTATGGGATGCAGCCTGGGCAGTTAAAGTGGAGTGATAGTGCTATCATTGAAGAACAGTCCCAACTTTGCACTTTGTCATCCTAATGGAATTGGGCAGTGGCCAAGCAATTAAGCTGCTGCCTGGAGAAGCCAATCCTTCAAGTGCACACTGACTCCCAAGCTGGTTTCACTCCTCTTGCGCCGGGGATAAGCAATTGCAGCAGGTTTGAGGGACAATTTTCTGCTCTTGGCACCCTTCAGTGGTCATATCGTGCAACAAAAATACCCTCCCCCCAAAAAAGAAAAAGCTCATATGTAGCAAAAATCCACCTCTGGTTTTGAAAAATATGTATTTTTATATAACATATTAAAGGGACCATGAGTCATATGTCCTTTGTTCCTTCCCTTAACTGCAAACCCCAGGATTCCATAGGATTTTGAAAGTGAAAAAATAGCATTATTAACAGTCTAGTGAGGAAATGGCCCATGTTATAGATACTGCTGGCCTTGGACCGATTCAGCAAAAAGGTGGGATATAAAATGTATCTGCTCGTCCATCCCAGGGTGCTGTAGAAATCTATGAAGCTTACACCTTAATATCAAGCATGTTTACTCAGTTGCAAATCCTCTAAGTTCAGAGGTACCTTTTATCTCACATGGGTTTCTAATGCAGTCTTCATAGTGTGTAGTTTTCACAAGATTATGCTGACTAGTCGTTTTTATTTATACACTAATACAAACCTCCTTGAATGTTTCAAAAAGACACCAGTATTGGAAATATACAAAGCCATTGATGCAATTAAATCATTATTTAAATTAAATTCCATTGTTCTAATTAATTTGTTAATTTAGTATCCATTAATCCATGGATAATTGAAAAGGCAGATGCCAAACTTATACCATGAGTACCTTGAAGAGCAATGGTTTCACTGGTGTGTATTCCCTCAAGAGATACATATGGTTGTGTTCATTGTTGCATTGGTGAATTCATCACAGCTCCTTGCCACAATAAAGCAGCAGAACCTGATAAAACTGAATGGATAACATTTACAAAAGAAGAACCCCAAGACTGGCAGAAGTACCCCCCCAAAAAAGGGAGATGGGGGGGTTAAAGATCACCTTCCAAGAAACAGGCTAAATTGTCTGACCATGCTCAGAGACCAGATGACTTAAGGTTGGGAAAATGCTGTGTGGATGGGATGTAACAGACAGGCACACTTCACACTGCAACATTTTGTTGTAAGTCCCACATGTTATTTATAATAAGTGAAATGTCCAAAGATGTCAGGGCAATACTGAATGTTCAGCCCCACTGAAAATCAGTCCTGACTTGATTTGTTTAAGGTGACAAAGAAATCTGCAGCAAAATGGAAATAGGAACCAGATCTTTGGCCAGTTAATTTCTCCCTGACCCTAATTACAAGTTTGATGTAATTAGAAGAGTGTCGAATGAATCCTTTGTAAACATTTGCCCCCCTCCCCCCATTTTTCTTCAGCTGCCTTAAAATGCATTTCCTCAAGAATGTCCAATACACAAGAAAGGCAATTCTCTTCTGATATACGAAACTCCTTACTAGTCATAAGATATTTGGGGTATTTGAGGAAAGAGGAAATTGCTGTGGATTAGCTTTATAGCACTTGAACATGTCTCTGAAATGTTACTCTGTACAGATTTTCAAGCAAAGTCAATAAATAAATAAACAGAAAGAAACCCCAATGGAATTAGAGATCTGTATCCTGTAGTTTATTAAATTTGTCAGCTAAAGCAGTGAAGGATTAGGGCAGTATATTTAATAATCTTAGGAAATCCTTGCGTGAAGTGTCTATCTCTGGTCTTCATCTTAAAATATCCAGTGGAAGTATTTGATAGGAAATGAAGACAATATACTTGCACTAGGAAGTTATCAGTCCAGTATATTGGCTCAAAATACATGTAACAAGGATGTTGGTTACTTTTATGTCAGTAGTTCAGTTTGACATTTTTTTGGATGAGGACATTCTCAAGATGTGTATAGATATTTCTGCTCTCTTTGGGAGTAACTAATGGTTCCCATGGTGCTAGCACTCATTCAGCATCAGTAGCTTAAAAACTGTACAAACATAATGGAAAGAGGACTGCCTGAATTGTCTTGCAAAGCTGGTTTGTTTAATTCGACTATAGTTGAGATAAATGATAGTTTTGGGTTCAAATGACACAATTAGCTGTCATTTAATTTGGAACAAAAGAAGAAATTGCTTAAATCAGTTCTGCCAGAAAATGGGGACAAAGAATTGTGTAAGCTGTTTAGTTGCTTATGTATGCTAGGCAATCAGGACATAAATGTGAAGTCTATACAGCTGCTGTTCCTGTTGCAAGGCTGGTTGAGCTCTGGAATCAAAGTCAAAGCAGTTCAAAGTCAGATTGGTAGAATCCTAACAGTGAGCAGCTATCTAGACCCAAATCTAAAAGGAAGATCTAAAGAAAGTACAAGGGTCAAGGTAGCAGAGTCCAGAGACCAGGTAAAGCAAGTGAGCATGATCCAGAACCAAGAAGCAGTCTAGTGTTCACATCTATAAAGCTCAAATAATAACCAAGCAAGGATAGCCCAGGAGTCAAGTAAGACACAGTGCAGGGTTAGAATCTAGCACAGAGTTAGGAATCCTGCAGCCTCGTTGTTGGACGGCAACTTTCAGCATCTCTAACCAGCATAGCTGGAAAATGCTGGGAGTTGCAAGGCAACCACATTGGGAGGGCTGCATAATTCCCATCCCTGAACTAGCAGATCAGGCCTAAGGAATGCAGGTGCAAATGCCAGGTCCAGAATAAGATTGTTTGCAGTAGCTTTCCCAGCATGGAACTGTGAAGTTTATTTAGCTGAGTTGCCTAGAGGCACATCAGCAAAAGAACACCTGAAATATAAGGATCCTACTGTCATGGGGACTTCTCATAGCTAAGGAGACCACTGCTCCTGAGAAGCTATTTTTTGCAGGTGGAGATCTTCTAGCCGAGCAGTGCTTTAAACCTATACCATTCTCTTCAGCTAAGAGGAGGTCTTCCCCTATCCTTTGAGTCTGGGGCCAAACCTCTTTCTCTCAGGGCATAGCTTTCTCTACCTCAATCCCTGAAGTTCCAAGCACTACAAAGTATCTTCTGATTCAGTGTTCAGATTCGTCTTTGCTAGAGAAATCCTCCAGCAAGGGTTTGACAATGGTGCTAGTTTACCAGTTGCCAATACATTTACAGGCCCAATTTATGCAGGTTGTTACTTTTGAAACCTAAATGTCTTGGAACTAGGGTAGGTGAAGGATTCATATCAAATACATACTGCATGTTTACCTTGGCAAGCCTTTTTGTGGTAGCCCTACATATGCCAAGAGATGTATATACAGCTTCCTCACTTAATAGCATAGTTGTTAATTTAAGTGATAGAAGGCTATATTCTGTAGAGTTATTGTTGCAGTTATTTTAAGCTAAGAAATTTATATCATATACTCTGGTTGATGATTTCAATCTTGATATGAATAAAACAAAAGTTTCAGTGTCTGTTCCTACAGTCTTTCAAATTTGTTTCCCCAGTTGCATAGGGACTGTCCCCCAAAAACAAAAGGGGGGAAAGACAAAAATAGCCAGTCAAGGGCCATTTCCACACTACAGTGTTAAAGTGCTGCTATCCCACTTTCAACACCTTGTGGAATTCTGGGGTTTGTTGTTTACTGAGACCAAAGAGCTCTTCAACTGAGAACTCAAAGTACCCTTCCCTAAACTACAAACCCCAGAATTCCATAGGAGATTGATAGTGGAATAGCAGCACTTTAACACTGTAGTGCAGAAATGGTGAAGGAAAACTCCTTATAGATTAGCAGAGATAGCTACACACAGCTATGGAAGCATGCCTAGCAGCAGAGAACACCATTAGCAGCACAAGCATTAAGCCAGTAACACTCACCAACTCCAAGTTGCAATCTTCCAATGTGGAGGCTCTTTATTCTTTGTTACAACATATATACAATATTTACAAAGTCCAGATGGCAATCCAGCATATCAAGCTTGCTCTCCCCAGCAGACACACTTCAGACAATGTGTGCAGTGTTGGCTGGGATTGTGCTTCCTTTATACAGACACCTAGCCAATCCTGGCCAGCCCTAGTATTGTTTGCACCTGGTGCTCATCAGCCTGACTCAGCACAAACTCAGGTTGAGTCACATTCCTTTCCCCAGGTGCACTTAACAGTTAAAGCAATTAAAGCAACATGACCTTTACACTAACTTTAGAAAGTATTTTCTAGAGGTTTGGTTAAACCATCTCTGACAGGGACATGGGGGCAGGGGCAGGGGGTGATTCGCCCTGAGCAGCAATGTTTTTGAGGCATCCCAGCCCATAGCCATGCCCCTGCACACCCTGGCCATGTCCCTATGCATCACAGCCATGCCCCTCGTGCACAGTGGCCACACCTCCTGTGCTGTAGCCTCACCCTCTCTTGCCCCCCTTCCACACACTCCAAGCTCCACCACTGTGTTTCCCCTCAAAGTTGTATGCAAAATAGACCAAAAGCAGCAATTCCCCCCTTCAAAAAATAGGGCAAAGTTTGCTGTTTGTTCCAACAATGACAATGTTTGGAGTGTTAACCTATGTCTAAATGTCAATGTTTGGAGTGTTAACCTATGTCTAAATGTCAAGTTTGATTGAAAATCATTCATAAACATGCATTCTAAAACAAACATACAAACCTCCAGGTGCGACCTCAAATAGTTGGCAGACCAATTCCAAAACCCAAAGGTGTTTTTATGCATTATGTTCAACTAGGAATGGAGTGGAAATACATCAGTTTCCCAACTGGGGTTGAATATGAAACTCCCTCAAGAAACTTAGGCCATTTCCACACTAGCCTGTTATAGTGCCATTATTCCACTTTCAATGTCCTATGGAATCCTGAGGTTTGAAGTTTAGGGAGGGCCAGGCTCTCCATAAGATTCCATAGGATGTTGAAAGCGGAATAATAGCACTATAAGAGGCTAGTGCAGAAATGGCCTTAGACAGGAAAACAAAGCATGTCAAGAGTTCCTACAAATTGTGGGAACTTTTTTTTGTTATTATTTGTATCACAACATAAACTGCACAATTTTTGAGAACTGTACAAGAGTTTGAGAATCTGTTCAGTTTAGCAGTCAAATCTATATAGAATCGATACTCATGTCTTTTTCACTATGTGCAGAAAACTGCACAGCTTCTCAAGGAAAATAAACTTACTTGCTTAAGTTCTTTTTCACTATATACTTACAGATTGTTGTGCAACATTGCTGATTTTATGTAGAAAATAGAAATTTTCACAAAAATGTTGTACAAAAAATATTGTGCAAAATCAACAATATTGCACAAATATAGCCACATTTTTTGTTTTGTTGTGCAAAATTGCTGATTTTCAAAGTATTTTTGTTGTGCAACATTGCTATCATTTTTTTTAAAAAAAGCAGTCTTGCATATAACACAGATGTATCTATTTGAATGCAGTCCTTTCTATACTGAAATCTGTGCAATTTTCAGGGAAGACTGTGTAATTCTCAGAAGAAGCTATGTGGCTTTCAGATAACTATGCTTTCACAGGTTTCCTGTCATTGCAGAGGGAAAAAAATCTGAGTGTCTTGAAGTTACAGGACAAAAAATTGTTTCAGTTAAGGACAGGCCAGCCGAATCCTTGAATCTGGATTCAAGATTCGCAAATCCAAATCCCTGTGCAAAAATAGGTGAACCAAATCTGCCAACCAAAAAATAGATTTTTTTTTAAAAAAGTTCTGCTTAAAAAAAGTTTTAAAAAGTTTATTTTTTTTTAAAAAAGTTGCTTTTCAAATCTTTTTTTAAAAAAAGATTGAAAAGATTTGAGATTCATGAGATTTGTGGATTCCCAGAACTTTCTAGGGATTCATATCGGGATTTGGATTCGGAAGATTCTGGATTCATCCCATCCCTAGTTTCACTGTTCTCAACACCTGTTAGTGCTTGAAAAAAATGAGATTTACCATCCCTATGTTGAATATTAGTACAGTCTTCAGACATGTATATAGAGATAGTTGATCTGTATGCTTATAGCATATAGGCAATATTCACACATTCAATGTATGCGTTCATATTGCCTATTCATGCATTGAGATGTTTGTAAGACTCCCTGTCAGGGAGTTTGATGACTCTGATCAAGTGTGTGGATTTATATAGCAATCCAGAGAGACATGAAACACTGAATTGTGATAGAGATGTTTCGAGTTGTTAAATTACGTGTCTTTGTTTTACTTCTGACTCTTCTAACTGCCTTGAAAATGGTATATCCTGATGGGCAGTACAGAAACATTTAAGTAGATAAATCAACAAGTTTGGGAGGCATAGTTAGGGGTCATGACTAGGATCATTCTCATAATGTTAAGCCATGGCTTAGCATTATGTCTAACCCAGGCTGATATTCCTTGGCTGTTCAGTTTTGGGGCTGAGATGGCCTGCTTGTGAACTTCTTTGCAGATTTGGTTGGCCACTGTCAGTGGACAGAAGGTTTTATGAAATAGGGTCATTGTTCTATCCTAACATGGCAACTCTTTTGTTCAGTTGCAAATGTGACAATTCCCATGCTAAGCCAAAAGAATGTCCCCTGGATAATTGAACACACTGAGCAAGCTAGGAAGTATAGCAATTAATAACATTATTATTAGATCAGATGATTCTCACTATGCCTTTTATCCAAGTGAAATAAAACAATTTCATTCCTTTTTGTAGGAATGCAGAAAATGTCATGAAAACAGATTCCATAGGTGTGAAAACACTTTGATTTCATTACATCCATTCAATGTATTTATTTCTGGGGGGAAAAGGTTCCTTGATCCAAATCTGCTTTTACTTTTGTGTGCAGTCAAACTTCAAAGCATTAGAAATTAAGCTGGCATTGCATCTTTCAGTGTGGATTCAGAGTGTTCTGACATTTTTAAGGGTCACCAGTTTTTAGCTAAACCTACTCATGCTTGCTTTAAAGCATTTGAGTTACAGTACATGCTGTAAAGTACAGTATTTTGAAAAAAGTTATTGATAGGTCCATGCTGCAGAGTACATTTTAGGTCACAAAGGAGAGAGGAAAGGAGAATTAACTTTCCTCTAATTAACGTTGTTGCTCTTGACTTAAATGTGCAATGCATAACCAATTGGCCTATTTCAAAGGTTAAGGTGAAAATATCGTATATGGGGTTGTATAAGGGACTTGTATTTTACTCAGATACTCAGGAAGAATCTCCTTTCCTCCTTTTCCTTCCTATTTCAATTTTTTTTTTCCGTAATCCTTCAAGCCATTTTTAGCTTTTGGAGACCCAAAGATGATCTATACTGAGGTTTTCTTGGCAATATTTGCTCAGAATTGTGTTGCCATTGCCTTCTTCTGAGGCTGGGAGAATTTGACTTTCCCAGGGTCACCCAGTCGGTTTCCACGATGGAACAGAGATCCAAAACCTGGTCTCCCATAGTTGCAGTCCAACATTCAAAGCACTGTACTATAATTATTGTCACCTTTGACATTGACTGAGTCAGATTTGGAAGACTTCAACAAAAAGAAGAGGAAGAGGTTTGTTTAGGATTTGTTATGGCCAATTCCCATCTTTGCCTTCCCTCCCAAACTACCTCATCTTGAACCCTCAATGTGCTGGACAAATTTCTAGAGGTTTTATAGAGTGAATCAAGAGCACCTCTTTCCAGTGGTAAAACTCTTTTCATGGAATGTTGGATCCACATGCCTGTTTTCTCATATACCAACAACATTAATAATTGTGGTCTGAATCCAATTATTTAGTCCTAAACGGAGTAGTCTCCTTAAATCAATGGAATATACATAAGGCTCGACTTACCAAGTTTCCAATGGATCTATTCTAGCTGGGGCTAACAATTAGATTTAGACCCATGTAGTTGATTAGAGAATGCATTTCTTCACAAATGGTCAGGATGCCTCATGTATTTATTCCTGCTATTCCTGTTAGAAAAAATGATAGCAAAATGCAGCATGAACAGGATGAATAGGATACTTGTAGCACTGTATTGGCTGAGATAAACACAGTTTGCCACACTGCTTCTTCTGTCCCAGGATCACCACATCAAGCTTCCTCTGTCTACTTTCTCGTTTAGATATCTGTGTATGCCACCCACACCTTCAAATATGAAACTCATGGCATGGTGGATAGCCCTATGACTTTGCCACATCTAGCACATTATTTGAGGCTTCTAGAAAGCCATCCACAAGATGCTTGTATGCGAACAAGTAGGAGAGATTCTGCTTTTTCTCCAGCTTGAGGTCTCAGCAGTGTCATGCTACATCCGTTTCTACTGTCCTTCACTACTTGCTACATCTATGTGAGCAAGGTCTTTCCTTTTCATCACTCAGAGTTTACTTGGCAACAATTGTAGCACATCTGCCAGATTCTACTTCATTTGCTACCTTCTTCATTGACCCAGTGTTGAAAAGATTTATGAAAGGATTACAGCAGCTATACCCCCCTATAGAACCTCCGACTCCATCTTGGTCACTCTCATGGGTACTCTCCCAACTGACATCCAGATCCTTTTAGGGTCACACTGAATGATAGAATTCTTGCTCTCAAGTTAGTATTCCTGATCGCTATTACTTCTGTCTGATTGAGCAGGGGAGCTCACTGCATTGAGCTGTGACAAACTTTACTATTTCTTCCACCAAGATGAAGCAGTGCTCTGCATAGATCTGTCATGCTTGCCATAGGTAATGTCTGAATTCCACTTAAGAAAAGACATTATACTACCTATCTTCTACCTGCAATCTAGATTGATTACAGAAATCAATGCATCCTCTTGACAGGCATCATGCCCTGGCTTATTATGTCAAATAGACATCAACTTTTAGGTCTATTAACTAATTGTTGTCTCTCATAGCAAGCTGAACTTAGAAAAGAATGTGTCCACGCAAAGACTATTTAAATGGGTCATTGAAGTTATCAGACTTTCCTTTCCTAACCAATGCCTTCTGGACTATGAGCTCCTTCTACATGAGCAATGGCTTTGTCAACAACTCTTCTCCAAATGGTCTCTGCGCCAGAACTGTGTAAAGCTGTTACCTTGTTTCAGCTGTCCACACATATCCAACACTACAGGCTGGACACCAGGGTAAGAACCAATGCTAGATTTGGATGAGCTGTACTATCTACAGTGACCTGGCCACCATCCATGGTAAACTTTTTAGTCATCCATTTGTTTAAGGTACAGATACCACAAAGAAGGGCAGGTTGCTTATCTGTAACTGTGTATCTTCAAGTGATCATCTGTGTCCTCACACAAACCTGCCAGGCCTCCCCTCTTTCAAATCCCTGTAGGTATAATGACAGACTCAGAACTAAGGGAATGTTAGCTTGGTGGGCTAGGACATGTGCAGTAGGCAGGGAGAGGCAGCATTCCCACCAAGTTACTCAGCTCTAGAATATTCCAAACAAGACTTTTGTGCAGGCACAAAACCCATGAGGACATGGATGACCACTTGAAGAACCACAGTTACAGGTAGTCAACCTGTCCTTGCCTCTGACCATATTTTCTCCCATTATTCCAGCTCTATATTATGCCCAAGATTTTGTATCCATTTTTTATACAATTTTTAACCACCTCTTCTTCCATCTCTAATTTTAACAAAAGTTTATACATCTTATGTTTATCATCTCAGCACAACTGTTTCTCAAATTCAGTTTTGGTCAGCTCAAAATCATACTTTTTTTTGTCCATTTTGTATCTTTCAACTATTTGTACATAGGAGAACCACTGAAAAGTATACCTTCTGATATGAATTCTTCAATTGATTTGACTCTGTAATGTTCTTGCTCAAATTCCAGAACATTTTGGCATGTTACTCATTTTTCTTTTGCTGTCATCTCCTTCCTATAAAAAAGCCTCTTGTGATGACACCCATAAGTATCTAAGCCACTTAAACCACATTTCACGCCCTTCCAAATCCAACAATCTTTTATTTGTCAACAAGTTCCAGTCTTTCTACCAAAACCAAACAGCATTCAGAGAAATACAATTTCAAATCCAGCAATCCCAGTCCTCCTCTTTGTTCAGCATCTTGTAAAATTTTGTATTCTTTTGCTCTGGACCAGCTCTATTATTTATTAGAATAAGGAGTGGCTGCCTCAGGCAGCAGATTTGGAATATCATGGCAGCAAACTATTAAATTTACTAGGATTTTTACTATGACGGTGTGGGGAAAGGCACTTATGGGACTTTCTCCTTCTGTAGCCTAAATAATTTGTCTGAGTGTGGATACTATCCACCTAGATTTGGGTAGGTGGAGGGAAGCATTTTTTGCTCCACCTCAGGTAGCAAAATATCTTAGATTGTCCCTTCTGGTATGTCTGGCCTCACTAGTAGTGGAAGAGAAATCTGATATGATTCAGGTGCTATCTCACATCCTGTTTTAAGTAGTATGGCAGAGACAACAAGATGAATGGGAAGAAAGTTTATTTCATCCTGCAGGCCAATGGCTTGTAGCATTCACCTGGTTTTTTTTAAGTTACAAAAGTCATTAGACTAATTACTTCTCAAAGAAAGTAAAGTGCTAATTCACAAAAATAATTATGACAATAACTAACTAGTCTTTATTTGGAATTTCTAAAGTAAAGTAAATTTCTAAAGTAATGTTCCCACTTCTAGTTTGTTCTCCCATGAGCATGGAATGTCCCACATGTTCCTTTTAGAAGTGGAGGAGCTGAGTGCGCTTGCGTAAACACTCCAGCAGACTGCTTCCTTAGCTTGCTTTGGCATCAAAGTTCCCTTCCTGTTCCTGCATTTTCTTGGCTCTGTGAGACACAGCTGCACTCATATGTGCTGTTGAGAAGGCAATGGCTTCCTCTTCTGACAAGCCGAATGTCTGTTGCCAATGGAGCAGCTGCAGAGAGGGAGCTTGAAGAGGACAAGCTGTACAAATACCTTCATTTTCTGGGAGGGAATAACAAACGACAGAGGACAGGTCATTAGTTCTATGCCCTGCAGATCCAGAGGCATGGACCTTGATTTGGACAAGCAGGGATTTTCTTACATTCTCATCCAAGAACCAAATTTCTGCTTCACATGTATTGAATACCTTCTCCATTCAGAGATTCTTTTCCATCCCAAATGTCCCCAGAGACAATAGCTTGGATCCATACTTTGTGAAACTGAACCAATGGAAATGATGCAGTCAGTGCACACCCCTAGTGATAAGTGCATTTGTTCTTCAAGTCATGCTAGTCTGTATCAGTTTTGCATGTGTTCATTCATAAGTCCATTCTGTCCTAGTTCCAGAGTTGCATACAAGTTTTTTTTTTTTAAAAAGGAGGAGTTAGAATCTTTATGAAATGTGTGCATAAATGGGAATAAATACATTTTGAATGTATTTTTTTTCACAAAAAATGTTCTCAAACATATTTCATCTAATTTGGACATTAGGAAGGGAAGTTTATTATAAAACATGCATTTTAAAATAAATTTTGGTTCACTTTTTAGCTGAACACTGCACTGCAAAATGCAGGAAAGTGTGAAATCCAAAGGATAATTACTGCACATTACTTTGAGAGGTGAGAATTAGGTCATTTCACATTGGAATTCACATACCGTATATCACTAGCTCAGACTCACTCCTCTGTGGCCTTTGACAAGTGACTTGTTTTGATCTGGTGTCACTTTCTGTTTTCAGTATTGGCAGCTAAATAAGTCTGGGAAGCTTTCAAGCCAGGCATAGTGCATCAACTTTATACATTTAGATATAGGTTGAGATCCTGCACTGAGAGATGCATCATAACATTCCACATAGGCACAACTATGACATGTCTCCACCTCACTTTTTAGCTGTTGCAATCTCCTCCCCAATACAGCCATTTATGGCCCACTGGAACATGGTGAAAGTGGCAGAAAAATGTCCAGTTGTGTTCCTATAGTTGGACACACCAGAACATCATTTTCTGTACTTTCTAGAGGACTGCTGGGAAGATCTGGCAAATGCTTGTTGCTACGTATCTAGTTATAGGAACATGGTTGCATACTTCTCTGTCTCTGCCACTACTCTCCACCATTGATTAAGGGGCTATGTTGACAGGCAGCTAAAAGGTGGCTGGTGTGTGTGTGTGGATTTGGTTGTTCCATGGCCAGTAGAGGATTCCAGCCTCCACAACAACCAAAAAGTGAATTACACACGTAAGTTTGACCTCCATTTGAGCAACTCACTAACAAGATGGAAGCCTCTATGTCCAACAGAAGGTTCTTCTGTAAGGAGAACTTGAGTGCAGGGTGTAAGATGAATTTAAGGAGCTGATTCAATGATAAGAAACAGGGGATGTGGGACTAGTAGTATTTCCATATTTTGATGGGCCCAACCCACACTGAAAATGCATCTTTAAGTTAATTGAGAATGCCTGCTAGGAGTGGCCATGACATTAGGCAGACTGAGATGACTGCAAATTGTTAATTGCTTAATTTGTGACTATTGCATTTTTTCTGTCAAAATCATGTGAGTTGCTTATAGGATTTTCTGCCTCTTCCCAAAATAACTTGTCTACCATTAGCCACTATGCTCTTTGACCTGGAATGAATGGATACCATGTGCTGCAAAATATCTTGGTTCAGCCCTGATGATAGTTAGTGGAATGTATAGTTTAATATTTGCAGTATCACACGTGCATCTCTGTGTCTCTGAGGCAGCATCAATGGGGTTAAGGCCCATTAAGTTCAATTCAGCTTACTTTTGAATAAATGTATATAGAAAATGGTGGCAAATCCATGGAGTCAGTCGATTACAAAATGTTTTTTTCAATAACAAATACATACCGGCTATTATGATAGTTCCTAGGTGTGGGTATTTCAGTTTCTGTGTTTCTGAGTGCAGGGCTTACAGAACAAAGCAAGGGAAAGAATGTGATACCTTTGTGAAACCATATTTAATTGTACATAAAATGGGTGGAACTTCTGGTGACTGCACTGAATAGCTGGAGGCAAAAGAAATAGTGAAGTGAGAGGGCAAAAGCATCACAAGGGCAGAATAAGGAGCCAAAAAAGTTAGTTGCCCAATATGTCTTCTGAATTTAGCTTTCCTCCTTATCATTAATATGGCTTTCACTGTTCTTGTCCACAGAGCCATTATTTTTCTTTGTCAAATGTATTTCCTGGGTGATATTGGACGGTTTACTCTCACTTGGGGAGAGTAATAGATCCTAGCAAAAACCAAACTATCAACAAAAAAAATGGTAGTGAGGGAAGACTAGAAAACAGCCCTACAATTTTTTTGTTTTCAGTTTCTAATTTACTAATTTCCTTTATGAACTGTGTTCTGATTAGCAAAGAAAGGAATTTCAGTTTATCAGGTTTAACAGGTACTTGAAGATATTTTCCTTTGCAAATTCTGATAGAAAGAACAGACTAGATCTGCACCTCCTAGACAGATGTACAAGTTGCAATGCAGTAATCCTTTGGGTTTTGCCCTTCTCCAAGTTTTGCATGAAACAAATATACCAAAATGCATTGTAAAATGTGTATTTTAAGATGCATATTTAGCAGTTATATATCTTGAGATAACATATGTTTAGAAATGAATATGTTGTGAAAACCTTCTGTCTAAAACATTTAATTATATTATTAAAAAGTGAATGTTAGTGCACTTTTTTAAAAGAAAGCACAAAAATTAATAAAGATACAAATATGCCTATTACTGAACATATGGGAAGCTGTATGTATTGATTTTACTTGTACACAGTCCTGGGATCCTGTCATATAAGGTGAGATAGAAATACTTAAATAAATAAGTTGACAATGGTTAGAAATAGACCAATCCATCCATCTCTTGGGTGGGGGGATCCTTTTTTTTTTTAACTGTCAGTTCAGAATCCATGGGCTCCCTTGCACCCCAAGGGCTAAATCATATTGTGTTAATTGCATTATTATATTTAACTAGCATATATACCTGGTGTTGCCTGGGATTTTATTTTCTCATAGGTAATACCTGTTAGAAAGATTTGAGATCCTGTGTCTCTAATTCCCCAAACTGTCTTGTCCAGTACCTGTAACTTTTCCCCGTATTCCCTAATCCAATCTGTATTCAGAGTTATTAACATACAAAGGTTGGGTTACTGAGGGAATACAGTGTCCTCCTCCTTGCTTCTAGGCCTTGTCTCCATAGCAACCAACCTGTTCAAGGCAGGCACATTTGACTGAGGCCCAAGAACTCCGTGGCTGAGAATTCTAAAGACCCCTCCCTAAACTGCAGACCTCAGGATTTCATAGAATCTTCTTAGGCAGCCAGTCATATGAGGTCTTTGCCTGACACAGACAAACAGATGAACTTTGACTTTTATATGTTAGATGTGAGTATTCAAAACAGCAAGAGCAGCGGCAGGGTCCTTCCAGAATCCTGAAAATCCTTCCTCCTCCTCAAGTTCATTGTTGTTGATATTGAAGCTGATTAGTAAACATTTAGTATGTTTTCCTACTCACCTTTCTGCAGTGGTAGGATTGCATTCTTCTGTGAGGCAAGAGGCTAGGCTGATTTTAGCAGTGCTGCTGGTGGGACCTCCCACATCTGACAGGCTTTTGCTGAGGACTCAGATGAAATGTGCCAAACAGCCATTGGGCAGCAGCAGTAGTGGGAGGTGAGACTGATGGAAAATCTTTCAGAGACAACAGGAGTGACACCCATAGCTAATGCTTGTTAGTACTGCACAGTACATATGGATAGACGCACGGAAGCCATTTCCCTGAATCTGGAAGACCTGAGTAGGGCTGATGATGATAGGGTGACTTGGAGGCCTCTAATTCATAGGGTCGCCATGTGTCAAAGTTGACTTGGCAGCAGTTAGCAAGAGCAAATTCTTTCCCAGCTCTGTTACAGCTTTGACTATACTATCATTATTCCATTGCTTAATAACTTTCTATTTTGATCCTTACAGCTTCTAGTTGCCATTCTCTTATTGCTACTATGTAATTTTGTTAAGAAGTTTAGTGATTTGCATTTCATGTTTCTCTTCTTTTCCTTCCTTCCTTCCTTCCTTTCTTTCTTTCTTTCTTTCTTTCTTTCTTTCTTTCTTTCTTTCTTTCTTTCTTTCAACTGTGAGCTACTTTAACAGCCACTAAACAGAATAAATGCTATCGTAATCATTGTTGCCACCACCATTGCCACCACATTGTGTAATCTTAGTTGCATGAAAATCGAAACATATCCTACAGATTTCAGTCCCAAACCTGGTCCCATCCATTCACTGGTTTTATTACTATGGGGTGAGGGGGGAGGAGAAACATTCATATTAAATGCAAAAGTACATTCAATTGTCATATGTCATTTGGCCCTCAAACCCTCCCCAAGTCAAAGGAAGAATGTATAACATAATCATCTCCATTGTATAACATTTTATTCCTCAACGCTGTTACATGTGATCAGCTCTTAAGCTAAACATTTCTGCTAAATGTTTCATTTATTGCTTTTAGTGTGGTATTTGCTTTCTTCCCCCTCCCCTCTTCTTTCTATCGGGAACTAATTACATCATTAAACTGTCAGATGCCTGACAACAAAGGAAACAAAAACAGCATGATGTGTTCTTCCTAATTTATTAAAATCACCTTTTACAATATCATATTTTATATGGGTGAATTTCTAAAAATACAATGACAAGGCAATAAGAACAGAACCAAATAGTCCGGATTCAAATGCCTATATATTGTGGAAACCAGTTCCCCATGAGCAGCAGTCTAGATTTCTGTAAGAAAAAAACCCTCAGCTGGTTCAAAAATTGATTTGAAAAAAATACAATCTGTAACAGGTACATGTAGATGAGGTGACGTAATTCTTGGCGTTCTTTGATTGATATGGTATCTGAAAAGTGGAGGAAAACACATTTGAATCCAGGAACACCACCCAAAATATTTTATTTTATGATATTTTCCCTGAACAAGCATTACAAACATGCCCTCCACCTGTAAGATCCCATTATATGGCAGGTAACTAGGGAATAGTTAGTGCATTAAGCTGAAATCTGCACATTGAATCTGGCAGAGAACAGCTGGTGTAGAAATCAGCATGAGAATCTGAGCAATCTGGGAAAGGTATCTAAGTTCACATTAAACATTTTTGTATGCTTGCTGGGTAGAAGGGCAGCTCTTAACTATGCACATTTTATATAGGTAAAGTCCTTAGACTTCCCCCTGCCTTCTCTGCTTAATGGCCTAGGTTTCTGCAAGCAGACTACTATATTTAGAGGGGACATAAGGGGACATTAAATGAGAACTTTGAGAGGGGGAATTGTTATCCTAGTCATTGTACAACTTTGCACTATGATGTTTATACATTGTTACATTGAAAACTGTCTTGTGGAGGGGTGTGGAGGAGGCCATTCTGGCAGAAGTCTGAAGTAGATTGAGGAAGAGACCAACTGGCAGTGACTGCATCTACATTCCAAGATGGAGAATGCAGAATAAAGAAAAGAGGGTGGTCAAAGACAAGTCCTTCAGAACCTTGGACAGGTCCCAGGAGTAGAGGACTTTTTCGGATGAGGGGATGGTGTTCACAGTTCTTGCATCTGGGTGGTCAGCTGTGGCAACTTCCAGCAGGCTGAGCCAGCATATTAGTTAGATGAGTTTAGATCCTCAAAGAACCCTATAGCAGGAATGTACAACATGGCCCTGTTCCTGACGAGAGTAACTATGCCTATTGAATTTCATTGAGAATTTTATTTAGTACTTTTATGATAAGATCTTACTAATATCTGCTTTATTTCTTCATACATTTGAAAGAAAGAATTTCAGATTTTTAAAAACTCAAATGTGAGAGAAAGCAAAACTGACAGATCCAGACTCACCCCCAAGTCTTTTGAATGTGGCACACTCCGATGCTTCCAAAATCTGATAAAGCTGGACTCAAGATTTTAACATCTCTGTGGCAGCAGAAAGAGACCATTGCTGTGAATTTTCAATTAGTAAAGGATAGAAAAAGTGGGATTGGCAAGTTGGGAGCAGATCCTAGAATCTTCTGCAGTTCTGAGTCATGTTAGCAAGGCAAGCAACAGGCCAAATGCAGTATTTATTTTTATAGGCAACTTTGGTCTCTCTTCCTCTCTTTTTTTCCCCAAAGGAAAGGAATGATAACTAAATTAATCCCTGTAAGGGGAAAGAAAGGACTCTCTTGTGCTTTCAAGATTTTTCTTGAGATTTATAAGGCATATGCTTGTTTGTCTCAGGATCTAGTTAGCTTGGTGCCATTTGGAGCTATCTGTCTGCAGGAGCACATTAATGTGGCTAACATATGGTGCATCCAGATGTAGAACTTATCACTGCCATAACTGCAGAAACTACAGTTTGAAGGGTGTGGCTTTTCTGTCCACGGTTCTGGGAACACCAAGCCAGCATAGCTAGTTGCCATGTTTACTGGGGGTTCTGGAAGCTGAACAAAGTAAATTTACACCTCTCTCTCTTTCTCTCTCCCCCCCGCCCCTGAAGCCCAAGTTCTTAAGAACCAGAACATGTCTATGCACCGGTGCTCCAGACCATGTTAGAATCTAGATTATGTTAGAATTCATATGTGAAAATATCATGTGAAGAAGAACTTTGACATCTGAGTTGGCATTTGGTCAAGCAATTTTGGACTGTTGGATAAGAGGAATATGAGTGGGCGTCAGATTTATGGCATCAATTTAAGCCAATTTACCCCTGGCATCATAACCCAGTATGAAATCATTTTAATTTTAATAATTTTATTAATAATTTTAATTTAATTTAACTGGAATCTCAAAACCATAGTCTGGTACAAAAAAACCCCCTGTACACTTAGAATTAAAACATTCTGAAACTTGTTCTGAGAACCAGAACTGACAGGAGTCCATTGTTCTTCCATGTAAAATACACACATGGATTGTATCCACACTGCACAATTATAGCATTGTGACGTTCTTGTTATCTCCATGGCTTCATCTTACAGAATCCTGGAATCCGTAGTTGCATAAGCAGTTTCAATTCACTTCCATGAATTACAGTGTTAGAGCTTTCCAGCAGTGTGTACTGAGTATCTCATGAATCTACACATTCCAGGGTTGCATAGGGCAGAGTGATGGCAGTTAAAGTGGTATTGAAGTGCTATGATTATGCCGTATGGATACTTCAATCATTTTAACTAACAGACAGGTTACAGATTAGCTTGTATTATTTGTATCCACACTGTCTGCATAATTGGCATTCTTAAGCAGCCAGGCTTCACCATCTCTGCAGTTCTAGAGTTATCTTTTGTAAGGTGATCATGTTACTGAAAGGAGTGATGAAGTCCCATTTGCAGTGCCTGTGTGCCGAATGATTTTGCCTTTTTTTTTTAGTAATTGCCAAAGCAATCAGTCAGCTACGTTTACGCATCTGAAATCATGCAACAACTAATCACACTTGAATAAAAATGCATGTTTTTTGCCTCTCTTCACCCCATTGTTCAACATATTCTTTCTCATATGTGCTTCAGTGTTCCTTTAGCTTCCCATAGTTGATATTTCTTGAGTAACAGGCACAAAAAGTTAATTTTCATTGATAACTGCAACTATATTTTGACTTTGTACAAGAAGTAATTATCCATGGGAAAAAGCCACATTAGAGAAGACATTATCACACACACACACACAAAAAATTCTGCCCCTTTATCAAAATCTTTCATTATCTGTAGTGTGACTTAACCTATTATTGCCACGTGATCACATTTAGTCTTTCTGAGCCTTTATTCCACATCATTGAATGCCATTGGCAGGATCCGAAAACATACATGTCAAGATATCACAACATGGGATAAGCATATGGCATTATATAGGGCATGGAATAGTAACTAGTCTGTCTACTCTTTTTGCACTGCAACATCCACAATTCTTTGCCTTTAGGTTATCCTAGCAAGGGCTGGTAGGAATTGTATGAGAAAAACATTTGCAGGGCAAGAACTGCAAATTTATGGGTGCGGGGGGGGGACCTGACATACCTGAAGGGCATTTTATTTAATCCATGGATTTTTGATGTCTACAGGGTCTTTAAAGATAATGGATTCTGACCATTTTACTGTAATTTTTATCCAAACAAAAGCTTAAATTCAACTACTGTGGCAAAAGGAAGATGCATTAACTGGGGAGACTGAAGGCAGTGCAAGGGGAAAAGAAAAACATTCTGAAAAGGAAAAAGAAAATCAGTCAAATGTGAAACCCACAAGTGCAAGTGGCAAAGGATCAAAGGTGATGGGGTGTGTGGGAGGAAGGTGCTGCTGATCCTCCCAGACAGTGGATGATGGAAAAATTCTATTTCAACCAAGCACCTGCTGCTTACAATTAGAACTTTACAATTGTGAGCCCAAGTAAGCTAAAGCACTTTACTCCATGGTTACAGGGAATAAAAAAGGAACTAGTCCAAAGCATCAGGAGGTGGAAAAAGACAGGGAGAATGGGGAATTGTTTTAATGAAACTGATCTGTGCACATCTGAGATGGAATATTGCTTATGTGTGGCTGGTTCCAGTCTGATTCTAATTTATACTCTCAAGCTTTTTAGTTGTCTTCTTGGATGCAAAGTTCTCCCTCCCTTCCTCCCTTACCCCCTCAATCCCTCACCTTTCCCCTCCCTCCCCCCTCCCCCCCTTTCTCTCTCTCTCTCTCTCTCATAAGCAAAAGGGTTTTTTGGATAACTTCCTAGCTTTTGTACTTCATTCCTCCTCATGGGTGTGTCTGGCTCTTACATTTCACTTTCTCAGTCCTCCTGTACCCTTATGGGTGAAGAAGGATGATTTCTGAACTCTTTACCCTTCATGGAATAAAATGAAAAATCCCTGATAAGATTGGCAAATATTTTGGACTTACAAAGGAAGGTCATTCCATGTTTGCTCACGCATGCACACCCATACAACCTGAACCAAAGGCTCCCTCCTTTCAAAGGCTCAAGTGCCCCCTGTTGCTTTGATATTTCCCATCTCAGATGAGCTGAATATCACATGACAGGGATTGGCAACAGACAGTGGAAAGCCAGCACGTTTGCTTGCCCTTCATACCGAGTTGGTATTGATCAAATTGTCAGTTTGTAAATTCAAGTGAATGGGGTCCAAATGTGGAATTTGCCCTTCTTTTACTCCTACCCAAACCCTAATGCTGAGCATTCTTTTAGGAATTTAACATTAAAATAAAACAGATGATGGTTTGGAATGGAAAGCAGCAGGAGAATGGCAGCACCCTGACAGACAGGCAGTCTGGCATTTCAGCTGTTTCATTTACGAATATAAGATTGCATTCCAGCTAAGCTGGCAAGGAGTGGTAAGCAAAAGGGCAGAGCCAGGGACCACTGTTGTTACCCTGTTCTCTGGGGGCCCTGGGAGGGGTGCCCAAATAACCAAGCAAAAACACAAGATGGGGAAATTAACTGGAGCACTCTCTTAAGCTAGCGAGAGGCAGTGTAACTTAGCAGGGATCTTGCCACCCAATGTCTACGGGGTCAGGTCAGAAGAGCAGTCAGACAGGTTTTAAAACAGTAAAAATGATATCTTTATTAAAGGACGAACAACAGAAAAGACACCACGAGCACACAGCTAACTAGGAATCAGAAATAAGAGTTTTTGGGGGAAATGGGTGATACAACACCTTTTCTCGTAGTCCTGAAGAAGCGGGAAGAAACTCAGCATAGAGGCCGAGGGACAAAACAACAGCAAGGCTGGATGGAACTCAGGAGTGATCCGAGGGGGTCTCGGAATCGGGGAGTATTTATGGGGTGGATTGTGCCTACAGGCCATGCCACACTCGGTGAGAACAATGCGAGTTTGGAGCAGGACAAAACTTTGGGAAAGGTCAAGTTTTACATGATCAGCTTAGCGCAGGCTTGACAATAGTGTAGCCAGTATGCAAATGGCTTGGCATTGTAAGGGCGTCGGCTCGAGGCCGAACGTCTTTGTGTAGAGTCGCGCTTAAGCAATGGGTGTCAGCAAGAGAGGTCCCTGAAGCAATGGAGTGGCATTAATCTGCCTGCCTAAGTGGGAGTTGGAATGCCCAGCACTTACTGGCCGCGCCTGTGTACGTGCTTGTCCAGTGGCCTTGCAAACACATGGAGTGGGGTGGCAGAGAAAGGCCAAATGATTTTATATCAAAAAGGAGATATCTAGTGCTATCACTGGGTAGGCCTGAACCATAGTAACACTGTTCTGCTTGACATTTAAATTTCTGGCTTCTCCATATTGCAGGCAGTTTTTCTACTGCTGTGGCCTTCTGCTGAACTGGTGTTCTTACTTCATAAGGAGACATTACCACTGCTCCCAGGGCCTTCCGTTATCCTGAAAGCCCCCTTATATAACACAAATGAGCTAGGTAAGATTTTAGATTGTATAACTGCTTTGGTTGCTGCTGCCATGCCTATATTGTCTATATATCAGGATGAGCAGCAGATATTGTTGGACTGCAGTATGCACAGTATGAGCCCCCACATATTGTTGCAATATGTGAAATATGTACAATATTGACCTCCACAAAATGTTGGACTGCAACTCGCCTGCTTCCTCAACAACGTCTGTTTTGGCCAGACCTGACGTGGGTTGCAGTTCAATGGTAGCCAAAAGCACGTAAATTGTCCATCCCTGCTATAGTTCTTGCCTAGATTGGCCTTGCAGTCTATAGTAGGACTTTATGTGACTTTATGCTGGAGATAAATGCTGTTATACAAGCAGTTGCACTTTCTCAGAGGTTGTGTAAGGGATGCTAAGGGGGTGCTGTAAGTGTGATTCTTAGTAGTAGGTGATGAATTATCTTGACTGATGTGCAATTGGAGAGTGGATTGCCTTGCTGACTTCTGTTGTCAAAAGTGTGATCTAGTAACTCCAGCTTAGATTTTGTAACTGTACAACTGGGGAATAGGATCTCAACCTAGGGAGTTCATGATTCATTGTGTATAAGAACCTACAAATATGAGGTTAAAATGATAACACAAGCATGTGGGTGGTGCAAGTTGTGAAGTCACCCCTAGAAACTGGAAACTTTCCACTTAGTCCTTATTGTCCCTTTATTTTTACACATCACAGAATCAATCCTGGTCCCTTAGGCCTGGCTGCAGTCAATGGTGTGGATATATTATTTACTCTAAAATTTTGGGACATCCAAGCATATCTGTGAAAGCATATTGCCAGAGCTAGGTAGCAGATATTTTCAGCTGTGGTTAGAAAAATAAACATAAGTGAAGAACGTATGAGAAATGTCAAAGTTTTTTTCTTTTAAAAAATGTCTTTATTGATTTTGCAAGCCAAAGGTTTTGATCTTCAAGACAGAAGACCTTTCCACACTATACTGTTATAGTTCTATTATTCCA
This sequence comes from Ctenosaura bakeri, assembly GCA_948474755.1. Classification (NCBI taxonomy): domain Eukaryota; kingdom Metazoa; phylum Chordata; class Lepidosauria; order Squamata; family Iguanidae; genus Ctenosaura; species Ctenosaura bakeri. The sequence goes on from CAOLHI010000816.1 coordinate 142,573, forward strand.
CTTTCAACATCCTGTGGAATTCTGGGGTTTGTCATTTACTGAGGCCAAAGAGCTCTGTGGCTGAGAATTCTAAATGCCCCTCCCTAAACTGTGAACCCCAGGATTCTATAGGACAGAGCTTTCCAAACGGTGTGCCGTGACACATTAGTGTGTTACCTTAGGTGTGTAGGTGTGTCGCCTACAATCTTGGAAATGTATTTTATCATTAATAAATCATATATTTTAAAAAACATATTAACGGATTTCATGAGATATGTTGTGTCCCCATACATTTTGTTATTATAATTCATGTATATGTCCGTATCTCTTATAATGGGGTTAGTTTAACCTACAATTTGCTATTAAAACTGAGTTACTGTGGCACAAAATGATGCATTCTAAAAAGTGTGTCACCAACATTAAAAGTTTGGAAAGCTCTGCTATAGGATGTTGAAAGTGGAATAATAGCATTATAACAGAGTAGTGCAGAAAGGCCCAGAATGTCAATTTTGAGAAAGGTGATTACTCTATAGACAGCAGCCCAACTTGCACACTGAATGAACAAAAGATCAATCCAGAAAATGTATGAGAATTTTAAGAGAAGCCTTACAATTTGTCTTTATATCCAAAATTCAATGTATCATAAGGAGGAATAAAAGTACTACTTTAAAATAATTCTATATCCCTCTTGTATTTTTATAGAAAATTTTCTTTATCAGGGTAAGAAGTAAGAGAAGTGATAGCCACTTAAGTTTGCAGAAAGTGCAGGAGTCATTTCAACATTTATATGTGTTCTTTACATAGACATTGTGAGGATTACTTGTGTCATGATTACTTGAGCAACATGGGAGCTTTGATTCCCTGTCATTCCAGTGAAGGCTATAGAAGTGAACTATGGGTCCCATTCACACCACACAGTAATAGTCCTATATTCTACTTTAACTGCCATGGTAACATCCTGTGGTATCATGGAGATTGTAGTTCATTGAGGCATCAGAGTTTTCTTGCTGACTAACTAACCACCCTTCCGTAATTTGCACATTCTAGGATTCCATGGGGTGTTGTCACGGCAGTTAAAATGTAATGCAGCACATGTGCAGTATGAATGGGCCCTCCTTGGTTACCTGAAATGTATGGATCATTTCTTTCCACACTGGCACCATTCTCTAGGGGCTAGCACCACTGGCATCATAAGACAGTCCACTCATATGGATTATGTGCAAGTAACTTGAACCATGTGCAAGTAACTTGAACCACAGTTATGGTTTCTGAGAGTATCTTAATAAAAAGAGGTTAAGAAGAGGACCTGAAAATGCTCTGACGTTTTCATTTCTGGTTCTGAAAAGTTGGAGTCATGAAGCCCAGATTAAAATTTTGCATCAGCCATGAACTCACTAGGTGATCTTAGGTAGCCCATGTTCTCTTGGTTCCAGTCTCCCCATGGGAGAGTATTATAGGAAATGCTGGTCTACCTGATAGAGCTATTGCAAATACAAGTTCTTTGATCTTGATTTCTAAATGCTACATATTACTGTCACAACACAATATCTTTGGTGTCATCTGATACATTTTCAGAAGAATGCTTTCAACTGAGTTAGCAGCTGAAACACAGGTAAAACACCGCCCAGTCCAGATCTCATTCTGAAGCTGTGGGAAAATTGGAGAATATTGATTGAGAGTGCAAAAGAGAGAGAGGGGTACGAGGATATAAATAAGACAATTAAAATGATATTCCACATGAAAGGTAAAGCAGAATTATAATAAATAATTAGACCATTCCCTCAGGGTGGATGCGAGGGAGGGAGGGTATTAAAATAAAGAAAATATTTGAGGATTTACAATAAATATTAAATAATCAATTATACTATGGAATGTATTAAATATATTAGTGGATATGTTAATATAGTTGTAATACTATTGTAAAAGTTGTAGCAGTTGTCAATAGATGAATTAAAAAAACATTCTGAAACTATGGGATGCCTGGAAAGACAACATTGATCTGTTACTGACATATGCAAATATAAAACCAATCTTACACATGCTTTTTTTTTTCCGTTGTCATTGTGGAGGTTTGTATTATCCTCCATCCTCTGCAGTGACCAAAGCTAACTCCCCCATCATGCTTTTGCTGGAGTAAAATAGACATTCAAAAGACATTCTGTGGTTGGGGGAGAGTCCAGGGGCTCAAAGAAGCATTTGGTGTTGTCCCCATAACCAAATCTAGACTGATGAGATCACCTGCCAGGATCCGAGCAGACCTTGGCAGAAGGTACCATGGCTCTATTTCTGGCTATCAGGCATAGCAAGATGTTTCTCTGATCTTGGCCTTCCTATACTCCACCAGTCATGGAATGTCTATTTGGAGGGCTCTCATAACAAAACCAATAAATCCTGGGAGTAGGAAGCTTTAGCCGAGTTCTGCCTATAGAATTCTTACACTACACAGAGCAATGTAGGACCTCAGCTAAAGTGGCTGTAAGCCATAGGTATTTGCCAATGCTTTGTAAATGCCCAGAGAGTAACACACAGGTCCACCTATTCACTTTACCCCCAAAACTCAGGTGGGATGGGGAGGGAATGCAAAATAGAGCAATATTGTCCTCAGTGGCCAGCGCATAAGTTTTATATCTTCACTGGTACATAAGACAGTAAAAAGAAAATGTATATTTTGTGCCTTTTAAATAGTCCAGTTCCTAGTTTCCAGACTAGGTCAGCATGGGGATAAATTATGAACATGAGCAACATGAATAACATTTGGTAAAATTCTGAATAATAATTTTGAAACAACAGCAGAGTTTGGTTGTTACTTGTCAATTAACATTTCTCCCCTCCCCAGGAAAACCAATAGATTTAATTGTGCATGCTCAAGCACATACTCAAACAAGCTGACAATTAATCTGGGCAATCAGAATGTCTCTTAGTGTTTGAAAAATGGCCGGTATATGTCCCTGGCTTTTGCCTTTCTTCTCTTTCATCTCAGAAATCTTCCATAAAATTCTCTGGGCTGTATAGCCTTTTAAAAAGAAAAAGCCCTTTAATCCTCTTGGGATCCAGTGCAGCAAAATGATGCTTCCACTGCCTTATCTGCCTTTTATATCTTGTGTTTTAATGTGTTCTGTATCTTAACTTTATGGCTTTGTTTGGCGCCTGGGATGTTATGACAGGGAGGCGCCAAATAAACAAAATTTATTATGATGACACAGAGTTCAAGTACTAGGGAAAACTCTGAGACAATTTGGTATTCTAAGAATAACTGATATAATGTTTATCTGAAGTGGTAGGAAACCTTGATGATAAAGAGGTATCTGGACCATGTATCTCAGCAACTTGCTAAAGAAGTCAAAATACAAATATCAATGTGCAAAACTTAACCCGAGGAACACACATACACACAAATCAAAATCTTAATACAGTTGTCCTGAATAAATTGGGTTATTGTTTCTCAGACACAGTAGCCTCTTTGTCATGCAAAAGACATCATCTGTAGAACGTGGTCTCTACTTTCCTGCAGGCCAAAAGTTTCTGTAGTTTCTGAATTTAACAGCTGGCCTATTCTGTCTCTACCAGATCTTAGGCCACCAAGTTTTGGAAAGCATCCACAGAAGATTTCTAACAGTGAGAACTTAGAGAAGTTTTGAAGCTGAAGAAATAATGTGGTGGCATGCAGTATCTATTCATAAGTGAGCCATCATATCAGTAACTTTGCAAGAAACTTTTCAAGAGGGATATAAATCTTTGCTTATTTTGTTCTTGCATGCAGGAATATGGCAAATTTTCTTTCAACTAAATGAAACTATATGAGTTTTTGTGCCCATTTTGATGATTTTGCTCATTTTGGGACTAGTTTGCAAAAGCATTTTGGAAGAAGTTTTTTAATAAAACAGCTTATTTGTACACAAATCATAATGTTTTTGCACAAAATATAGCCTTTTCTACAAAATATAACACCTGGCATTCTGTTAATCAGTTATAATGTTGTTATAAGAGGAAGATGATGGGTAGGAGGAGGAAAGGACACAATTAATATTCTAGTCCAAAGCAGGATGCTAGGAGAATGGGCTATGTAATGAAAATCTCATTATGTTATGCTGGGAGTCTGTAGACAGATACATCATTCCCCCCCCCGTTTTTTTTTTTTTTTTGTTCTTTTCCCATATCAGATTTATAATCAGTGTACAAAATGTCCTTCTGGAACTTCTGCTGGAAATAATGGAAGTAGAATTGTAAACAGAAAAACCCACAGAATTATTTCCACAGCCAGATAGCCAAGGCTGAACAGCTTTGTTAGTGGTCCCAGTTCTACAAATCCCTAGACTAATTTGAAGATTATGTGGCAGCTGATAAAACCTTATGGTATTTGTATAATGTACATCAGCATGGAAAGGTCTGTGAATATATATCAAAGAGGGATAAGAGCATTTTGATATATGGTCACTCATTTTACATGGTAAACACACATAAGCACTCTTGTGATTAAGTATCTTTTTCTGAATATCAATAAAAAAGACCTGGTTGGAATGAAGACACAGCAAACTTGGTTGTCCAACTCATGAACTATGGAAATGTTTCCACAGTTTCATGGTTCTGGCTTAGAGATAATGATGTCCAATGATGATTTGAACAAAAAGCCATTGTTTATTGAGAAAAAGATGTTTTCTCATTTGTGGATTATTTGTTCTGTCAGAAGAGTAGTCAGTAGTTGTCGGAAGGAAAAGCTGGCTTGGTTGAAACTATCAGGCACATGGCTTATATTGTGAAGGTGCTGGCAACTTTCCACTGCTTTCTAGGGCTGATATCAACATGCGTGTGAATCATTCAGTATCTCATTACTCAAGAAGTCACAGCTGGATGTGTGAACTATTGAAAGCTATCTATTTTGAAGTGGTAGGGTACTGTATGAACTCTCTAGATATAGGCTGGACTCCTGTTGGGGACTTATATCTTCATAAGTAGACTTGTGCCGATGGCAAGTAGAACTGGGCAGTTCTGTAATGGCCATATCCAATAAAAAGCTACTGTTATGTTACTGTGTAGGGGAGCTGGCAAAGTGACTGATACACATAGGGACCTACATGCATCAGTCCCGTTGTGCAAAGGGACAGCAACTGGGGAATGCCAATGCACATTGACAGGAAAACCGTCAACCTGTGATTGTGCCACCTTGGGGACAGGAGAGGAGTGGGACTGTGATGACATCATGCAGAAGTGTCCCACTCCTCTCCCGTCCCTATGCTGGGATGGGAGGACATTGACAAAAAGGTGATGGTTTCTGACAATGACATTTGTTCTGTTTATAACAATCACTCTTTATGCTGCTTCAGGAGGATGTAAAACAAAGCACACCCGTTCTTAACTTTCTGTTTTCTTTCCGGACAGGACCAGCTGTAAAGTACAGCCAATTTGAAATGTCTGAGCCAAAGCCACCTCCTCTTATTGGTCAGCACACATTGGAGATTCTGAAGGGCACACTGGGGTACAAGGATGATGACATACAGGAACTGCTTAGCTCTGGTGTAGTCACTCAGCATGAACACATGTGAATGCATTTGGCTTCCTTCTGCAATGAGAAAGAAACCTTCTTGAATCCTACTAGGACATGATCTCTTCTTGAATCTTGCTGAGATATGATCTCTTCACTTATCACAATCTGATAATGGAAATATGATGAAGTTCTTCATATTACTTTTGCAATGATTTAAAACACACCCAGCACCAACATACCAACTTGCTACATTTTAGGGAATCTGCTTTTGCTACTTGAAAATATAACTACACATTTTTTTAAAGTTCACACTCCCCGACTTTTATAATTGTAATTGTACCATAGTTGTAATAATCCCAAATGTCACCTGTCCACTAAACACAGGAAAATAAAGACATAATGGTAATATTTGCTACATTTGAAGGTGCTTTTCTTTTAAAAACATTTTAGCATAAAATTAAGGATTTGAGAAAATAGCTGTCCTCATTATTCATTCGAACCAAGAGCTCAAACACTTTGTTGATCTCTTATGTGGGCAGAAATCCTGATAAGATTAATGTAGGTTTAGACCCTCTCCCCAGTTAATTAGGAATCTATTGTATTGATGTAATTTGGGGCCAGCTGGGATCCACTTCAAATTAAATCGCTTAAGGTGGGACCATTCAGAGCTTAAGTCCTTTGAAATGCAGATTATATAAGCAGGTGCAAAAAGAGAGCAACCAACAGATGTTCTCAAGAAGACTCAGTGGAATATCCATTGTTGCCAGGATGCCTGGTAAATCCAATTCCCAGTGCTTCCCAATAATAATATCCAAGCCTATTCTACATGCATGTATAAATAAATTTGTTTTCCCTTCTGAGACAGAGAAGCATACTATCTGAGTATTCACAAAATATATATCTGGAACCAGGTGATTATAACATTCATTGACATCCTTTTTTTGCTAAGGCTCACAAAATACACTCTGTCTTACATTGTTTCATCACATTTTTAAGGCCCTTTCCGCAACGAACCTTTTCAAAGAGCTGGAGTGCGGGGATCGTGCGAGCAGCCTCCAGCAAGAGGCTCTTGCGTCCTGGTTCCTTCAGCTCCGGAGCTGCTGCCCGCTCGCATGAGAGCCCCACCTCATCCTGCTGCAGTGCAGCCTGGGAGTTTCCCAGGCTGCGCTGGGGCAGGAAGCGTGAGCACCGCGGCTCCAGAGCGATGCATGCACGGCAAGTGCGCACGGGGCCCTGGAGTGATGCGTGATCGAGCACCATTTTCAGCTCAAAGCCAAAAATGAAAAAGTGTGCAAGTGGCGCCTGCCAGACCCTGGAGTGTCACATGATTGTGAGTGCATTGTATGGACCGCTCCTCACATTCGCACGATGCTTGAGGGGCCTTTTCGCATGGCAAATGCCGTGTGAAAAGGGCCTAAGAGCGCTTTCCTCTGGAAACACAGTGATGAATTTCATGATCTGATATTCATGTTGAGAGCTACGAACTGTATGAGTATAGCTAGTAGAATCTAAGTCATAATGAACAGCATGCAACACATGAAAGGAAAACCACTTTTTGTATACAAAGCAATATGGCATTTCTTCAGGCATGGTGGGGAGAGGGCATGATTGTTCAATCTTGCAGGCATATAATTTAGATCAAAAGGAAATCCTGAGCAAGAAGATCCCAAATGTTTTGGGTGTATTAAAGTGAGGTATTGCCCTCTTCTCCTCAGAAACTAAATAAAACTAACCCAAACTGACACTTAACAAATAATGACCATATTGCACTCAAAGGATGAGAAATAAGCCTGCCATTATAAGTGGTCTGTCACTTTGTTTCCAGTTTAACAAACACCATCCTCTGTGTTAGATTTAACTTCACAAATATATAGTGCTTTCCAGGCCGGGGCTGGGGGCTGGGAAATAAACTTATTACATAATGAAGCTTAAAAGGAATTCTGACCGTCTTCAAAGTCTTGTGACAAGGGCTTTTCTTTGCTAGGTTATTTTGTATGTTTTTACATGCTCTCATTTTCAGATTTCCTACTAATCTTTTTTCCTCTCTCTGCATGTGTGTGTGCTGAATTACAATCTCAATACCAGAGTCAATAGTTTGCCCATGTGCTAAATACATCATGAGATTCTGGATGGAGAGATGCCTTTAAGCATCAAAAGTTTGGCGTAATTGCCAGAGGCGGGGGAGGGGTGAGCAGAGGCAAGGGAGAAGATTCAGGGATAGAGCTGGGCAGGGTAATTGCATAATTCACCTTTAATCCAAGGAGAGCAGCCAAGATGAGTGAGTGAAACAATGCCTGGAAGTTAGATAAAATGGCCATACACTGGGCACCATTTATTGTTGAAAACTGTTGCTTCCAAAGTCATATTTACAAATATACATGCTGTTTCTCTTGAGTGAGGGCCATTTCTCTCTCAGTTCCAAGAGCAGAGTGCACAAATTAGATAGAGCAGAACTATGCTCAGATTCATTCAAGGCCCTCTAATGCTTTCAGGAATTTTGCAAGCTATAGAAGGAACTGTGTGTCAAGTCAGACAAATCAGGGACTGATTTTTTCATTTCATAGTTTATGTGGTCCAGTGCAATCCAAAAATTAGGTGCTTAAATAGAGCCCCCCCTCCAATTCTACATCTACATCTGCATCTATCATTATATATATACATACACACACACACACACGCACACACACACATATATATAGAGAGAGATGTTTTCCTAGTCATCGTGTTACAGTAATGTTTGAACTGTAGAGACCTCATAGAGAGCTAAATGAATTTGTTTAGTTTTGTTATTTATGGATTTAATGGATTTAGCTCCTGCCTTTCTTCCATAACTTACAGAGGGCCACAACAATCTTAACTGAAAACACAAAAAGGTATAAATATTAAAATATAATTAAGCAAATGATTGAGAGTATGAATAGGCACAGCCTCAGACATCTTTTTTTTTTCTGAAGCAATCAATAGCTAAGAGGGCGGAAACCAACTACATTCAGTAAAAGAGGGAGAGGAGGCATTTCCACTTTTGTATCCAGCACAAACAAACTTGTTAATTCTGACCCAAAACAGTTACCACTGGGCCATTTCCAGTTAGAAACAAAATGCTACAAATTATCTTGTTTTGTTTTTTTCTAACCTGGGAACTGTCCAGGTCACCACCACCAAGAAGGACTGAGAGTTAAACTAAACTACTACAGACAAACGATGTAGCTTGCAGCTCCCACTACTTTAATTACTCAGAAATAAGCACATCTAACTGTTATTAAATTGTGACCATTATGCTCCAGGAGCAGAGCTTTAATTCTTTCTTTCCCGGCCACTGGAAGGTACAAAGTGGCTGGGAAGAGAATAATAGAATTTCAGTTCTCTGTTCAGGATCGCAACTCTGCGTCCTTACTTGAATAGTGGAGGAGAAGTCTGATGCTTAACAAAGATGATCACTGAGATGCTGCCTTGGAAGATGTACAGTGGTATGTAGCTGTGTTTCTGTAGTAATGTTTCCCAGTGGTATCCTCAACCTGCCGTTTAAGCAATGAAGCTCCCCCCAAGATGACAATTCCAGTGTTTTTAGAGGGTGAGGAAATCAACAGGGATGCACCCAGCTATTCTCCTATAAGTAGATGTGCTGCAGTAGCCATCTTCAGCAACCAGAAAGTGGGTTATCTACTATATAAAAATCAATGTTTGTCTGTTTGCAGGCTTGTCTGTTTGTCCACGTCAGGCAGGTGAAGACCTCATACGATTGGCTGAGTGAGGCGAGAAGACCTCATATGATTGACTGGCTGTGAAGATTCTTTGGAATCTTGGGGTTGGCAGTTTAGGGAGAGGCCTTTAGAATTCTCAGCCGGGAGCTCTTGGGCCTCAGGTTAGTTGCTATGGAGATGAGGCCTACCATCAATAAGAATGCCAGAAAATATTTGGGAGACATAGGTGAGAAAAATTAGAGTGACACACACAACATAGCCCATTTCCACACTACACTGTCATAGTGCTATTATTCCACTTTCAACATCCTATGGAATCCTGGGATTTGTAGTTTAAAGAGGGGCATTAGGAATTCTTAGCCAGAGAGCTCTTTGGCCCCAGTAAACTACAAACTGCAGAATTCCACAGGACATTGAAAGTGGAATAATTGCACTATAACAGTGTAGTGCAGAAATTGCCATAGTTACAAGGTCTTCTTGCCTCACACAGTAGACTGTATGGGTTCCATATGTGAGGAATCTTAAAGTTGAAATTCAAAACAAAAAATGTTTCCAGAAAAATGTAGAGCCATTGCACAAATTCAACAGAAAGCAAAGAAAAAAATAATCAAAAGCCAGTACATCAACATCACCAGACAACACAGATGGAATGGGAACTGCCCTGGTGGTGCAGTGGTTAAATGCTGGTACTGAAGCCACAAGGTTCTGAGTTCAATCCTGCTGGGCTTCCGGTTGACTCAACCTTCCATCCTTCTGCAGGACGGTAAAATGAGTACCCAACTTGTTGAGGGCAATTAGGTAATACATTGTAAACTGCTTAGAGAGCATTAGTATAAAAATACACATGCTATTGCTATTGCTAACTATGGGAAAAGGTTACAGATACTGGAATAGGCTAGTTGCTATGGAGACAATGCCTAGCAGCAAGGAGGAGGACAGTGTATTCCCGCGGGAACCCAATGTCTGTATATTAATAACTATGAATACAGATTGGATTGGGGAATACGGGGATAAGTTATAGGTACTAGAATAGGCTGGTTGCTATGGAGATGATGCCTAGCAGCAAGGAGGAGGACAGTTTATTTCTTCAGGAACCCAACCTCTGAATAAAGATTGGATTGGGGAATATGGGGAAAATTTACAGGTACAGAAGTAGGCCAATTGCTATAGACATGAGGCCTAGCAGCAAGGAGGAGGACAGTGTACTCTCTCAGGAACCCAAACTGTGTATGTAAATAACTCTGAATACAGATTGCATTGGCAAATACGGAGCAAAGTTACAGGAAATGGAGAAGACAGTTTGGTGAATTCTTAAGAGGAAAATAAAAACCCCAGGCAACGCCAAGTAAATACGCTAGTGGTAGCATAAATTGGATTTGTCTATCATAATTTGGTAAGAAGATGCCAGCCATAATTTGATCTTAAATGGATCTACCCACCACCAGAACTTGGAAAATTATACATATAAAGCATTAGTCAGGGACCAAGTCCCCAAGAGTATTTAATTACTGTCGTAGTTGGAATTTATACAAAGTAGTCTTTCCTGTTTCTCAAAGGTAACTCAAAATAGTTACTTTTGACAGCTAAATGCTACCGTCCATTGCTTGTTGTGCAAAATATGCCTTCTTCTGTCCATCTATGTATTGCCTCAACACCTATAACACAGCATAAGGCAGGAACATGAGCCAGCACTTGAACCATATAATATTCATCCACCATGTAGTGTGGCCACATTCCATTAAATAAATTTTACAGTTGCACCACAAAAGGAGGAAAAATTTATCTCAGCAAGCTATAGTCATAATATAATGTAGTTATCCATTGGATAGAAGAAGTGGCAACTGGGGGCTGTCATGTCTCTGCAGAGCTGAATCAGTCAGGGTTTGAATTGAAGGTGCTGAACCTGTTTGAGATACAGAGTTCAGCAGCTTCACTACCTCATTTAAAGTCTGGACTAAAACCCAGGGAAGACTTGCTATTTCAATGACATGGAAACCATCAGCCTCCACTTAAATCAATCAGAAATAATTCATTATTTGTACCTAATTACTCCCAAACTGGTGATTGCGTGTATCTAGCTTACTCAGGCTAGGCTGGTCTGAGGCTGGGTTAAAATGCTAGACAGTGAAATGGAAATAATGTGGGAGGAAAAAAGGGCAGTGGTTAGTCATAACTGGCAGCAGCTCCTTGGGAAAAAACGTCTTAAAATTTCATTGCAAACATTTCTGTCTTCTAACAAACTCACAAATTCCCCAGGTAGGCTGTGTGCCACATCAACTGAAGCAGGTATTACACAGTCTGCAGAATACAATGGGAATATATTTTTCTGCCCAACCCCAGAATAAAGAGACCAGCCACACAACATTGAGGTAATAAGGGCCACTTTATTTAATTATTTACATAGTGTTGGCCTGGGAAATGGAGCTAGAAAGGGGGAGCAACCAGCTGAGGCTCCTCCTCCACCTTCCCTTTTGTTGAAACACCTGAGCCTCGAAGGCAATCCAGTCATTTGGGTCACTCCCTGACTGCCCTCAACCAGAAGATCAACCTAGATGTCTCTCACCAAAGTCTCAGGACCCTACATATGAGAGTGCACATTCCAGAGTAGCCTAAAGGGTAGGCTTCTTCCCCACGCTCTAAGTCTCAGAACCTTAAAGACGAGGTTACAGGGAGTTACCCGATACCCAAAGGGAGTGCCAAAGGTGAACACCAGAGACTTATCTCCTCCCCTGCTACCTGCTAGGTGACTATTTATCGACACTACCCCAAGCATAATCAGCACAGTATAGGGTAGGAGAAAACAACAACAACCTGACAAATGAGGAGAGAAGAATTTCTACCTGGCCCCATAAGAGCAACCAGATGAGTCTCATACTGCACTGAGGATAGGAAGGTGAGTTGGCTTCAGGCTGCTGACTGCAGCCATGTGGTGGGTGAGCAGGCCTTAAATAGCCTCTTGCTTGTCCCCATCAGATAATGTACAAAAGATCTTGGTCTCTTCCAGAGAGGGCACCAAATTGCAATTCTCCTCCTCAATGCCATGGATGCAAGGGTCCAGGTAAGCCTAACTTTAAGTACAAGTGTCACCTATAAATATATTTCATATATTGAACTATAAGTACAACTATCTGCTGCCATTGAACAAGGCTTGAGCAGAGCATCTTCATGTGATTCAGAGCTGTTCAGGATGTAGGCCACTATTCTATATCAATTACTTAACTAAATAACCTCTCCTGGTCTAACATTCCCCCCCCTCCAAAAAAAAACTTGATGGAAATGTCGTTCACCCACGCTCCAGGACAAGGTAAGGTAAGGTAAGCATAGTTTACTGTGCTGAGACAGAATATTGACCATAGTGATTAGGGATAAGCAGATCTGTCCATGTCAAGCTCATCAGGATTCTCTAATTACCACCCCACAGTTCATGTCTGCAAATTCCCTTTGCACAAATTAATATGTATTTCTGGGTACATAATTTTTTAAAAAATAATTCATTTTGTGCATGTTTCTCACAAATTACCTTTTTATTGTGTAAAAGGTATTCATGTGTATTTTTCAAATATATTTTCTCCATGTGCATTCTTAAAACATTTTCCCAATCCATTGGCTGAGGTCTTGTTTTGGGAGATGTAATTATGAGACGTAGCTATGATAGTTTCCATTCCAACCTACCCTAGCACCCCCCTTTCTCACTGGCATCCTCCCAAAGCTTACAATTTCTTGATAGATAAAGAGTTGGGGGAGCAGCAGACAGTCATTCAGTTATCTTCCTATAGGTGGACACACAGCAATAGGCATCTGCAAGGACCCCAAAGAGGTTTTTTCTGAAGGTCCCTGTAGATGATGTCATTGCTCTGCAGCTATCTATGGGAAAAATGGCTGGTTGGCTGCTCTACCAGCTCTCCACCAACCAGGGAATGGCTGGATTTGGGCTCTGCTGTTCAAAAAAGTGGGTGGGGGATTTTTGTGCAGTTGGTAATGAATTCTGACCTCCACCCCAAAAAAGAAGAAGAAGAAGAAGAAGAAGAGAGAAGAAGAAGAAGAAGAAGAAGAAGAAGAAGAAGAAGAAGAAGAAGAAGCAGCAGCAGCAGCAGCAGCAGCAGCAGCAGCAGCAGCAGCAACAGCAGCACTGCTATATGTTCAATTTACACAATTAAAATCCAAAATCCACAGAACAATAATACTATTCTTGGACCAGCTACAAAGCACAAAATACATCATGGCTTCTTCATCCAGGAAAAGTGTTGAAAATGGTACAGGAAAAGAAAGGTGACAATATTAGTCACAGAACTAAATTTTATCTTTGATGTTACTTTTGTTGTCAGTTAAGATGGATGTGGAGGGACCTCAATCTATGCAGAGGCTACTACCCTTCTTGGCAAAGTGGGGATTAGAGACAAAGGACAGTAAAAGATAATAAAATTTCAACTCCGTTAGCAACAGAAAGCAACTTCCCTCGAGATCCAACCGTCCCTGTCCTGTGTGAAGCTAACTGGCCCTTTTTTCAAGTAGAGAACATTGAAATTCTTAGGGGTCTTTATACTGTCACATTGTTACCCTGTTTACTGGGGGTCCCAGGCGGGACACCTATATGTGCTCTCAATTAACTAAGTTTGGGGAAATTAGCTAGAGCACAAGTTAGCAATGCGAGAGGCAGGGCAATGCAGCGGAATCTTTTACCCAATGTCTAGGGGGTTAGGCCAAGCCAAGGAGCATACCAAGTTTAAGAATAATTGAGATTTTTATTAAATACAGACAAACAGTGTATGCAACACACTCACACAAGTAACTAAGGAAAATAAAAGTTGGAGTGGTATAGAGGGATTTTGAGAGGGATAGTTGATTTGGGTGATACGAAACCTGTCCTGAAGCCTGGATAGTCTGAAGGTTGAGTTCGTTGGTATGGAGTCTCAGTATGTGGGACTGAGGGGACAGTTTGCCAAACAAAGCGGCAGCAACGCTGGATGGAAGTCCGGAGCGGGGATGGTCTCGGAATCAGGGGTTTTTATAGGGAGAAATGTAACTGCAGGCTATTCTGTACTTGGGGAAAACAATGAGTTTTGGGTGCGAGACAAAGCTTTGGAAAGGTCAAAATTTAACATGATTGAGTTAGGTCCGAATTAACAAAGAGGTAGCCAGTATGCAAATGCTCAGTGCTTGGCAGTTGAGTATTCAGCTTGCCAAGTTGCCTGCTTGGGGCAGGGAGTCCTTTGTAAACAGCATGCATACATAATGAGGGTGTTTGCAGAGAGGTCTCTTAAAGCGGTGATCTGCCTATTTCTGGCCTGCCTGTATTGTCTTGGGATATTGCAGCGTTTGATGGCCAATCCTAGTTCTGTGCTTTTCCGGGGGCCTCACAAACACGTGGAGAGGGGTGGTGGAAGAGAGCCAAATTATTGATATCAAAATGATATCTTTATGGTATCTCCAAGGAGGCCTATCCTGCAGTAACAACATCTGGAAAAACATTTAGGTGCAGTATAGGTAAAACTTGCCAATTGTAGTCTGAATGAAAAAGTTTTACCTTTGTTGGAGGCAGAAAACCTCAAAGAGTTAAGTCCTAGTCATCTGGCTCCCTCTTGTTTTCAGGTTGTCCTGCTATGGATAAATTGTTATGTTCAGATCCAGGAAAAAATAATTAATTAATTAATTAAATAAAATAATAATAATAATAATAATAATAATAATAATAATAATAATAAAATTTATTTTTATCCCGCCTCTCCCAGTGGATCAAGGCGGCATTACAGAAATATATAAATACATTAAAACATTAAAATGTACCCCATCCTCCCCACCCACCAACCCTTCTATCCCCTTAAAACACATTAATTACTAAAACAAATTAAAAACAAAATTAAAAACAAAAGGACAATTGACGAGAGGTGGTGGAACACTAGTCTGGGAAGGCTTGTTGGAAGAGAACAGTCTTGACTGCTTTTTTAAAGCAGTCAAGGCTGGTAATGTGCCGGGTCTCTTCCGGCAGGCCATTCCATAACTTGGGAGCGACAGAAGAAAAGGTCCTCTGGGTAACCGCAGCCAACCTAGTTCTGATTGGCTGCAGTAAATTCCTCCCAGAGGACCTTAATGTGCGGGGCGGATTATATGGGAGAAGGCGATCCTGCAGGTAGGCTGGCCCCAAGCCATGAAGGGCTTTAAAGGTAAAAACCAACACCTTGTACTGTGCCCGGAAACTAATAGGCAGCCAGTGTAAAGACTTCAAAATAGGTGTTATGTGGTCAGTTTTAGATCTTCTGGTGACCAACCTGGCTGCCATGTTCTGGATTAATTGAAGTTTCCAGACTAACCACATGGGTAGCCCTATGTAGAGCGCATTGCAGAAGTCAAGCCGTGAAGTTACCAGAGCATGTACCACTGTTTTTAGGTGTTCCAGCTCCAGGAAGGGGCGCAGCTGGCGTATCAGCCGAAGCTGATAGCAGGCACTCCTGGCTGCCGCATCAATTTGAGCTGTCATCTGAAGCGGCGAATCCAAGAGCACCCCCAAGCTGCGGACACAGTCTTTCAGGGGAAGTGTGACCCCGTCTAGAACTGGTTGACAAACCTCCATACCTGGGCTAGGGCCCTTAACAGTGAGTACCTCCGTCTTATCTGGATTCAGCTTCAGTCTGTTTTTCCTCATCCAGTCCATTACTGCTTCAAGGCATTCATTTAGAGACGAGATGCCATCCTTAGTTGATGCTCTTATCCGAGGCATGGAGAGATATATCTGGGTGTCATCAGCATACTGATAGCACCTTGCTCCATGCCTCCTGATGATCTCTCCCAGCGGTTTCATGTAGATGTTAAATAGCATTGGGGACAGGACGGCGCCCTGAGGGACGCCAGATTTAAGCTCCTTTTTCGAGGAGCTGCTGTCCCCAAGCATCACCGGTATCTACCTGAGAGATAGGACCGGAACCACTTAAGCGCAGTGCCCCCGATCCCCAGCCCTCTCAGGCGTTCCAGAAGGATACCATGGTCTATGGTATCGAAAGCCGCTGAGAGGTCCAAGAGTACCAGCAGGGTCACACTTCCCCTGTCGATACCTAGGCGAAGATCATCCACTAAGGCGACCATGGCAGTCTCGACTCCATATCCTGCCCTGAAGCCAGTTTGAAATGGATCTAGATAATCTGTTTCATCCAAGACAGCTTGGAGCTGAAGGGCAACAGCCCTCTCGATCACCTTGCTTAAAAATGGAAGATGGGAAACTGGTCTGTAATTATTCATATCCAGGGGATCTAGGGAGGGCTTTTTCAGAAGCGGACGTATAATTGCTTCTTTTAAACAAGCTGGAAAATTGCCCTCCCTGAAGGATGCATTAATCATATGTCTTAAGTGGGTCTTAATTGCAACTCCTCCCTGGACGACCAGCCATGAAGGGCAGGGATCAAGAGGGCAAGTTGTCCTTCTTACCTTTCCAAGGAGCTTGTCCACGTCCTCGGTACTCACTGACTGAAACATATTGAGGGGTAGCTGTATTGGACAGGCAGCAAAATATAACAAAATCCTAAATCCACAAAACAGCAGTACCTTTATTGTGCCAACTACAAAGCACAAAATACATCATGCAGGCTATTATATTATTATTATTATTATTATTATTATTATTATTATTATTATTATTATTATTATTATTATTATTTTGTGACCTACCTCTCCTCAAAGCTTGACGTGGGGTACAACAAAGGTTAAAATTAAGACACATTAAAATATACCACAGGCATAAAACCATTCAAATACTATTAATTAAAATCACAATTAAAAATACATCACAGTTAAAAATAGGCTGGGTAGGCCTGCCAGAAGAGATAAATCTTTAGCAGTTTTTTAAATTCAGACAACACATTTTTAAAATTCAGACAGCATATTTTGCTGTCGATCTCTTCCGGCAGGCCATTCCACAGTCTAGCTTCACTGGCTTCCTCCATCTGAAAAAGGTGTTAAAAAGTACACAGTTGGCCCTTCACAAGGCATAGCGGGGAGAACAGGCACCCAGGGTCCAAACCAGGTCAAGAAAAGCATAGGGAAAAGGAGTGGGTCAGCATGGTGGCCTTATACTTCCTCTCTCTTGCCCATCTCCTTCCTTGGCTGTGGCCAGGCAGTAGCTGGTGGTGGAGGAGGACCAGAGATGGGTTTTTAAATGGCTGCATGGCCTGATTGGAACCACTCAGAGGAAAGATTCCCCAGAAAAGAAGTGCTGGAGGTGAGGGGGCAGAGATTGGAGAAACTCACAAATCTGTGAGGGGTAAACCAGCAAATGTGGAGGACTGACTGTATAGCAGAAGAAAAGATATACATTGTAATTCTCCAACAAGAGGTCAGCCACTTAAAAATTCAGAGCTGCATTGCAAGTGAGAGAATGGGTTTTCTGATCACAAACTGCATTCATGATGGTCCATGATTGGTTGTTGGTATGTGAACTGGATAACCTTGTCCCACAATGGGAACCTAACAAAATTCTCACTCCCCACACCTGGTAATAATGTAAAAACAGATCTTGGAAAATGTACGTTTTTGAACTACAGTTTCCAGAGGAATCCAGCTATCATAGGGGCCGAGCTGTCTGGAGGACTGTGGGCTGTGCATTTATATAGATCCAGTAGATTTGAGTTCCCGGAAGAGAAGACCAAATGTTTGACTTTTTACAAAGAGAGCTTCTGTTAAATCCTGGTGAGATCCTCAGAAGGTATAGAATAACATGGAACAGTTGACCTCAAAGAAGGTATTGTGTTATTTTAAAAATTGGTATTGACACACAGAAGTGATGCATGCTCAGATTGCAGAATGTTGCCTAACATGCCTAGTCTAATTGTTTCAGACCTAAATACCAAAAACCACAGTTTCCAAACCTTCCATTTACTGAAACTGAGCCTAAGCTTCTCAGTTGCTATATTGTGAAAGATTTCCAGAAATTGTTTGACCGAAACATTGCTAGAACCAGATTCTACTTGAAAATGCTAGGATCCTCAAACCTATTCTGTTGTTACAACACTATATCCCGAATCAAATTTTGGGAGAAAACGAAAACACTTTGACCAAAGTTGTTTATTATCACACAAGATGCTATTCACACTATTCATTTGGCAGAGCATCATTTTGATTACCAAAGCATGAAGTCATCTGGAGAGACTGTCCTAAGTCTATGCAGAAGTGGGGAGACAAGCCAGCCAAGTGCTGAAAGAAGGCTGTCCTTACATCAGGGGTAGGGAAGGTGCACCTCATGGGTTACAGGTAGCTCTTGGGGTTTCGATTGGGGCTCTCAGTCCCCCACAGTCCTCAAATATTTCTGCAAGTTTTTTTTTAAACTCCCTCTAATTACTTGGGCAATGGGGGGGGATTTTTGCCATATTTGTGAGGATCAGTTGTGTTATTTGTGACCTGTTGTAGGCAATGGATAAATTTCTGATTGGGAATAAGGACATTTCTGAGCCTAAAGCTTCTGTTTGTCCTGTTTGCAGAAAACACCTACAAGGCTATTTTCTCTGATGGGCTAACTTGATGAGCTGAAATCATTTGGACCACCAGACTCATCCACTTTAATTCGACAAATGTCATTATGAAAGGCTGGTCATAGGGTTATATATAAATTCAACTGTTTTTGACATCTTCAACAAGGACAACAAAAATATAGTTGCTTCTCCCAGTGTTCTTCAGAACACAGTCAATCTTGCCTTGGGAATTTTCCAATGCATTTGGGGGGAAAAAAATGCACACAAACCATACATCCACTTTAAAAATGTGAACAGCCAAAACTGTGCACAAACCATTGTACTCAATGTTAAAATCTTTGTAAAACTGTATATATTACAAATGTGTACAAAAATGATGGTATACATGATTTTTAACGTGGAAAATATATGCACAAATTCCCAGGTGATAAGAAAGAACAAAGATCCTTTCTGCTGCCCACTCCAAACCCACAATGGCAATGGGATCGTGATGGGACCATGACAGACAGTTCTGCGTGACATTGTAGTGATCCTGTTGCGATCCTCTTGCCACTCGTCACAATCACAGAGTAAACCATTGTGCAGCCCTCCTGCTGTCCTCTCGCACTTATCTGGTATGCAAAGGGTCAGGAAGTGTGATGGCTGTGCTTCCCAAAACTAAGAATACTGATAGGCCTTGAGGAAATGCAACCTAATCAAGAGAGAGAGCTATTCATATCCATAGGACACAACCAGCAGAATGTGCATCTCATTACCCTTTGAGCAGATACTTTCTCAAGAGAGAAGCTATGTGGCTGATCCAGTTGCAGAAGTATTTTGAAACAGTGAGTCATCAGAAAGGGAGGGAGAAATAAATTCAGAGAACTGAAAAGTGGTCAATGGCTAGTATCTGAGAAAGAAAAGTTACTAGAGAAGGATTAATGTGATTAGTTGCTCCTTAATAAGATAAAAAATATCTAATCCAATTTACATAAGAAAAGAAAACTTAAGTATTACATTTATATTTAAGTTAAAAGCCACTGCTAGAACCCTTTCCAGAATGACAACAAAAATGCCAATCGTGATTTTATTCAGTTCCTTCCCTTCTATATCACTGACTTCAGCTTGAGAGAGGATGAAACAATTGCATGAATGTTTGAAAACTCCATTTCTCATCCACCTAACCATAAACTTTTCTTTTGACTCCCCTTTCTCCTCTTGTATAATCTCATCTCCTTAACCTCCCACATTCTTTAGTTTACTAGTTCCTATTCCAACATAATTCCCAGGGTTAAGAACTTCAGTTTTCTGGGACAGATGAGAATCTGTATGCAGCAAGAAGGCCACTTGGATGCAAAGAAAGACACTCCTCTTTTAAGCTGTCCTTAGTACTTGTTCATTTAAAATCTTTCAACTTTGGAAATTATTAAACTGTCATATTATAATCATGAATAAGAATAAACAATGATTCCTATACCCATTGATGGCCCTTTCCACATGGCATTTGCCATGTGAAAGGGTGCCTGGAGTGTCGCGTGATTGTGAGGAGCAATCTGCATGACACACTCACAATCGTGCAATGCTCCAGGAGTCAGCAGGCGCTGATCGTGCACCTTTTCATTTTCGGCTGGAATCTGAAAATGGTGCGCAATTGCGCATTGCTCCCAGGCCCCACGCGCACTTACCTGGTGTGCGGAGCCTCTGGAGCCATGCCGGTCGTGCTTCCTGCCCCAGCGCAGCCTGGGAAACTCTCAGGCTGCACTGCGGAAGGAAGAGGCGGGGCTCTCGCACAAGCAGGCAGCTCATGTGGAGCTGAAGCAGCAGGGATGTGAGAGCCTCTCACTGGCGGCTGCTCGCACAATCCCCACACCCCAGCGCTGGAAAAAGGTAAGGTGCAGAAAGGGCTGATGTTTATTAAAGAACTAGCTGGGAAATGTAAAATGTGTGGACTCTTTAACATATTCTGTCATATAATTAATTAATTAGAAAATTTGTTGGAAAATTTCCGACTTATGGCCTTTCTGTCCTAAGTTGTTATGGTGCTATTATTCCTCTTTCAACATCCTGTGGTTTGCAGTTTAGGGAAGGGCATTTAGAATTCTCAGCCAGAGAGTTCTTTGGCCTCATTAAAGTACAAATCCCAGAATTCCACAGGATGGTGAAAGTGGAATAATAGCACTGTAACAGTGTAGGGCAGAGAAGCCCTGAGTTTAATTTAAACAGTTTCTATCATTCTAGCTCCAGTTTCAGAGATGCAGTGGCCTCTCATAGGCATTTCACTGGCCACAGAGTATAAAAGTATGCTAGACTAATAGGCATTTGACACAAGAAGTCTCATGGGTTCCATAGTGAGAGAAAGGCAAAATATAAATAATACATTAAAAAGGTGGGGAGAGGATAACTTTTCACTGTCAACTTTTTGGCACATAAAGTGATTCTATGTAAGGGATGGCTTGCTTGATTAACAGCCATTTTGCAAAGAAACAGTTGGCTGGCATCCTGTTAGTTATGACGTTGTAAGCTAAATCAAAAATGTTGTAATTGTTTTCTGTTCACATTTACAATCACGACAGCATTGTCATGATTGTAAATCCTCCCTCTTAAAAGCCAGTCAGCTGTCCCAAGTGACAAAGTTCTGTGGCACTGGTGAACAGAGTGCTAAGTTCGACATGACCAACCCACTCGCACCCGTGAGTGACAGTGGAAGGAGCAGAAGCAGGGACCCCTGTGGGATCCTATCACAACTCTTTGTCACACCATTGCTTGTTGGTGGAAAGGGGCTGGTTACATAATCTTGCAGCACTCCACTTGCCAGTACTGCAGAACTCAATTACAGTCAGCCTTCCCCTCCATATTTGTGGGTTTCACTTTTTCAGATTTATTATTCACGGATTATTTGCTGTCACTTCTGCTGCCTCGCTATGCCATTTTTAATAGGGACTGCAAGCCTTGTGAGACTGAGAAACTGAGAATGAGGCTGCTAAGTCCCTATTAAAAATGGTGTGGGGCAGTAGTTGAGGTGGCAGTAAGCCTCACCAACCAACCACTTCTGCCTTGTGAAGGAACTCTGATGCCTCAAAGGAATCCACAGTGGGTTGGGAATATGGTGATCATAGTTTTTTGTGTGTTAAATATGGTTTGGGAGGGCTTAGAGTAATTTATGTTTTTTTCACTTTCACAGGGGTCCTGTGCCCCTAACCCTAGCAAATGTGGAGGGATGACTGTATTTA
Organism: Ctenosaura bakeri; assembly: GCA_948474755.1. NCBI lineage: Eukaryota > Metazoa > Chordata > Lepidosauria > Squamata > Iguanidae > Ctenosaura > Ctenosaura bakeri. The sequence continues at coordinate 164,396 of CAOLHI010000816.1, forward strand.
AAATGATTGACTTGGTTTTAACATGGGTTTCAGGGTCTGGATCAGGTGATAGTTATGATATTGTAGCTATATTTCTGATGAAGGATCTTGGCTAGTCATTTCTGAACCACCAGTCCAAGGTGCTGTGGCCCTGCACACTCCCCAAGACTGATATGGTTTAATTGGCAAAATATCATTTAATTGGCAACTATATTAATCGGCATTGATATAAAATGGAATCTGAGGTTACTCGAAGGTCAAGCTGGACAGAGGAATATTACTGATTGAAAACATGCGACTGCAAGGCAGGTCAGCCAACATCCCCTCTGGGGTAGCCAAATCACTGTCAGCCAGATTACCAAACAACTCCAGAGATACTAGGCTTAAGATGAAGCTGGAACATCTCTAAGTGTACAATGGTCAAGAGGAAGTTCCCACCAAAACAATGTTTGTTTCAACCCTGCTCTCTCACAACTGGATGTTTCCCTGCATTGTCCCCCAGACCTATCCACAACACAGAGCTTGTACAACAGCCATTACCTCTTTGTCACCTAAACACTAAGACCATTAACTCTATCTGGACCCTATTGTCTGTGTTGCAGTTCCCATTGTCCACTTGGCTGGGAGAGCCATTTACAGTCACACCTGCAGGGTAGTTTTTGAGTATATAAGCCTTCCGTTTTGAGCAGTTAGATGCATTACTTTGCTTGCTGGTTGCCATGTTGTCACTCTGATTCCCGAATGAATACTGTCCTTAGGCATTTATCTAAGCCACATTGCTGCTTTCTTCAGTGCTCTCTGGATGGATAATTATCATCTGAACCCTAAAATTCCTCTATCCATCACTTTCCTCCCTTTACCTTTTAGGCTAGCTCTTGTGTGAGTTTGTGAGTGCTTGGATCTTTTGCATGCATGCGTGAAACTTTCAATAAACACATTTTTAGTTTATTTTGGAATCTCTGGCTGGTTCTTTCCTGCAATACCCCATCAACATTAGTGGAAAGATCTCACTAGGTTACTTCCCTCTCATAAGCCTACTAATTTGAGCTAATTAATTCCCCATTGTCACATGGAGGCACTGGCGTTGCAGGTGAACCCCTGAGTCACTCATGTTTTGGGATAATAAACCAAAAATCCAATATGGGACTAATCTTAATTCAATTACTGTGATATTATTTAAGGGCAAATTATTTCTGTCAATCCAAAAAGAGTTTCCAAATAAGTTCACCTAAGGAGGAGTAGCTCATTTGGAGAATGGTTGCTCATTGTTCACATAAGCCAGGAGATATACCTTATTATATAGACTGAAATCTGGAAAATTAAATCTGACTTCTGAAAATACATTGCATTTTTTAAATAAAAAATGGTGCTGTGAAGATTCCCATATAAAATTCCTTTGTAGTTTCTCAAAATAAACTTGAGGAATATACAGTAAGATACCCTGAAGAACATACAGTATCCTTGGTATGATCTTAAGTACACTCTAAATACTTATATACCTAATGCTCATCTATCCAAATGAAATGATATTTCAGTGAACGAGGGTAGATTTGCACAATTAAAGTAATGATTCAATTACTTGATATTACACAACTAATATCACAAAGGACCAATATGTCTAAATATCTAATACCTTCTGGACACCACACATTTATTTATTTTATTTTATTTATAATATTTCTATATTTCTCCCAGAGAAACCCAAGGTGGGTTTATCCCGGTTAGTGTTAGGGTTATGTAGCAAGACTAAGAAATGTTTATTTACCTTAAAAGAACTTGTACATGACTAACTGACACCTAGATGTAAAAAACTTCTGTTGGATTTCCTAGCTTCATAGAATCTTCACAGCACATGTGCTTTGTACTAGTGACTTGGCAGTCTTGGCAAACTATGGGCTTTTTCGCACTTGCGGGGGGAAACGGGGCGTTGTGATACTTACCAGGCTGGCGCGCACCCTCTTCTGATCCACGCTGATCCGGAGCAGTGCATGCCCACGCTTCACACTTCTCCGGGGACGAAAATGGCACTTTCTGGTTGGTGGAGGCTCTCCACCAACCGGATAGCTCTCCAGCCTAAAGCCCGCCCCCGGAAGATTTGCAGGCTCACGCTGGTGTGAGCCTGCAAATCTACACTTAGCGCAGCGACGGACTGGGACGCGCTGTGCTATTGAAAGTCCTCTTTTAGGCAGTCTTTCAATAGCACCACCAGTTCTGGGCGTTCTGGAGCGGGCTGAAGTCTGGACATATATAAAGTAGTCTGGACCCAGTTCGCCCCCAAGTGCAAACATCCTCACTGGAGGACGCTCTGCCCCATCTCTAAATCAAAGTGCAGAAAAGGCCTATATTAGAATATACAAGGTCAGGGCTCAGGGCTTCCATTCTCTTCAGTTTCTAGTCTATCAGGGTAGGAGACAGAAATGCATCTCTTTCCTTAAATAAAGTTGGATCCTTGATTCATCAGGTCTGGTCTTCTAATTTCTCCTAGAGTTAGAGGGGAAGGAAATTCCCCTTCAATGGGATTTACAGTTCAAAAACTTCTGTGAGGCCAGACAAATTCTGTAGATTTTCACATTTCTGCTATATACACAGCGATCTGCAGTTATTTTCCTGTTCACAAGCAAAGCCATCAGAGAAACCACTCACTGTTAGTAGGCATCAGTAGGTGTAATCTGTAGCTGGTGTTAGCATAGGGCTGCAGAGTATGACCAGAAACAGAAGACTTAGGTTGGAAATATGACAAGCATATCTGGCAAGGACTATGCCAGAGTGCAGGTAAAATGTGACTGTTGTCCCAGCACTGCTCTTGGTCTAGTTTATGACCTACTTGTGGGTGAAAGACCTCTGCAAGGAAGGGTACATTCTACTTTAGTGGAGGAAATCAACTTTTCCTAAAGCATGCAGTCTAGCAGAGTGTGTCTTGTTGCTCCAAGGTTTGGCTTAGTCCTGAAGGTGACATCTCCAGAGTTGAGGGAATTTCTGAACAGGCCTCATGCATCTGAGAACGCTGGGCAAGAGACATTTTCAGAAGCACTAAACATAGTCTGTTGAGGTTCTTCATCTAAGGAAGTCTAGAGAAAAGGTAGCCTCATTCTCAGCTTCCTCCTGTCTCTTCTAATATTTCATGTTCTGGGATGTAAAAGGCCATGAGAATTAGGATACTCTTTCCTTGGCCCATCAACTACTGTGGTCAGCTCATATATAAAGATGTCCTAAGCCCTCTCCCAGACAATCATCAAGTTAACAAAACCTTTCACAGAAAAAATTGTGAAACTGGAAGTGAACCAAACCTTAACCATATGAATGAGTCTCTTATGCCTCTTACTATAACCCATAAAATGAATATGTTTCCCCAACACAGAGCAAGCAAGCACCATTCACAAAATGGCCATTTGCATAGGGCTGGTGGCTAATTATGTATGTCAGCCAGGCTAGAATCAGAAAACAGAACTTGTCTCAGTCCCATGGCAAGCAACACAGAGTGAATTATGAATGTTCCCAATTCACGGGTGATCCGCAAACCCAACATTATTTGCTGACTCTGCAAATAACTTAAAATAATGAATACATTGGAGAAGGCCACGATCTGGTCTCAATCAGTTCTCAAGCACCGAAAAGGTGACACTTGCCAGATAAATATTATGTTACTAATTATTCACCTAGCTGTGTTTTACACTTGCGGGGCTTTTTTACAGATAATGTTTCAAAACGATTTGCAAGGAATTCATTGCAAATATCTCATGGGTCACTGAGTTCCCTGAAAGCGGGGTCAGATGTTCAAAGGAGAACTGTGGAAACACTGAAGTGAAGTATTTAATATTCATAAAGTACTTCAGAATTGCATAAAGGAAAAGAATTTGATATAACCTCCTGAACTGGCTGTTCGAGCTTGACCTCTGCTGATGAAATGGAGTCAGGATGCAACACTTTCCCTGCCTTGGATCCTTTGGCCAGCAATGAAAAGACAATGCCTCAAATCCCATATTCTTCATTTCCCATATGAACGCTGGGACATATGTGGCCAAGCAACATCAGAACGTGGTCAGGATGGCATTATCAATGAGAAAGAGCACAAATGCTAGAAGAAACCACCACAGTTTGCTTTTGCCTGAGTGTTCTGGAAGGACAAGATTCTGCTCCCTCCTCTCCTTTCCTCTTCCCACTACTGAAGTTATTGAGTGCAAACTATTTATTGAACTTTGAACTCAGTTTGCTGTAACTGAGGAAATTGAGGATGAAGGAGGAAAAGTAGGAGAAGAACACAGAAACTGAGACATTTTAAAAGCAACTGAAAAAAAGTGGTGCAAGAAGAGATTAACTGGGGGCCTTTCTGCACTACACTGTTATAGTGCTATTATTCCACTTTCAGCATCCTGTGGAATCCTGGGGTTTGTAGTTTCCTGAGACCAAATAGCTCTCTGGCTGAGAATTCTAAAGGCCCCTCCCTAAACTGCAAATCCCAGGATTCCATAGGACAATGAAAGTGGAATAATAGCACTATAACAGTGAAGTGTGGAAATGCCCTGGGACTGTCCCTGCCAAATGACAACAGGTATGTGTGGGGGAGTATGAAATCCTTGTGCAGGAATCAGAGCCACTTTACTTTTTTCTTTCAGCCACATAGCTGAAAGAACCATGGCAACAGGAGTCCAATATTTCAGTTAGAAGTCTTATCAAGCCCTACCTGAAGATGGACCCAGGACCTTCTGAGTGCAATGGATGTGCTCTACTGCTGAGTTACTGCCCACCTGAACCAAGGCTTTGTTGCATATCACTAAAATTGGAATCTATGCGGCGACATTTACATGCATGTAGTTCCATAGGCCAGCAACAGAGATAGACTTCTAGCATTTAATAAAAGAGAACTGTGGCTGGAATCCTCTTGGTGTCTTATGGATACATTAAATTCCCCTATGGAAACAGTTGAACATTTTTGTTTGACTCACAATTCATTTTGAAATCATTGAAGCAGAATAGCACATGTGGTACCACTACACACGTGGATACGTATTCCCAGGAATGTGGACCCATCTTCCCTGGCTGAAATTGGTAGTACTTAGGTTGTGCACTCAGTTGTGCATTCAGTTGCATGGTTGCTTGTGCAATGTTACCATTCAACACAAGGAAGATGTAGCACAATCAGTGCATAACTCCACAGGTAGAGATTTATTCTGCACAGCAGTAATGTAGTAGATTTGACTTGAATATCCTTCTGCCCTGTCAATGGTGAGAAGAACATCTTGCTTGTTAAAGAAGGGTGGGTGTGTTTTTAAATTGTCTTTTCTTTTCTGATGCTTTTATACTTTTTATATTTAAATTGTATTTGGGCTATTTAATTGTAAGCTGCTTGGGTCTTGGGAGAAAGTTGGGTTATAAATTGAAGAAATTAAATTAAATTAAATTAACATCAAAAAAGCCCTGCTGTATAAAAACATTTCTGTCATTAAAGTCAATAATCACCTGGCTGTCTTTCTGTTTGCCTTTTGCCTTGCTCAGGATTTTATTTGGGGCACCTTTTCCTCTGTCTTCACCATAACAGTGGTCTTGCTGCATTTTTATGGTCTTTTCCATGGCTGGGACACACTTTGAAAGAAGACAGGTGACACAAGGTACATGATCAGGAACAATTTATTGGATTCACAGGGATGTTGTGAAAGTACATAAAAAGAAGACCAAATTTGGCTTCCCATCCTCACTTTTCAACTACGCCTTAGTCTAGAGATACAAATGACTGGGATGTATCAGTTTGTATGCAACTGTTTCATTTTGTTTGTCTGTTCGCATACCTTAACTTATACTTGCCCACTTTTGATTTAGCAAGATTCCACCCTCCAATGTTTTGTTGTTGTAGTAAGAAATTTGATTATTTGGAAGAGTTTACTCTAGAGCATATTTTGTGGTTATTGTTTTTGTGATGTGTCCAACATAAATCACTATAGAAAATCTCTGCTTTCTGCAGCTTAAATCCACTTTTTCCGAAGAGACGTTTTTCAACTGGTTGGTGAGGTGGGATATCTAGATGTGCTCTCTATAAGGAATGCAGACCCATTTATTTTGTGGTGTTTATTACACTTTATCCAGCCTTCCTCCAGAGATCTCAGGGGACAGTACTACCCATTTTATCCCCACAACAACTCTGCAGGGTATGTTAGGCTGGTCTTACATAAACTTTGCTTGTCAGGGAGAATGTGAACCTGAATCTCTGCAGGCCAGAGCTGGGCCCTTTCAGGACCCTTTCATTTGTCTTTTTAGTAGTCCATGGTATCCATAGGACTCTTCCCCAGCACCCCATTTCAAAGGAGTTAATTTTCTTCAGCTTTCTTCACTGTCCAGCTTTCATAATCACACACAGAAATCAAAACTACTGCAGCCTACCTGATTCTGACTTTGGTATTTAATGATATGTCTTTACACTTGAGGATCTGATCTAGTTTCTTGATGGATGCTTTTCCAAGTCTGTAGGCCTTTCTGCACTACAGTGTTATAATGCTATTATTCCATTTTCAACATCCTATGGAATTCTGGGGTTTGTAGTTTACTGAGGCCAAAGAGCTCTCTGGTTGAGAATTCTAAATGCCCTTCCCCAAACTGCAAACCCCAGGATTCCATAGGATGTTGAAAGTGGAATAATAGCACTATAACAGTCTAGTGCTGAAATGGCCTAATTTGCTCTAATAAGATGGATGTTACTTCTTCAGTCTTGTGATTTTACTAGCATAGGTGTTTTTTCCCTCTGCTTATTATTTTTTTCTGTCTCATATAGGAAAGTAATCTGGATGAGTACTTGCCAGTACTATGCACCCTGACCTGAGTGGGTCTGGGGTTCCATTTGATGTTCTGCCTCAGGCAGCAAAGTATCTTGGATCAGCCCTGACGTACTCACACCATACTATTTCAGACCCAAGGCACATTTGTTTTCCTATTGCAATATTTTTGTGAAAATAAAAATAAAGATTGCCTAATTTGTCCTATTGACCAAGAGCCATAATGAATTATTGTATTTTTCTATAATGCTTGCCATTTACTAAAATTAGATAAGGAATGCATGATAATTGTTTATCATAATTCATTCAATTTTCATAAAACTATGTTGACTATACGCCATGGTACACTATTATGGGGTATGCAGAGCCTAGTTTTGATCCAAAAATCCACCATTAGGCATGATTGTGGGAGTTGTAGTCCTGTGCCATGTAACTGACACTCACTCAATAGTAGTTTCAGAGACAGGGGTGAAAATGCACTGATAATTCAGGAGCAGTTCCATACCTCCCAAATAGCTTCCATTTCACTGCCTCTATGTGAACTGGTCTGGATCATGACCAAAGCCTTTACAGGGTACAAATTTACATAGGGTCACTGATTTCAATGTAAAAGTTATTCTGGTTTTGACCAGCAGAAGCTTGCAGACTAGTTTTATTTTCTCCATGCACAATCAGTCCTTTACGAAATAGTTTACTGCTGCCTCGCGCTGACGACATTGCATTCCCAATGTTTGCTTTCCTATGGTGATCACTGAAAAATGCTGAGCAACCACTGGGGTGTATGCCAGTTTGACTGTGCACTGTTACCCTTCACCTCTCCCTTTTTGTTTCCAGGCATTCCTCTGGCAGCAGCCAACCTAGGAATTAACTTTTCATCCAGAAAGAGGACATTTGTTTCTGTAGCAATGCCATGATCAAATCCAAAAGCAAGCAACTGGGAATGTAACCAGAAATCCAGTTCCTTCGCATGAGAAAGAAGGCCTCAAACACAACTCTGATTGTGCATTGATACTTGTTAAATGGCCATGGGTAGGAAACGGGCCAATACGTGGGGGATCCATGACTCAGGATATTGCGGCAATTTGGAGACAAATGCCCCATGTCACAGAATTACCACACATGAGCTCTTTATAAGAACTCAGGATACTGCTAGTGACCCAGAAATAGGGCAAGGCCAGAACAGAAAGGCATATGAGGAAAAACACAAGAAACTGAATGGCAGAGCTTTTTAGTTGTGCTCTTTCAATAAATATTTCAAATGTTTCCGTTGATGCTATTGGTTAGCCGATTGGAGAGCTGCTTCTGTTTCCAAAATCATATTCTTATGCTCCTTTATTGCTGGGCTTTTGACTAAAGAACTGATGAAAAGAGGCACACAAAGGGGCATGTTTCAGGAAATGTTTTATTTTTGTATCCATTCCATCTTTGAGAAAGGGATTCTTTCACAATTATTCACTAGTTTTGAGGAACTATTGTAAAATGAGGCTAGTTGAACACTATGGGTTAGATCTAGACTTAGGGCCTTTCTGCCCTGCACTATTATAGTGCTATTATTCCACTTTCAATGTCCTATGGAATCCTACGGTTTCCATTTAGTATTCTCAGCCAGAGAGCAATTTGGCCTCCGTAAATTACAAACCCCAGAATTCCAGAGGATGTTGAAATTGGAATAATAGCACTATAACAGTGTAGTGCAGAAAGGCCCTTAGTAAGATCAGGGGAAATGCATTAGAGTCAATGCAATAAGTACACCACGGACATTTCTGCATGACATTACTATACTACCATAGCAGCAGGTGTTCCTGGGCCAGGAATCATACTACCGTACAATGTCATCGCTATCCAGCTGCTATCTCATCCCCAAGTGTTGCCAAGTCACCCTATTCTATTTCCAGAAAAAAAAATCCATAAAGTGCCTCCTATAGTGCTTTAATCCCATCAGCTGGCTTGATGCGGTACTGTTATAGCACTTGATACTACTTCCAGTCATTGTGAATCCAGCAGTGGGTGGGCCGAGGGCATGCCCAGCTTGTTCCTCCCTCAGTGACTCCCATGGTATGGGAACTTCAAAATCTATCACCTCTCTATGCTTATTTTAAAGTTCTCCTTTGAGTTAAAACTTTTTATTTTTTAAACACATTTTTAGGCATTATAGAATGAAAATGGAATAGTGTACTGCTGTGTTTAGTACAGCTTCCAAAGAAAAAACAAAACAATCCTGACCAATCGGGGCGGTGGAGCGGGGCGAATGTGGGGACAGGGAGTGGCCGAGGACACTGTTGGGCAGAAGGAACAGCAGTGGCAATACTGCTATTCGTCCGCTGAAGGTGGAAGGGTGCGGAAAGCAGCATTCCTAACCCGACAGCATTACGCAAATGGCAATGCTGCAATTGTAATGGTACATCACACTAATGACCTCTAGCATGGAAATGGCCCATGACTAGCCAAATCTGTACAGACACTTCAGTAGATCTCCCTTAAGTGTGATTTAATCTGGATCCAAACTCGTTTTACCACCAAACGGCAGACTGGGGCCCTTTTCGCACAAGGCTGATACACTGCAGTAGCATCGTATTGTTGCTTTTACATCTGTGTTTTAAACTGGTTTGATGTCAATCTGTCCTCCGTGGTTCTGCATGAGTTGAGGTCTTAGCGCGGTTAACATTGATGTTAAACTGATGTATTGTAAAAACATAAAAACTCCAATGTAAACCTCAAACTGTTTCTGCTCCATTTTTTTCCTACATGCAGAAGCGTTACATCGATTCACACCACTTGTGCTAAAACATAGGAACAGTTTCTACAACTTTTTTTTAAAAAATTGAACAATCAGCAGCAGCAGGGTGGAGCGGATAGGGGAATAGGAGTTCCATGAGAATTTATTATGCAGAAGCTACAAACAATTTTCTCCACTTTACTTTGATAGAAACTGGAGGGCGTGCAGATAGGAATTGGGGTAAGTTGGAGTAAAAAACACTGCTCATGACACATGGAGAAATGCTCCTCCATTCTAGTGCAGAAATGGCCTGGAAGTGACCACATGATCCATGATGCAAAGCTTTCTAGACACACCAGGTACCAGCTAGATCAGAGGGCACTTCTGTGGGGCCATTGCATAGTGACAGGCCATACGATTTGTATGCAAAAGCTCCCAGGTCCTAGACACATTTAATGTGTCCCAGACACATTTAAAGACCAATTCCAGTCAGGTGCCAGGAGAGAAGAGTTTGGCCATTTCACTCCAATAAATATGGGATTTCAGTCAGTTGGTGGGAGTGTCCTTTTCATCTCCTAATGGCTGCTTACTGAAATAATTGTGCTTTTTGCATTTCTGTTCATATATATCTCCCTTCTAATAAAGCATGCCTAAAACTTCAGGTAGCTCTCCAACTGTATGATGAAGTGGGATATAGTCGACTGATGCCTATGCCAAATGGAACTTGTGGGTCTTTAAGGTGCCACAAGACACTGCTGTTTTTATTTGCCTAGAATTTCCCTACACAATCTCTCCAAAGACTTATGGACCCCCTTGTACCATTTTGAAGATGCTCTTTAACATCTTTTTGTTTTAGAGTTTATTCCCACCTCTTTCCTAATCCCAGACTGGTTTGCAATATATCAGAATAATCAAGATTTCTTGGAAGAATTTTCAATACCATGTATTAGAATTAATACTGCTAACTTCAGGGTATGCAATCAAGTGGATATCTGGATAAAGTGCATGGAATTAAAGGATTTGGCTGTTTCCAGACTTTATAACTAATGTTATTTAAAACTTCCTCTTGCCTTTAAATAAAAGAAGATGCAGTTTTGTAATTTTTATACACTGGTGCTTGTATTTTTCCCCTCCATGTAATATTGGTTATTAAAGTTATTTAGTGCCTCTACCAAAGGCATAAATAACATTTGTCTCAAGGGGTCAGGCCATTTTGACTATAGCAGAATGATAATATACTACTCTGGCTTTCTCTTTGTTTTTTCTTGCTTTCCAGTGAAAGATGTAGCTTGTGCTACAGCACATCTATCTACTCAACTGCTTAAAGTATTAAGCAGTTTAAAGCATGACTAACTCTTTCCTTTTCAGCAAATGGCAGTTCTGACTTACAAGTCTTTATTCAAAGCATACTCTAAAGAATTACATTTGTTGCTTCATATCCCTCTAGGTCTTTTCAGTGCCTGCCTTCTTGAAAGCCTTGACAGTTGTATAGTTATGGTGAGAACCAAAGTTTTAGAAGCACAGACCAGTCCGTCTCACAGTCCACTTGTCTGTCTAGCCCTTCCTCCCCATCTCATAATTTGTTCAGAAGAATGTAGAGAGCTAAAAGTAGTAACAGGGATGGCACTGTACCAGTTGCGTAGGAACAGGGGAGCAATGTGGACGGTGAGCCCTCAGTGGCAATTTTTTGGGAGCACCGCGACTCTTTGCTTGCCCTCCCCCATGCACTGTAGCCCCACCATGTCCATCATAACCCCACCCCGTCTGCCATAGCCCCTCCCCAACATGCCATAGCCCCAGCCCCAAACACCATAGCCACGTCCCCATGTGCTGTAGCCCCACCCCACACACTATAGCCCTGCCTCCGTGTGCCGTAGCTCCACCCACACACACCATAGCCATGCCCCTGCCCCCGCTCCTCCACCCGCCCCCCCATGAGCTCCAAGCTCCACCAATGCACTGTGTGTGCTGACTGCATTCTCAGTGTCACAACATATAGGCCTCCATGTTCTGAGCAGGAAGATTTCAATAGAAGTTATACTTAGATTCACTTGAATGTGAGAAGCATGTTCTGTGTGACAGCACTCAGTTTGTGTTCAAGTAAATTTGAATAGAAATGAACGGGTGGGGCCTAGCATATACTACCCCATTCCTGCATTTAGTAATCATGTATTCATTTGCTTTCACAAGTACAGCACAGAGAATGAAGGAAAAACTGTGTTGTGGCACCTTTAAGACTAATCAAAAACTGCATAAACTTTGGCAGATTATAGCCTAGTTCTCCAGTTGGAATTGTATCCCATGAAAGCTTATGCAAGAATAAATTGATTAGTCTCAAAGGTGTCACAAGACTATCTTTTCCTTCACATTTTATTCTGTGTTTAAGAAAGCAACATGGCCAGCTCTTTAAAAAATGAACATGGCAAGTATCTACCTATTGAGCTATCTATCCATCTCCAGGAAAAATAGGAGCTCAAGGTGGCAAATGGTGTTCTCAACACCCATTTTTATCTTCATAATTATTCAGAATGGTAAGTTTGATTGGGAGAAAGTGGCCTGACCAAGATCAATCTGTGAACTTCATGGCTGAGTGGGGCTTTGAATTTGGAACTCTCTAGTTCTGCTCTACCACTTTGACTCCACCTCTCATCTGCTCTTGACTTTCTGTCATGTAGTTGATAGCCCACCCTCTTTCAAGGGCTTGTAGCCAGTAGCGACATGCTAATTATTCCATACTATTCCTTCCATCTTCTCTAGCTTTTTAAAATTTATTTAAAATGTTCCCTCCAGAACACATATAAGATCAAGTTTTTAGAGAATATTTGAGTAAAACAATTTTGTAGATGCAGAGCTTAATGAGAAAAAAGTAGAAGGTACATAACCTAGGGCCATTTCTACACTAGACTGTTATAGTGCTATTATTCCACTTTCAACATCCTTTGGAATCCTGGGGTTTGCAGTTTAGAGAGGGGCTTCAAAAGTGCAGAAATTGCCTGGGATTCCTTCTTCATTATTGTCATTGAACGTACAAGTGGCAAAAACAGTATGGGAGTTTTGTTTTGGTTTATGTTTTTTTACAAACCAGCTCTAGCTGGTTCCCCAACTGTAGCTTTTTCTGGACAGAGATCACATAGGCCCTTTCCACATGGGGAAATAACACGTGGTAGTGCGACCTCCGCGGGAGGTCGTCTACACGGTAAAGTGGATTAGGGTGGATTACTTTAGAGAAATTCCACACCGCAATCCGCGCTAGGGTGCCCAGAAGTGGCGCCGCCGCGTGCTTTTTAAAAACCACTTTTTATGTGGTTTTTAAAAGGCATGGGGCGTGCAGCCCCGTTGCAGCGCCTGGTGCTGCAGATCTGCCGGGGGTGGGATTTCCAGCTGGCGAGGTTCTCCGGTTGGTGGAGAGCCTCTGCCAGTCATCAGCCGCCATTTTGGGCGCTGCTGGACGCCATGGGATGTCAATGAGTGTGGAGCAGCGATACGCGCTGCTCCACGCGGCGACGGACTGAGGTAAGCTCCGTTTTAGCGTGGCTTACCCCGTTTCTCCGCCCGCATGTGGAAAGGGCCATAGTTACAATGAACAATAGTAACTTTCTGTTCGGATCGCTAATGCTTTGTACTAGGAATGTCCTTGAAAATCATGGGTGCCCAAGCATGAGTACCCATGGGAAAATGGTCCCACATCAAAGCTTCTTTTCCCCAGGAGTCATGCTTGGAATTGCAGACTCTAATATAGTAAAATGTAAGACTGGATTATCAAATCGATATTTTATTTTCTTCTTTTGTAACTAAAGACATGTGCAGGACAAATGATTACCCTATCAAATTCCTGGAAACTGGTCTATCACTTATTTTTCAGTCAATTTGATTGTTGTCAAAATGCCTGTTTATTTTAAAATTTCCCATTATCCTTATGGCAAGATGTGTCTAGCTATATTTTACCATGAACAAGTGATCTGTTTTGGCATGCACATCTGAGTTCATGTACAGGAAAAACACCTAAGAGCTCTCAGTTTCAGACAGATTATTCTACTTTCCAAACTAAAATAACAAACAGACTTTTGACATTTATTCCATGAGGGAATGGAGTGTAAAAGAAGCCTGACCTTCAGACATTTATAAATTCCTTCACTGTCTCACTTTGTGTTCAGATTATATTGTTGTTCCACAGAGAGAAAAAAATCTGTGGATGAATGGCAAGGTATTTCCCAGCAAGATGCGTATGTTGCTTTTTTAACTGATGTGTTCCCATTGTTCTCTGCATACATGGATTATACAGCCTTTCTCAGCCAGATGTGTTGGTGAAATCCATCAGCCAGATTTCTGGAAGACACCAAAATAAGGAAGGCTAGATTATGGTGCTGATATAATTCATGTAACTGAATATAGTGACCACTTTTGGAAAACGTTTTTAAAAGGGGCAGTTTAAAGTAATAATTTTATTTTTCTTGAACAGTTTATAAGTTTGCTGAATTTTTACCAACTGTTCTTCCTTTCTTAGGTATAAAGCTCTACCATCAGCAGTGCTTGGCAGTCCAGAAGAGGCTTGGTTGCTTCTTCCTATCTAACTGGTACTGCAAACCCCAGAATGCCAGGTTGTTAAACCAGATTATATGTACTTGGGGGGTTGTTTCCAGCCTGTTCAATCTCCCACACATCCAAGTGAAAAGAAATACAATCAGCAAGGAATGATAAAATAACTAGTTGTCAGAGCTCACTGCCTTCCTTAACGTGGTACCCTACAGATGTATTAGAGTGAAGCTTTCATCTTTCCTACGTAGCACTTATCTTGTTGGTTGAGGACTGAGGACAATGGGAGGTATAGTCCAAAACAGCTGGATAGTACCAAGTTGGGAAAGCAGGGTTAGACAGTATTAGGCTAAATGGACAAATTAGTGATTTGGTTAAAAGCAGCTTTCAGTGTTCCCAAGCTGTATGGTTTTGATTTCAGTTACATATATCTAGATGCCAGGTTTTCTGGAGGGGAATAAAGACTTGACTTAGCAACTTCTGATGCCTACTGTTTACATCACTTATTTGCATTCTTACATTTGAATTTCCTTACACAAGGAATTTGGTGAACATCCAAGTTCATCTTTTGATCTCCTCCCACCTACTTTATTGTTGCTAAAATAACCATAAAATCTGATATTATTTTACAAAAGTTTGCCATTGATTTTTTACTACTTGGTAATTCGGTTGGGTGGAGTGCACCTAAGTGAATTGGCTCCTCACGTGATACTGCTGAGGCTAGTGTGGGGTATTGTTTATTTCCAAACATGCTCAAATGTCACCATTAAGGAGTGTATATCTAGAAGCATTTTGGATTCATATGAAGAGAAGCGCTGCCTGGGCAGCTGCTTTGTTGGGTGCATAAAGACTTGCACTACTTTTATCCTGCACTGCTAATGTCAGAGGAAGAGCTGGCACGAATTTCAAAGATAATGTTCCTCTTGAAGATGATGATTCAGAAGCTTCAGCTAATGCAGAACACTGCTGTCTACCTCTTGACAAGAGTTCAACAAAGAACATGTGATCCCTATTCTGGGCAAGTTCTACTCGTTGCTAACACAATCCAAAGTGATTTCTTTGGCCCTTTCTGTGCCCTACCTTTGTCTGACATCCTCCCATGGGGATCCTAGCAGTGTCCCTTCCAGGAGGGAAGGGTGACACAAGTTCTCCCCTCCACACTGGCTGCCTCTGCGATCAAGGAAGCACGATGGCCCCGCCTCTTCCTTCCACAGCACAGCCAGGTACTTTCCCAAGCTGTGCTGGGGCAAGAAGCACAGCCATTGCACTTCTGCATCCTCTGCAGACCTGGTAAATCTGTGATGGTGGGACAATCATGGGCCATTGATGGGGAAAACTGTGATTGAGCTGCCTGGGGATGGGAGAAGGATGGGACCGCGATGATGTCATGCATAACTATCATCGCTGTCCCATCATTCTTCCGTTCCTGTGGTAGGCTGGGAGGGTGGTATGGAAAGGACCTTTGAAGACTTGCATGGTTTGGGGCAAGATAGTTTTATCTCTAGGAGTACAAATGGAAAAATCTAACAATTTCACTTTCTTCCATATTCGATATTTTTTTAAAAAACAAACACTTATGTTCTTTCCATCAAAACATGAATAAATTTTCAAATTTTGCCAAATTTGTAAAACAATAGGAACAGAAACGAACCCTTTCCCCTTCTCCACTGTCCATATTCAATGGGTACCACCATTACTACCAACAAGAGGACCATATTGTACCTGGCTGCATAGATGTATTGATGATGAAGAGTTTTTCCAGAAAAAGAGGTGGCAAGCTGAATTCAGCACCAAGTAAACTGAATACCAGGAGCTGAACGCTCTGGGACTGACCTGACAAATCTGTCAACTGAATTTTTCAAATCTCAAATGCTTTCTGTATCACTCTGAACATATCCAGTTTAGCAAGCTATGAAAAGTTATGACTAGTTAGTATTGGGGTAAGAGATTACTAGTGAGTAATCATGGATCTCCAGGTTGAGCTAAGAAGGAATCCTGCCTAAAAACCTAGAATGCTGTTGTTAGAATGACAAAGATCAACATCATCTGGGAGCTCATAGCATGTATTTTGTAAAACTTTGTCAGATGCTCCTTCAAGTGATGGTGCTGACTGATGAAGGTTCTTGAAAGGACTTGGCCAATGTTAGCCAAAGAGTTGCCATTTAATTTTGCTTAAAGGACTCAAGACACATGTAGATGATTGTAATCAACCAAAATGTTACAGCAAATCCAGGAGAAGTAAAGCATTTTGATAAAGTAATGAAAATCTGGAGAAGTGTTGATGTGGCAGTGCCTGCATACAGATGTTTGGTCCTACTATTAGGTAGAGTGAACCAACTACCCTGGACAGCAGGGGCAGCTTCCCAGATATTGCTCTTGAACTTGGTTTACTTCTGTTGGAAGGAAGAGCTCAACTCAACAGGTTATGGTCCCTCCCAACTAGCCTACTTCTTCAGGTATGTTGGAGAGCGCTTTCACATTGCCACCTAAGTTAGGGCCTTTCTGCACTATACTGCTATAGTGATATAATTCAACTTTCAACATCCTATGGTCCTGAGGTTTGCAGTTTAGGGAGGGGCATTTAGAATTCTCAGTCAAAGAGATCTTTGGCCTCAGTAAACTACAAACCCCAGAATTCCACAAGATGTTGAAACTGGAATAATAGCACTATAACAATGTAGTGTGGAAAGGCCTTTAGTGTCTGTAGAAGGAAGGGAATACCATCTCCTTTGTCTCAAACAGTATAATATCTCTGGCTAGCCCTAGCTTCCTACCTCTAGCTTGTGTACAACTGTACCTCCAAATTATGGGGCTACAACTTCAAAATAGACAAGGTAGTCTGAATCCCATCAGATTGGTGGATCTGGTAGGTATGATTTCATAGAAAACATAAACTGACACTGCTGGGAGACGGCTGTTTTCAGTCCCTTTGAGGAATGCGAATACAAAGACAGTCTACTGCAGTCTTTGTGGAAGAGAACTTGTGGTACCCACAAAGCAATGAGTGACTCTATGTGCGTGAGCAACACAATTTCTGCCTGCTCTGGCCTCCATACAGGCTGTCACAGTTGGTTAGAGTGAAACAAACAGTGCCCTACCCACTGCTGTGTTGTTTTATTTCATTTAGTTGATATTCTTTTGGCACCCCAAATATGAATAAGTCAGAGAATTTGGATGACAGGCAGAGCAAAAAGCTTGTTGAAAGCCAGGGACAATATCCCACCCTTTGAAGTTGCAATATGGCACCAAGAGGATTCCTCCATCCCACAGCAGTGGGGGAATGACTCCCTGTGAAGATTGCGTGAGGAAGCCAAGTGGACTCTGGATTGTTGCTCCCTCCTGGCTTAATTTGTTTCATTTAAGCTTTGCATGTTTTCTGTGAAGAAAACACATAGAGTAATCAACAGGAGTCTACTATGGAAATTGCTTTTCAGATGGTGCTTTTGCACTAGAGGGGAAGTTCTTTTTATGACACTAAAACAATAAGCCTATTAGACAAGGTATACATTTCATGTGTACCAACACTGTATGCCATTATACTCAAAACAGCTATTTATCCCCCACATATGTATCTTCCCTGGTTGATCTAAATATATCCCATAGAAATTTAGCAATATTGAAAATGAAATTGTTGCCTGCCAAAATTATGTCAGTGAAAGACTGGCTTTAAAACCATGACTTCTTAAATTAATTTTATTTGGCATTCATGTTTAGGTTTGGTTGTATGTGCGCTCAAGTAACAAAGCACAGTCGAATACTCCAAGCTCTCCTTTATAACTTTGTGCTAACTCACACACAACTGTTCTTGACTCAATTATACTAGCCTATATTAGTGCGGGGCGGGAGAATTTGCAGTGGGGAGGTGGGTTTCCTCTCCAATTACTTCATAGCCCAGATGATATCAAGGGCCATGGACGAGCTTCCTGATGTCATTGTGTTGATGGCTGAAATACTGCCTAGGGAACCTGACTTTGCTCCTTCTCCTCCTTCCTGCCAGCACTAACTGAATATCTACCAGGCTAAACTCAAGAAGGAGGAAAGAAACTGAAGTGGGAGATAAACTATATAAACTATATAAACCATGGTTTTCTAGGAGAAGCGTGCAAATTGAAGGTTCACCTAGATTCAGTCATGTCACATTGAACTATGGTTTAGCTGGTGAAGCATAATGTACACAGACATGCTAATTTTATTTACTATTCATTTTATTTTATTTTTTAGTATAGTTGACCATGAAAACTTATTATTGCTTACTGGAATATAGAAAATAATACATATTTGTACCTATCTAGTGGCACAAAATTTTAATATCAGAAAAGTGGATATGTTCTAATAAAAAGTGGATATGTTTCAGTGGGACCCTTGCACAATGCTTTTTATTGAGTATATGCATCAAAACACTCTTCTTGAGTGGAAAAAGAAACCTTCTTCCAACAGGAGCTGGAATGATGTTTCCATCACTAATTTCAGTGTTTCATACTATATCTCTCCATCTACTTGATCCTGAGGATTAATGCTAGTCTGCAGGTGTCTCATTTCACATGGCAGCCAGAACAGTATTATTAGCCAAATCTCACAGATGCAGATGCTGGGGAATGAAGGGATTAAAGTGAAATGCTTAAGGTCAGAGGGTGGCTAACAGTGCAGTCCTGTCCATGTCCTTTCTTAAGTCTCCTGAGTCTATTAGGGTTTCCTCTTTGGTAAACTGGGTACAGAATTGCAACGTTAATGCAGGAGTTTCTTTACACATTTATTCATTTATTTCCTTGATAATAAATCCCCTTCCTTGGTAATAGAATATGCTCAGCACAGTGGCTAGACTTGCATTTCATTTTGAGCATCTATACTTAGGCCATTTCTGCACTACACTGTTATCCTGGGAGCCTCTGGCCCCTCCCTAAACTGCAAACCCCAGGATTCCATAGGATGTTGAAAGTCGAATAATAGCACTATAACAATGTAGTGAGGAAAGGCCCATAGTTTCTTCCTGCTTATTGTGTCTTTCTCTCACACAGGTCTAGTCACTACTTGGTAGGGAATAAGTGTGAATAACCCTCAGTGGTTATTATGAATTATGTTGTGTGTGAAATCCCACAGTTTTTGTTTTTTTTGAGTGTTACAATGGGGAGCAAACTGTGAGCGGTGCAGAACTAAGTAGCTCTTGTTGTGAGACTGGTAGTTGGTTTTATTTGGACCAATTTGGCATGAGGTAGAAGGCAAGTCACGATTTACTGCTAGATTTTGAGGTGATTTAATTAACAGCAGGCTGGCAAGGGTCTCTGGTGTCCAAGGTAGGTAGGCAAGAGTTTTTAGTTTAACAAGAGCAGAAGCAGCAGTGGCCACCAAGCATGCTATTTTCCCTTGCAAATATGGGTGAGAGAGCTGAAACACAGGTTACCTCCAGACAGGATCACGTGGAGCTATTCTATCTTTCCTACATTAATCTTGCAATAAAAAAAGGGGAGGCAAAGAATTGATAGGATGTATCCGTACCAGGTAAAGTGAAAAAATAAAGTGCAATAACTGTATCGTGTGATAGGGCCTGTGACGATTGCACAATAAATACTTTATCTGGAACTATCCAGAGATACATGAGGGGAGTGGGGTGCAGGTGGGCAAAACTTTGACAAAGTCTGCATCTTCTCAAGATTTCCAGTTGTGTTTAGAAGCTGGTTCATTTATTATGTATTTATTTTCACCTTTCTTGAAGCAAGACAGCCACACTGGGTTACACAACAATTCCATTAAGCAGATAAACAATTAAAAAGTCAGTCCTCTAAAAACATTCTAACAAAATAACTTATGAACCCAATTAGCAGTCATTTTTTTAAAAAAGAACTTCTTTAAAAGGCTGAAATCCAGCATTCTCAGATGTAGCTATGGAGTCCAAGCTCCATCATCACTGCTACACCTGCTGATGCAATTCCCCCAACTCTACCTCTTAAGCCAGGAAGCGCTCCAGCTGGAGGGTCTCTAATGTCAATGCCAAGGCCTGGCGACATCTAAGGCACTGCAGATTGGTGTACTAGGAATGTGATGGACAGCTGGAGAGACCACTCAGGATTCTGCTGCAACTGTTTGTCTCAAAGTTCCTCATGACTGGGAGAGAACTGCAGTTCTGCAGTGCTTCAGCTACCTTTCAGTTAGGCTGCTGTCTTGCTTAAGTGTAGGTTTTTGGGGTAATATTAACATGTAAATGTGATCCCAAAAGTCATTATATCATAAATTTGGCTTACAATATTATAAATACTGGAAAGATGATAGCCAGTACCTGGTAGGGTTTTGTACTCTGTCCTCTAAAACATTGTAATGGCTTCTATTTGACCATTCTTTTGTTAGGAAAAGAGAAAGAAAGCTCTGTATGTGTATATAAAACAACCATTTTGCATTTCAAACAGGATGCAGAGACAGAGGTACGAGTTAGCTGATGGCACCATAAATGCAGAGGCTCTGGGTTCTGTTGTAGGTTGATGGAGCTGCTGTCTCATAGCTATAACTGTACACTTGCCTTCACTAATTGGTCAGATTCATGTTGTTGACAAATATGGATGCTAATTGTTCTTTTTCAGTCACTGTGGAAAGAGGAAATTCAGATCTCCTTGTTCAACAACACCTCCTCCCTACAATGGACCTTCTCAGTACTGGAGTGTGCTCTCACAGTCAATTAGTGGTTAAAACAGAGTGGTTGGTAGTTGCCTGTAGTTTCAGAGAATGGAGGGGGGGGAGAAACAACATCCAGCTGCCTACCACCACGATCTCCAGTATGCACATTACGTTAGTCCTTAATATACCTGGGATGGAAAAGGAAGCCCAGATTTACTTTTTTTTCAGAATAATATCTCAGCCATTGATTCTTTTTATGTTCATTGAGATTTTATAATGCTGTAGTGTCCCATGTACTCTCATCCAGCAGAAACCAAACTTAGGATGCTGAACTCTAGAATGAGGGATCATGCTATAGCATACAGTGAGGGTGGGTAATATGTAGCCTTTCAAGGGTTGTTGGACTGAACCTCCCATCCTCCCTAGCCAGCATAGCCAGTGGGGAGAGATACTGGGAGATGGTGTCCACCAAGATCTGGAGAGCCACATATTCCCCATCTCTTATATACAATTTGGAAGAGTCTGCTGGCTCAAGTCATCTGGTTTTGGGATTTTCCAGAGCATTGGCTGTAGCTGAATATATTCATTCCTTTTTTCCATTTGGATACAGATTCATGCCTATGGAATTCATTGCCATCTGAAACCCATGGAGATGCTATGCTTCCTTTTTTAAAAAAGAAAGAAAAAATCATCATAAAACAAAACCTTTCAGACACGATTTCTACAGTGAGTTTCTGTTTGTGACTTCATAGATGATTAGTATTTTCCTTCTGTCCTAATTCCTCAGGGCTCTTTCTTCTTCTCCTTTGTTTTTTAAAGTTTAATTCCTTTACTCTCTGATCTTTCAGTTTTTATTCCTCTCTTTTGCCTAATTTTAGATTATATGCCTGTGGGCAGGGCCATCGTCTGCACTTACCTAATGTATGGCGCCTAGTTTATTTTGGTGTTTGATTTAACAGCAGTAATAGTAATGAGAATAATTGAGTGCTTTACTTAATATTATTAATGAGAATAATAATTAAAATCATTGTTATTATGGAATGTTTCAGTGTCAGTAATTTCAAAGGGCTACTGTTGCTGAATGGAGTGTCCTACCATGAAGAAAACAATTCAGAACATGATGATCTTCATGTCTTACTAGTACTTAAGACCATGAGGTTCCTAATCTGGTTTGAGGGTCAAACAGTCCTGGGCACCTCAATTCAAAAAGGATATCGACAAGCTGGAGTGTGTCCAGAGGAGGGCAACCAACATAGTGAAGGGTCTGGAAGCCATGCACTATGAGAAACGGCTTAGGGAGCTGAGTATGTTTAGTCTGCAGAAAAGAAGGTTAAGAGGGAACATGATAGCCATGTTTAAATATTTGAAGGGATGTCATGTTGAGGAGGAAACGGGCTTGTTTTCTGCTGCTCCAGAGACTAGGACAAGGAGCAATGGATTCAAGCTTCAGGAAAGGAGAATCCACCTGAACCTCAAGAAGAACTTCCTGATGGTCAGAGCTGTTTGGTAGTGGAATATTTTGCCTCGGAGTGCAGTAGAGTCTCCTTCTTTGGAAGTTTTTAAGCAGAAGCTGGATGGCCATCTGTTGGGAGTGCTTTGATGTGTATTCCTGCATGGCAGGGGGCTGGACTGGACAGCCCCTGTGATCTCTTCCATGATTCTATGAGTCTATGAGTCGAATGATAGCTCTGGGAAGGAGAGAGTCTTGCATACATACTATAGACCATGGCCCTTTTCGCACAGCATTTGCCATGTGAAAGGGTGCCTCGAGTGTTGCGCAATTGGGAGGAGCGATCTGCATGATGCACTCACAATCACACGACGCTCCAGGGTAGCACAGGCATTGCTTGTGCACTTTTTCATTTTCGGCTTTCAGCCGAAAATGGTGCATGAGTGTGCATTGCTCCAGGGCCCCACTCGCACTTGCTGTGGGTGTGGAGCCTCCAGAGCTGTGGCAGTCTTGCGTCCTGTGGAAGGAAGAGGCAGGGCTCTCGTGCAGAGCTGAAGCAGTGGGGATGCGAGACCGTCTCGCTGGAGGCTGCTCGTGCGATCCCCGCACCCCAGCACTGAGAGAAGGTGAGTTGCAGAAAGATACCTAATACTTAATGACTTGAAGGGTAAAAGTGTAATCTGTTATTATTAGATCTATTACAAAGCTCAGAATTTTTTGGAACTTTTTGGATTACGGTTCTCAGACTCCTGCAATCAGTATATTTGTAGGCCACATTGGCTTGCTGAATTAGCACATTATAGTCCCAAAGCAAGAGAGAGAAAAAATCCAGAGCCATTTCAAGCTTTGGTTTACTCCTAAAGCTTGATAGTACTGCGTTTGTTTTCTATTTGATACTGGGTATTACAAGACTTCATTATTGCTATGACTGCTGTTATGAATAGTAGGAAAGATCTCACCCACTGTGGCTATCCTCATTCATTTGAGGAATGAGACATTTTAAATGTATCTATCAGGAGTGGGGATGGTTGGGCTGAACTGTTTCTACCACGCAGTACCTGTTCTGTGGAAAAATCAGAAGAATTCTGTCTCTGGGTCTGTCACTGTAGCACCTTAAAAAACAACACTGAAGTGTACCTTTTTAAAAGGCCTGCTCCTATGTGGGCATGACAACATTTTCTATAAATGGGTCTTAAGTATATAATTATATGATAGACCCAAATAGTTCCAAAAGACTTGCTCCAGGCTATTGTGTAAGCAATACTCCTTTGAGAAACGTATAAATACATGTAATTCAGTACATAATACACATGTTTAAAAAACTGCCTAATTACGTAGTTTCCCAGGAGACTGCAAAGGCTCCAAAAGAGCTGCTCCAGTCTCTCACATACACAATGTGTGTTTTATAACCTTTCATGAATCTCTCCCATTCTCTTTCCTTCCATGGGCTTAGGGGTGGGGGTAATGGCAAGGAAATTAAATACAAAACACCTACTGTAGGTTTAATTTAAAGGACAATGCACAATGTTGATAATATGTGTCATACAGAATTGGAGAAGCCAAAAATGTTGACTGCTGAGGCTATTTAGCCCATTCTTTCCATCATGCCATTTATGGAGGTTTCCAGTTTGTTTTTCTATAATGACATGCATTATTGCAGATAATGTTAGAGAAAGCCATTTCTTGACAAGGGGTTAAATCCAGATTAAGACAACTGGGCTAGCAGAAGTGCATTTTCCTGCCACCTCTTCTCAGGACAGTTGTTTTATGTCCCTGCTAAGCTATGGTTCAGGATTGGGTCAAGAGACTTTTCACAATAAACAGTTAAAACACTGTAGCCTGAAACTGAGGCCATTTCCTCACTACACTGCTATAGTGCTATTATTCCATTTTCAATATCCTATGGAATCTTGGGGTTTGCAATTTAGGGAGGGGCATTTAGAATTATCAGCCAAAGAGCTCTTTGGCCTCAGTAAGCTACCCAGGATGATGAAAGTGGAATAATAGCACTATAACAGTGTAGTGTGGAAGTGGTCATATTGTTAGCCCTGATTAGAGTAGAGCCAATTAATCAGTTTACCTACATGTTAACTCACCATTCAATATTTGATTCATTGGGGCCCTTTTCGCACGCAGTTTTTTTTTTGCATGAGGGCCCCTTGAGTGTCACGTGAATGGGAGTGTCGGTTCATACGACGCACTCCCACTCACGCAACGCTCAGGACCC
This sequence comes from Ctenosaura bakeri, assembly GCA_948474755.1. Lineage (NCBI taxonomy): Eukaryota > Metazoa > Chordata > Lepidosauria > Squamata > Iguanidae > Ctenosaura > Ctenosaura bakeri. The sequence continues at coordinate 188,665 of CAOLHI010000816.1, forward strand.
TAAAGCGGGACGCGAGTGCATTTTCTTATTTTCGGCTCTAAGCCGAAAGCGCAGGGCCCTCGCGCACTTACCTGCGTGCAGTGCGCCGAACAAGCCGGCCCGGTCGTGCTTCCTCCCCCAGCGCAGCCTACAGCTCCCAGGCTGAGTTGCGAAAGGAAGGGGTGGGGTGCTAGCACGACGGTTGCGCAACCGGCAAGCTGCTGCGGGAGTAAGAAGGGCTGCCGTGAGCGGCTTGCGCAAATGGCTGCTCGCGCGAGTGCCGCTCCCCACTGCTGCGATGAAGGTAAGGTGCGAAAAGGGCCTGGGTCAACTCTCGTTGAGCTTAGCCAACAGGATGCCAGCATATGATTCTACTTTAATTACCATGGTTCCATCCTATGGATGTAGGGAGGATATTTAGAATCCTCAGTTAGAATGCTGTAGTGGCTCACTGAACTAGAGGTATCAGGATTCCAACGAATGTGATCAAGGAAGTTAAAGTGGAATCATTGTGTTATAATTGTGTAGTGTGAAATGACCCCTAATTAGAAGGATACCTACAGAACTGGGTGCAGGAATCTTCCATAAGCAGGGACTTTCTGTTAAGGGAAGGCAGCTCCTGGCTGCTTACTTGATTGAGAAATGGGACGCTTTGGACCTGCAGAAGTCTTGGACCACAAGTCCTACAGTCACTTATATCTCTTACAATCCCATAGCCATGCTGAATGGGATCGATGGGAAATGTAGGACCCTGATTTAAGCAGAAATGCCTCTTCTTCCTTTCCATCACACAAATTAATGATACTCACTGAACTTCAGTTCAATGTATTTATTTCTAAGACTTCTTCATTTATATAACCAGGCTGGGATGCAAAGGCTGTCTTTGGCTTTTTTAACCTTTTTTGTTTTTACCTTTGTCACCAGAGGCTCATTCATACAATTATAGTTCTATACTCCACTTTGACTGCAATGACAACATCCTATTCTAGGGCCTGCAGTTTGAGAAAACAACAGATTTCCCTGACTGGAAATTCTAAAAACCCATCCTTCAATTGCCAATCCTAGGCTTCCATGGGATGTTGCTATTGCAGTTAAAGTAGAATATAGTATTATAATTGTGTAGTGTGAATGGGCCCCTGATGTATCTCTACCCTGAACTTTTGAGTTATATCATTCTTCCTCATCAATCAGCAGGTGGACTACAGTTCTGTGGGGAAAAACATGTAATTTCCATGTCAGCCACCTACATATCCATGTTCTAGGATTTTCTCAATTGTGATGTATCTGAATTGCCATGTGATATTTCCCCTTCCTAAATCTAGTGCAGAAATGATGCTTTTATTCTTACCATTATGGGAGTAAAACATGTTTGGACCAGGTGAAAGAACTGAAAAACCATGGACACAAGGAACAGGGTTAAAGTGGCCTGTCAAAATACCGCCTAATTTTGAGTTGTTGTTGTTTTTTAGTTACTTTGCATGGTTACTGATGTTTAGACCAGAAACTGTTATTTCCCATGTTCTGAAAGGAGCACAGAAAGTGAAGACAAACAATATTTTCTTAAGTCTCTTGCAAGACAAAATTACTTTTCTCAACATCACTTTAGTATTAGGGGTCAGTAATAGCATGCAGGTTTATAAGAACCTTTATAAATCCTCAGTTTAAGAAAGTTCTCCTTTTCCTTATAGACATTTGTAGAGTTTACACAGAGATGTGCTTACTGATTCTGCTTTTGGGAACTATCTTTGCAAATGTTTGCATGCAAGAAACACCCTCACCTGAGCAGTTGGATAGACTGAGGCCATTTCCGCACTACACTGTTATAGTGCTATTATTCCACTTTCAGCATCCTATGGAATCCTTGGGTTTGCAGTTTAGAGAGGGGTATTCTCAGCCAGAGAGCTCTTGGGCCTCAATAAACTACAAACCCCAGGATTCCATGGAATGTTGAAGTGGAATAATAGCCCTGTAAAAGTGTAGTGCGGAAAGGCCCTCAGTTATAGGTAACTTCAGAATGTTATTATTTTCATTTTTCTGAAAAGTTACTTTTGAAGCTCTAAAATGACACCTTTCAGTCAAGAACCTTTAGATGATCACTTTCCTTTGTTTACAGAAAGAACTTTGCCAAATGTATTTTGAAAGCTGACATAAGGCGCCTTCATACAACCAGCCAGCCCAGCAGCTTAAAATGAAAACCAGACAATGATTGAGACACACATACAGGATTCTGAACTGAAATGTAACTCTTGATAATTTATTCACCCAGGTGCCACTACCCAGGGGATTAGCAAAGAAAATGCTGACTCTAGTTGGCACATTGAAAAAGAAATAAAGAAGGAATTCCTTAGAGGTCTTTGCCCACATATGCGGAGATGTCAACAGCAACATTTTTTTGTTTTAAGAAGGTTTCATGTTTATGAAGTTCCATGCCAAAAAAAGACGAGGACATTCTTCAGTGTATAACAGTGAAGAAATCTCAGACCACAAATCCAAATCTGAGACCGTTATTTTATTATAATAAAAGTAAAGGTGGTGTAAAACAGATGGTGTCCATACCCAAATGAGTAATGACAACTTGCTAGATCACACCAAAAGTCTATCTAGTACGGTATTCTTATCAAATATTAAAGAGCTAGTTAGTTGTCTGGAGAAGCAAATCAAGAGTGTAATTGCAGCCTTTTACTTCTCTTTTCCAGTATTTGATTTTGATATGTCTTCTTATGCTGGAGGTAATACATAGCCATCATTATCAGTAGCTATACAGAGTCTTATCTTCTATAAATTTATATAGTTTTCTAGACAAATTCATGTTGTGATGGCTGGCAACCATCACAACATTCCTTGAAACAAGATCCACAGTTTAACTATGTGCTTTGTAAAAAACCCGCACACATACAACCCCCCTCTTTTTATTTATTCTGGATTTTCTACCATTCAGCTTTTTCCAGGCTTCAAAGTAGGGAAGCAAGAGAAAACCTTTTCCCCTCCTCTTTCTCCACACTTTTAATACATATATGACCCTCCCTTGGCCTTATTTGTGTGATCAACCTATAGTGGCTGATAGTGAGGGGGGGGGGCTTTTCCCACAAAGGCAGTAACATTAATTGTTTAAATGTCATTTTTTTGTAGGGGGGATGTGGAAGATGAATCACTTACAACGAACGGACATCCCAAAAACATTTTTTCCTAGTGGTAATGTAGACTTGAGTCGATTGACTTGGACTCAGGTCAGACTCAGGTCAGTTTAGTGACTCAAGTTGGACTCTATTCAGCAGTAAATGATGCACTGACTCAACTGGACTCAAAACTTGTATATTTTTAATGACTAACTTGCTTCCCTTGGTTCAGTAGCGTAACACATTCATCCAGAACAGCACTTCCATCTCTTTTTTGCCTACTGGTCACATGACAATCCATCTCAAGCCCAAAGTGTGGGTCCATTTCTCAGAGGAGAACAGCAAATGGGTTAGGCAAGGGGCTGGAGGGGGGCTTGAGATCTGCTTAGCAGCCTGTCCCCACTGTATATCGGAGGAGCCTTCTAAAACATTTCCTCAGAGCAGAAGACAAGATTTGCTCATAGAGTGTAGGGTGCATTTCTCAGAGGGGAAGAGCAGATGGGCTTGAGGAGGAAGGATCATTCCTTCTAAGGCTTTTGAAGCTTCAGTAATGGAAAGTAAGAAGGATACTATTCCCCACTTCCAAAGCGGCAGACTCTTTTATGCCTGTTGGCACAAAAGCCTCCAGCTTCAGGAAGGGGAGTAAGAAGGATCCCATTCCCCACTTCTGAAGCTGCAGAAGGCGAAACTGTAAATGTGGAGGGCCAACTCTGCTTAAATTGTTAAACTGACCTTATTCGACTCTGTCCAGAATTCTGGAATGTAGGTTGGGGTATAAAGTTGGCTCCCAGACTTGAGACTTGATTTGAAAGTGTCTTCAAGATCACAAGACTTGACTTGAGAATTGAAGGTAGAGACTTGAGACTTGGAGTAAAAGATTTGCTTCCTAGTAATTTCAAGTCTGAATTTGATTAAATCTGAGTTGACAATTTGCCTGGGAGATGCAGCTGGCAGAACTTTTAGGAACTTCCACCTCCTGACACCATGAAAAGAGGCAAATGGTTGAGATAGTGACAGAAAATTGCAGCAAAATGTCCTTAGGTAAACAGTTAGCAGCTGTTAAATAGAATGCTTTTGCATAGGTTCCTCAAGTAGCATGTGCTCTGGCTGCAAGTGCTATGAATTTTTTTGCATTTGTTCCAGGTCAACTCATGATGACAACTCTGCTCTATTTATGCAATGTTACAACTGTGTTGTCTTATGTTAATGGACTAATATGCCATTTTACATTACCTGTGGGATTAATTAGACCTCAGACATTGTTCTTGTAGGTGTTATGAGTATTAATGACTCCAGTGATTTCACACATCCCCCCCACAACTATACTGTTTTATTACTGGAAAAGAAAAAGAAAGGCATTGTTATTTTTTACATGCAAATGGTGTCATTCTTAATACCTGTCCACAGGTTTTTTATTTTTACATCTTCCCTGAGGTATGTTTTACCCCACAATTGACTGATACAATAATGTTTTCTTCCAAAAGAGACTTAGTTGTCCCGAGACAAGTCTAAGGTTAATATTTGCTCACATGATGTTGTGGACAAGTTGCTTGAAGGGTGAGGCCCACCACTTGTCTGCTAGACCTGTGTCTATCCTGTCTAATTAAAGCTGTCAGAGGAAGACTGGGCAATTGAGTAGTAGGGGTTGTAAATTCTTCTTTGAAAGCAACCTCTCTAAAAGAAGCAATTGTAAGATCTTTGTTGAAGAAACCTTCATTGGACCCCACCTCCCTAGGCAACTATTGGCCAGTCTCTAATTTCCCCTTTTAAAATAAGGTCTTAGGCAACACAACTCCAGGCTTTCTTCAATGAAGCAGATTGCCCAGATCATTACAATCTGGGTTTAGGTTTGATTACAGGACAGAAACAGCCTTGGTGGATGATCCATATAAGGAGGTGGACAGAGAGAGTGCATCTCTCTTGGTCTTCCTGGATCTTTCAGTAGGATCTGGTTCCTTTGATCATGGTATCCTTCTGGGTCATGTGGCTGATATGGGACTTGGACACATTGCTTTGCAGTGGTTCAAGTCTTTCTCAGCTGCCTAGATGGTGGTTCTGGGAGACTTTTATTCAATCTTTTGGCTATTAGCCTGTGGGGTTCTACAAGGTTCAATAGTGTCCCCATCTTTGGCCAGCTTTGGCTGGTGCACTATCTGGTCCCTTTTCTGGAGAAGGTAGATATGGTCACAGTGGTTGATGTCTTAGTTACCTTCTGATTAGACTATTGTAATGTACTGTATGTGGACCTGCCCTTGAAAAGTGTTTGGAAGCTGCAGCTAGTGCAAAATGCAGCAGCCAGACAGCGGTGGAGCTTGGAGTGTGTGTGGGGGGGGCAGGAGGGGACAAGGCTGTCGTGCACAGGGCCATGGCTGCAGTGCGCAGAGGTGTGGCCACGGTGCACGGGGGCATGGCTATGAGCCAGGATGCCCCAAAAACATTACTGCCTGGGATGAACTGCCCCCATCGCCCCCCCCCGTCCCTACGCAACTGCAGCCAGACTGGTCGCAGGTATACATTTTAGAAACCATATAACATCTATCTTACAAGAACCGCACTGGCTTCCAGTTTTATTCTGAGTTCCATTCAAGTTTCTGGCTTTGACCTACACGCCTTAAACAGCTTGGGGTGCAGGATATCTGAAAAATAGCCTCCTCCTATATGAGCCTGCCTGAAACGTGAGATCCTCATAGGAATCTCTGTTGAGACACATAACATATCCTTGCTATGTTTTCTTCTGCTACTCTTTATTCTTTACTTACTGTCTCAAAGTATCAAATATATTGATGATGCTGTATAGCTCATGATTGAAACAATGCTTCCAACAGGACTAATTTAATTTAGCAATCCCATTGTATTATCTTGTCATGCATTCATTGTACCCTTAAGCCTTTTTTTGTTATATAACTTTAAGTCAACTCTTATGGTGACCTATCATAGAGTTTTCTTGGCAAGACTTATCCAGAGGAGGTTTGAGGCTGAGAGAGTGTGACTTGCTCAAAGACAGCGAGTGAGTTTTTATGGCTTAGTCTGCTTCCCCAGAGTCCTAGTCTAACACTCAAACCACTACATGATGCTGACTCCTTCTCCTAAGCCGTCACCTTCTGAAAATATCTTTGTAGAAGTCTGGACCTTCTACATGTAGGTTGAGTGAACAGTGGTCAATGGTGTTGATAATATTGCACATGCTAATCATATGCAGACAGTGGACAAAGAAAGATTCCATATGTACTTTGGATATGACTAACTCGTGGACCTGTTATGACTTATGCTTTGTAAATTTTATCATAATTGCTAGTAGACGTTGATGCATCAGGTAGGAAGATTCCTCTTGCCATAGTCTGCCCATGTGCAGGGTAAGGCAATCAGTTGCCTGGGCCCCATGTCCATCTTGGAGCAGACCTCATGATAAAATACAAGCTAGAACTTTCCCACCCCAACCCCTTACCTCCTGTTGACAAGGAAATGGCTCCTTGATGTTTTTGGGAGAAAAATCAGTATTTAATTGACTTCTTCAATGGAAGTCCTGCAAAACTGGGTCAGATTGGTATAACTCTAATTGTAAGGTAATGTGCATTGTCCGGAGATGTTGGAAAATCCCATCCAGATTTGAAAGAGAGCAAATGCCTCTATCAAACTGGCTTTGTCGTTTTTGTGCAAAATCTATTGTTTGCATCTCCTCAGATGCAGATTAAGGTCATGTTAGCCCCTCCCAGAAGGCATCCCATTGAATCCAGGTGACAACCACCAAGTTGGGAAAGGATTAAATAGAGACACATAGACTTGGAGGGTGGTTGCTTCCCCTAGGGTAAGAAAAAAGCCTGCTTGCAGACACAGACTTGCAAACCTACAGCCCAGATAGAAAGAGGCTGAAAAGGGGAAGCCTGGAAGAATGCCAATAGAGAGACTTTTTGGAGGCAGGCCAGAGAGAGCCTGGAAGAATCATAAGGTCCACAAGAGAACAGTTTGCTGCCCTGATTTTCAGCCACCCAGCCAACTGGATTATTCTTCCCATTGGAGAGTTAGAGAATTCATGTGTGTGTCTTAGGCCATTTCCATACCACATCAATATACCGCAACAGCAGCATGTTGTTTCCAGTCCAGGAGTCATGCTACTGCTTGATGTTGTCACTATCCAGCTGCAATCCTGTCCCCAAACATTCCAAAACTGCCTTATATCATTTCCAGAAAAAAAAAATCTGTTAAGAGCCTTTTTGACGCTTCAATTCCAACAGCCAGCTCAGTGCAGTACCATAATAGCACTTGATAGCACTTCTTTTCCTCCTGGATCCAGAAGTGGGTAGGATGTGGGCGTGCCCAACTTGTCCCTCCCTCAGCTACTCCCATGGCATGGTAACTTTGAAATCTATCACCTCTCCATGTTTATTTTAAACTTCTCCTTTGAGTTAAAACTTTTTATTCTTTTTTTAAATACAGAATTATAGCACAAATATGGAATAGTGAACTGGCAGGTCACGCCATTACAACATTGCTGCGCTAGTATGGCTTCTAAAAAAAAAAAAAAAGACCAATCGGGGTGGTGGGGTGGGGTGAAGTCAGGGAAAGGGAGTGGCCAAGGATGCTGTACTGCAGAAGGAACATGGGTGGCAATACCACTACTCATCCACTTAAGGCAGAAGGTGTGGAAGAAAGCATTTCTAAGCTGTTACCATTGCACAAATGGCAGTGCTGGGATTGTAGTGGAAGAGCATGCTAAATGGGGTGTGGTGTGGTGTGGAAAGGGCCTCAGTCTGCAATCCCTTAAAGCCTTTAGCCCCTTTAGTTTGGTCAGGAGTAGGATTTTATTCTTTTTTAGCACCTGTATCATTCTCCTCTTTTCTTTTGAGAAATAACTTGTATTTAAAACAGATTGCTCTGTTGGGTTCTGTTATGTTTTTCCATCTTTTAATAAAGAAATGATTGTTTGTGTTTCAAAATCATCTTGTTTTCAACCTGATTTCTTTTTCTTTCCTTGTTTTTGGAGCTAGTCTCATTAATTGTCCATTTTAAAAACCTATAGCCTGTAAGGTCCCATGGGGGGGGGTGTCCAGACCAGTAAACCCAATGAACACCTCTCATTACACAAACAGCAGCAAAATATTGCAACATAGAAAGCTGCCATTTAGTATTGCAATGAGAGCCACACAACTTTTATATCTCATCAGTAAATCAGTATTCTGTGCTCATTTTTTTGGGGGGAGGGGTCTTTCTCCATCCTGAAGATTTTCCTTACACACACACACACACTTGCATTGCTGCTGTTGCAGACCTTGAGGTTCCACTAAGATTACTGATACAACTCTGTTGTTCATTGAGGTGCTACTTTAGTTGTATATCATCCACAGTCAGAAAAATGATTTTACTATGAACATGGCTAAAGACTGTAAACATGTTCCCAGAACTAAGAATTAGTTATTGTCACAAAGTCATCATCCAGTGATTCATAACTAAAGCAAGGATTTCAGCCTTGGTTTTCCCAGTCATAGTTTGATACCCTGAGTCTAGCCTCTGCAGGAAATTGGCTCTCAGCATTTTGACAATAAGTGGAATAGCAAGATTTCCCATTTTCAGTCACCTTTACAAGATTCTCTATGTTGGATGTGACATAGCTCAGAACTAGACAATTTTCCAGAGTATGGCAGTATTTTTATGCACTTTTGAAAACATCTGCACTTCCTTACTTTGCTATTTTATTCTTTTATTTAGTTATTTTTCTGTGCAAAACTTCTATTAATTAAAAATATTAAAAGCCACTGCAGCTGGCAACCAGAAAGAACAAGAGATACTGTATCTTTCTCCCTCTTTGGTTTCTCATTGGGTGGCTTTATTTGTGCTAGCTATTTCCAGTTTTTCAGGTTGAAGGAATGTTGGCAGTGCAGTTAGTTTAGGGAATGCTACTTGCACAAGGTCACCCAAAAATGTTTAATTCTGAGGCAGGAAGTTAACACATGGTTCGAATATTTGCTTAATGCACTGAATGAGCACCCAAACTGTCCATTAAACAAGGAACGCTTTGTACAGCAATGAAACTGAGAAAAAAAGAGGCATGCATAAATAAAACAATTTCTATCCTGGAGATAGTTTTTCTTTTCCTTCAAGAAAACAACAACTTTGAAACTCATCTCTTCTGCACAATTTTAAACATAGCAGTAATCTCAACAGCATGGTTTTTCTTCTTTCTGACACTTCAGTGATATCATATGTGGTTCAGCTATACCATCTCGAACAATTGCTTTCACATAATGGAATGTCTCTGGGCTTATCCAAAAGGAAGTCAAACAAAAATTCAGTTCATCAGTCCAGTCTGGCATCTTAAGCTGTCACCATGGAACCATATGAGGAATCCATCTCTGAGTTCACCTATCTATGAAATACATACATCATTGACTTGGGAGTTGGGGCATTATTTCATTATACTAATTTCAAGCTCACTGCTGGCAGCATTGCTACTGAATATGGTAAAAATGGCTTATGACTTTTGAATTTATTTTTAAGAAGTTTTCAGCTGAAGAGGATGGGGATTTGAGCCTAAATCTGAACTGCATCAAAAACTTATTGATTCCCTAAACACCCACCCACTCCAAATGTTTTAAACAGTTCAAACTTTTAAAACAGAGCTTGAAAGCATTTAAAACTGAATTTAATCTATGGAATTTGTTAGACTCCTTCTCAAAGTGCTCCTCCTGTGCAAAGAGAGTGGTTTTCCAAGGCAAAAGGGGGTACCATCCCGACTATTTCCCACTGCACTCCATATCCACCTCATCTTCTGCTTCCTCCTCCTCTACATTGGCCACTACTGCCACCTGGAATTCACCTATATAGGGTGGCTAGCTCAGTTCTCTAGTGTTTCCTGCACTCTGTGTGATGATAGCCATTACAAAAGGACATTCTGGGTAAGTGCTGTAGATACACATCCTCAGAATGTTCCATTACTTTATATTTAGTCTGGGGATAGTGAAGGAGAACAACCACCCACTCCTTATATTTGATCCTGATCTAGCCTGATGGGACAAATCATAATTAGCATCAACTGGGGTAGGGAGTAGGGCCACCCTTTAACCAACTGAAATTTCTATTGATTCTTCATCAGAAGCCAAAGAGTATGTCTCTCATGGATTAGAAGAACTCAAAGGCAACGGGGATGGGGGGAGCTATGAGTTTTTATCAGACTATTTGGAAAGGAGGAATATATTGAAATCACCACAAGAACGCCACTGGAAAATCTGTGACCATTGTTGACTGTAACTTCTTTTGTTCAGGAGCCTTTGGATGACTTCTATATAAGTCTTTTTGTTCAGGAGTCTTTGGATGACTTCTATACAAGTCCAGGGCTGGCAGGAGACAGCAATTTTGGGTGCTGCATGCCCTGAAGTGGCAACATGCAAAGGCTTCTGCTGGCCCTGACTTCCTATGTAGCATGGTTGACATCCCAGGCTAGCAGAAGGCCCATTCACTTCTGGCAGTGCCCCCTTTGCTGCTCATATAACTCTGCCTTCTCTACCCTGCCATTTTCCCTGGGTATAAGCCACCACTGGTGCTACTAGTAAGGGCAAAAGAAGCATCATCTTTGCTAAAAGTTCTTTTGGTGCCTTTGCTTTACAGGAAGGTAAACCTTTGCAGATTTTGTTCTTGCAGGAATGATTTTCACCATTTTTCTCCTTGCTGCAAGAATGTCACCAAAACAGTGTGGTTTTGGGAGAATATTTGCCCTTCAGACTGATTTTGGGCAAAAAATGCATGTGTTCTTCTATGCAGATTTTTTCCCCAGAAGACAACATTGCTGCATAGAAATAAAGTTTCCTGAAAAGTAAACAGCACTTTCTGCATGTAAAATATCTGCTTTTTTTCTGCAGAAAACCCCTTTCCTTGGCTGAAAATGCCATTTTCTATAAAAAAAGTCTTCATGTATTTTTTCACAGAAAATTGCAAAGTTTCTCACCTCTCTAGGAGTCTTCTCCCCATGGTTCCCCAATACTCAAAAACCTGATCTTCAACCGTTTTAAAAAATATTTTCAAATATTCTTTCCATTTCTAACTCTTAAGCAGCTAAAATATTACCATCGAAGAAGAAAAGGTCAACAGCCTGGGGGAACGGTGAGGATGGAACCCTCAAAACAGCCCAAGGAGTACTAAGCAAGGCCACAAATAATGACTTCTGTTGGAAGAATACTGGAAAATGGAAATGGAGATTGCTATCATTATAGAAATCAAAACTGGCTACCTGGAAGCTAAAACAGAAATACTCCATGCAGCAACATTTTGTTCAGGTCCCATTCTGCCAAGCTGCAATGTATCTAAGTAACTAATTTCATTCAAGACTATCTTGGGGTGAATTAACTCAGAAATGACTGAGAAGCTCCAGACTGCATTGGGGATGGGAGAATGGAGATTTGGCCTGCTTTGGACCACACACTCTTAAAAAAATAAAAACTCTGCAGTCTGCTTTCCTCCTGGCCAACCAAGAGTAGTGGTCAGAAATAACTTTGCCCAGCTTTGGCTGATGTCACAGCTATGCCCATTCCTACAGACTGCAGATGTGGTCATGTTAACACACGACTGAGTTACATCCAATTTGGATTATCTCACAATGTCTTCTATTGTGGGGCTGCTTTTGACAGTGTCTGGAAAATCTCAGTTGTCTGAGTAAAGCAGCTAAGCTACTCAGCAAGCTACCTATTTGGTGCTTATAACTCACTGTAATAGCTACACTGGCTTCTGGCTTGTCTCCAGGCTTAATCAAAAGTGCTGGTGATTACTTTTAAAGCCATTTACAGTTTGGGACCAAGATGCATAAAGGTCTCTTGTATGAACCTGCCCATTTGCGATGGGCATTCACAGAGGACTTCTTATGTGTCTCATCAACGCCACAGCTCCAACCTGTTGTGCCTATGGAGAGAGTCTACTGAGCAGCTGCAGTCTTGCTCTGGAACTCATTCCTGTGGGTGCTCTTCTTGTCTCCTAACAGCTTTCTGTATAATGACAAAGAGCTTCCATTTTATAAGGTATCCTTTTAGTAAAGTAGTTGTCTTATTTGATATTTCAAGGCTGCTTTTGAGGGCTAGAAAAATGAGGTACACAGAATGCCAGAAAGAGAGTGCAATCTACAGATGATCACTGATCACATCAGATTACTTGTGAAACTATTCAGATAATATATGGAGGCTTGAAGAGGAAGGTCTTCATGGTCCACCTAAAAGCCTGAAATAGAATGATATGGTATTGGTCATTGGAGGGAATTCTAGAGGCCTAGTGCCACAGCTGAAAAATGAGGAGCAGGCAATAATTCATCCTACCAAATGGTACAGTGGGATGAGAAGGTCAAATCCTGAACAGGAGCACTTCCAGAGCTTAGAAAACTTACTTTGGATCACAACTTCCAGAATGCCTCAGCTAAGGACTTTTCCACACCTTACCTTTTAACGCTGCTGGGTTGGGGTTTTCGCGTGAGAAGGCTTGGAAGGAACGCTCTCGCAAGCCTCCTGTTCCAGCTCCACAGCTCCTTCCTGCTTGCGTGTGCACCCCGCCCGCCCGCACCCCTTCCTTCCTTCCGCAGCACAGCCTGGGAGTTCCTCAGGGCTGCGCTGGGGCAGGAAGCGCGACTGGTGTGGCTCAGGAGGCTTTGCACGGCAGGTGAGTACACCCAGGCCCCTGAGTGGTGCGTGAGCATGGAGCATTTTTGGCTTGAAGCCAAAAATGAAATAATCCGTGTGCACTTCGTGTCAGGCTCTTGAGCATTGCGTAAATGCGAGTGCATCATGCAGACCGCTCTTCACATTTACGCGACGCTCAAGGGGCCCTCTCACTTCCAAAATGCTGTGCAAAAAGGGCCTTAATTTTCCCAAGCAGTTTATACTCTACACTACTGCATTTTCTTGGGGACCTACTCTGAAAGCACATCACTTTAAAGCATTGATCTTAGCACTGCTGACAGTACCACTTCTCCAGATGTAAGTTCCCACTGACATTTTGTCCAAAGTAGAGTGTGAAGTAAAGGTAGTGCTGCTTCATCAGGTGAAACATCTTTGGAATTTCAAAGGAAGTGAGTGGAATTAACTTGTGTCTTCCCATTGCACCCTGGAAAGTGGTCTATATATGATATATAATGAGGTGGAAGACTGAAATTATAGAATGTTACTCTGTACCATGTCAGTCTGAAAGTGAGAAAATAAAGTTCTAGATTGCTAGCCTATTTTAAAAGCTTCCTGCATAAGGTAAACATCAGGTTTACAATTTGCTCTGTTGAGGAAGTTTTTGTGATTTGCACCTTATTTGAGGAGCACTCAGAGAGTTTGGAATTCACCTCTCTTAGTCTGCTGCTGAATTTTTTGTAAAATACAGAAAAGCTTTTAGCTGCAGTCCAATTTGAATGAAAGCTGCATTCAAAATATATTCAAAGTTGCCTCCTCAGATTAGTAATTTGAAAATTACTGAGTGAAGCCAGAATGGTTTTGATAAAAGTTGGAAAATATCTTGTACGGCCACATCTGTTTTGTTTTTTTTTTTAATGTGAGTAATATACTGCTGGATATTTTTTTAAAAAATCAATAGGCTGGGTTGAAAAAGTCTATTCAAAGTCACTGTTCCATTTTCTAGATTAAAAATAAAACAAATGCTATTTTAAAGGCAAGAAAATCCAAAATCATAAACTATGTTGTTATTGGAGTGTAGTTACTCTAAATCAAAGAAAGAACCAAGAGTTTTGGAAAAGACTGGAAAGTCTAGTTCAATTTCTTACTCAAAGTTGGGATTCCCACTTTAAACACACACTTGCTTTCCCTCTCTCCCTCATACTGGAACCACAAAACCCAAATAAATTGCTATACATGCAAACACATATTACAGACATCTCCTCCCTGCACACAGAAAGAAGATTTGAAAAGTGTCCCACAGATACAGGAAGCCTCTACCCTTTGGCACCCCATTAGCTGATGACTTGATATTTTAATGCTTCAAAATTAAGGACAAGTTCCATTAATTCAACAGGAATTCCGCTCTTTCATAAATTCTTCTTGGCTATGGAGCCTCTTTTGGAACTGTTCGCAAACATATACTGCTTGCAAAGCAAGCTAAGAGGGGAGAAAAGGCACTAAGCTGGCTGAGAGGTTTTGCAAGTAGCAGGCATGTGGTGGTAGCACATGAGCCTCCATAAGTCCTTCATGCTCCCTACAGTACAGTACATGGATTCTGCTTTTCAACCAATTCCATTTTCTGACAGTAGTCTGGTACCTAACCTGTCAGATAAGTTTGGAGGGGGAACTGTGTTATTCTTCACTAGAAATGACAAAAAAATCTGTCAGTAAAGATAAGAGGAAAATCTAGACAAACAAAACTTGGCATTGATTTCCAGTTCACAGAAACAAATGTTGAATACCCTGACAATGACAAGAGAGATATTTGATGTCATTATGACAATCAAGACCGGTAAAGCACCCAGGCTGGATGGCCTACCTGCAGTTTACTATAAATGTTTTGAGGAACAGCTTTTATTATCTTTACCGAAAACTTTGAATTTGATCCCTCAGAGTGGGAAGATTCCAAAAACATGGAAGGATGCAATTACAATTTTAATTCCAAAAGAGGGGAAGGGCTTTACAATGATAAATAATTATAGACATATTTCATTATTGATAATGATTGTAAGATTCTTACAATGACATTGGCAGAACAATTAAATATGATTTTACAGGATTTTATTCTTCAAGAACTTGTTTTGTGAATTTATACATATATTTTTCCCTCCAGCACTACTGTTTGTGCGACGGTAACTGCTACTTTGTAGATACAGCTACTGTTGCTATTATTACTAATATTTAATTAATATTACTAATATTTAATTAATTTAATTTAATTTAATTAATATTACTAATATTTATTATCTTAGTTTTCCTTCTTCTCCTTCTCCTTCTTCTGAAATTGATATTTATTTATACCTTGCCTTTACCCCCAAATTGGGACTCAACTTAGACTGGAATTTTGTTGGTGACTTTTGCTGACTGAACTTTGACATCAGTGAAAGAAGTGGTATAGATGTGCAACTTCCACTTTAGAACAGTGATTTTCAAACAGAATGCCAGGGACTGTAGATATTCCTGGAAGCTTCTCTGTGGTTCTTGACTTAAAAGGTCAGGGATGATAAACTTCCCTGTAAAACAACCAATTGACCTCAATATTTCTATCAGTGCATAGTCATAGGGGAGACAAGACACTTTAGCACCCCCACAGACCTTGAATAAAGCAGAAAGCAAGAAAACCCAAACCATTTACCAGCTGCTACACCTGCCAGTAATATGGAGAATAAAGCCATTTCCACACTAGATTGTTATAGTGCTATTATTTCACTTTCAACTAAACTGCAAACCCCAGGATTCCATAGGATGTTGAAAGTGGAATAATAGCACTATAACAGCGTAGTGCAGAAATGGCCTAAGAGATTTTGCCAAGAATGATCTTCCTTTTGATGTTAAATCTTTATTATGGATGTGAAAGTGCTCTTCTGCATAGAATAGTCAACATGGTTGTCCATTAGAGTGCCATTGTTATTCAAGATCTCATTCTAAAGTAGCCATGAGATGTCTTGCTTTGTTGATGAATAAAGGGGTACCTGTCATGGTGGTGCCTTGATTTGCATTTTCTTTATGACTGGAATGTAACCCACAAACAGATTTCTTCTTTAAACTTTTTATTAACTTGCTCTCAACAAGTCTTAAATGTCATGCTGCCCAGCAGGCTGTGATAGGATTACGATTCCCCACAGCATCTGTTTATGAGGTGAGAAACATTAAGGGTGTAGGGCCAAACATTTTTATTTCTTACTTCAGAAATTGCTTCTTATGTGAATGTTGGCATGCCAGATCATGCATAGCTTATTGAGAATCTAGGAACAGAGACACACTTGGCTCAACCTCTTGCCAGTTCTTATTTTCTGCCTTGATTTCCCTTATGCCTTCTGGGATGGTCACTCCAGACAGATAACATCCTGTGGATAGTGCATTAGAAATCATTATCCTCTTATTTCTCTTCAGCTGAATTCCTCAGTGTGTTTGAAACCAGAGAAGATCTTATAAACACAAAAATATTTCAGCTATTATAAACATTTCCCAACTGGTCCTTGAGCCACTGCTTCTCATACTGTCTAAAGTCAGCAGACATTGGGCTTGATCCAGAGCAAGTTTAACTTACTTCATTCCCATTGAAATCAATGAGACTTAACGTGCTTGACTGTGGACTGACACAATTGCTTGATCAGAGCTCTAGTTTTTTTCTTATGTTTGTGTCTTCTCATTTGTTATATTTGTTTGTTTGTTTTCTTTAGGATTATTACCTTAAAGCTCTTTAAAAAAACATTTAACCAAAACACAAGTGAATTTCAAAAATCTAACATCCAAATAGGAATTCTGGCTGATTTTCCCATGTCAGCAAAATTTGAAGAAAACTGTATCCACAACCCTACATTGTTAAGCATGCTTAAGGTCCTTGAAATTAATAGAATTAAACATTCTAAACTCTGGTTGAATTTTGTCCCCTGTCTAGAGGTGCTTCCAGGCAAGGCTTTTATTGTTCAATCACATGACCTCATTCAGAGAATTTGATGGTAGCGTCCAGACAGGAATCATCATCTTCCATTTGTAATGCTCCTGTCTTTGGTTACCACTTCTACTAGAGAAAATCCTTTAAGTGATGGAAAGATATAGCCTTTTGCTATAGCAACAGCTATTAGTCTAGAATCATTCTAGAAATCCATCTGCTGAAGCAAACTGCAGGCCGCATACAGCATACCCTCCAATTGCCCCAGTTTGAGAGGATAGTCTTGATTAATCCTGTGACATCCCACTTTTTCAGCTGCCTTTTAAATAAAACATCCCAGTTTCTTTCCTCCCCCTTTCTTCCTTTGTCTCCACCTTACTTCAATTGTTCAAACTAAGTACAAAGTGCAAAAGTAGTTTGCTCAGTTAACTCAGCAAAGGGAAGAGGAGAAAATGCATGGAATCATGCCCTTCCCACTAGGCTCAGGCAAAAGCAGAATGCTAAAGCCTCTCACAGCTTGTGTGTTTTTCCTCAGTAATACTCTTGCCAGCTTGGCCATACTCTGTTGTTCCTTGGCTACAAATGGCCACATTTTCATCTGTGAAATATTGAAAGATATGATACAACTAGAATATCTTAACAGGAATTATTTATTAATCTGGTTCAGACTTTTTCACCTTCTGGCTCTCACTGAAACTTGGCTCCCAGTCCATGATACTGCTCCTTCAGCTGCCCTCTCCCTTGGAGGACTCTCTTTTTCTTATGCAAGTTGCCATGAGGATAGGATACATGGGGTGTCTTCTATTATCTAGCTATTGCCAGTTTCAACTTTTCCCCTTTCCACCAGTGGTTAAATGCTGGTACTGCAGCCACAAGGTTGTGAGTTCGATCCTGCCGGGCTCCAGGTTGACTCATCCTTCCTCAGGTTGGCAATATGAGTACCCAGATTCTTGGGGGCAATCAGCTAACACATTGTAAACCACTTAGAGAGCACTTAGTTGATAAGCGGTATAGAAATACACATGCTATTGCTATTGCTATGCTTTGAGAGTCTTTTTGCTTTTGCATCTGTGAATTGCAGTTGTTTACCACCTGCCTGGCTGGATTTTGTCTTTTGCACTTTGTGGAGACAGCTGTTAAAAAAATCACAGATCAGGTCAAGTCAGAAACCTATATTCAGTTCTTATTCTCCTTGATCTCTCTGCAGCCTTTGACACAGTTGATTATGCTTTTTTGTTGGATTCAATTCATGACCTAGGATTTACTGATTCATTCCTTATCTGGTTCACATCTTATATCTCAGGGTGGTCATTTAGTTGGAGCGCATGTATCTTCCTCTTTTCCCTTTCTAGTTGGGGGTTCCACAGAGTTCTGTTCTGGGCTCTTTGTTCTTTTCTCTCTATATACTATCTTTAGGTAATCTTATCAGTTCACATGGTTTTCAATTTCATCTTTATGCTGATGATACTGAGCTGTATTTTTCCACTCCAGAACTCTCTTCTGACACTTGATATTGTACTACAGTTTGTCTTTCAGATATCTCAGCATGGATGCTGCATTGTTGCTTAAAACTTAACATAGCAAAGACAGAACTACTGGCTTTCAGCCAAAACCTTCTTTACAACATACATTGTCCATGACTGTTAATAATATTTATATTTATCCTGTGAAGGAAACACATATTCTTGGTGTTTTCAGCCCATAGAATTATAGAGTTGGAAGAGATCACAAGAGACATTGATGTGAACCCCCTGCCATGCAGAAATGCAACTTCAAAGCATTCCGGTCAGATAGCCATCCAACCTCTGTTTAAGAACCTTCAAAAAGGGACTCCACTACACTCCAAGGCAGCATATTCCACTGTGAAACTGCCTTTACTATACGGAAGTTCTTTCTAATGCTTAGATAGAATCTCTTTCTACTTTCCATTGCTCTGTGTCCTAGTCTCTGGTGCAGCAGAAAACAGGCTTGCTCCATCCTCCATATTACATTCCTTCAAATATTTAAATATAGCTATCATGTTGCCTCTTAACCTTCTCTTTTCCAGGGTAAACATACTCAGCTCCCTAAGCAGGACATAGTTTCCAAGCCTTCTACCATTTTGGTGGCTTCCTCTGGACATGTTCCAGCTTGTCAATTACCTTCCTGAACTGTGGTGCCCAGAATTGGACACAGTACTCCAGGTAGAGTCTGACCAAAGTAGAACAGAGTGGTACTAACACTTCTGTTAACCTAGACACTATACTCTTCTTGATGTAAACCAGAATCACATTTGCTGTTTTTAGCTCTTTCATCACACTGCTGACTCATGTTCAGTTTGTAATCTACTAAGACTCCTAGATCCTTTTCACGTGTACTGTGGTCGAGCCAAATGTCACCCATCTTATATGTCTGCATTTCATTTTTTCTGTCCGAGTGTGGTACTTTACTTTTATCCTTGTTAAAGTTCATTTTGTTAGTTTTGGTCTACATCTCTAATCTGTTAAGATAATTTTGAATTCTGATCTTGTCCTCTGAGGTGTTTATCACCTCTTCTAATTTGGTGTCATCTGCAAATTTGATAAGAATGCCCCTCTATTTGCTCATCCAAATCATTGAATAGCACTGGGCTCAGGCCAAAACCCTTTGGTACCCCATTAGTCACCTCTCCAGGATGAAGAGGAGCCATTAGTTAGAACCCTCGGGTGTGGTTGATCAACCAGTTACAAATTCACCTAAAAGTAGTCTAGCCCAGATTTTACCAACTTGATTGTAAGAATATCATGGGGGACTCTGTCAAAGGCCTTATTGAAGTCATGATGTACTATGTCCACAGCATTCCCTTCATCTACTAGCTAGTAACTCTATCAAAAAAAGAGATAAGATTAATCTGGCATGACTTGTTTTTGAGAAACCTATGTTGACTTTTAGTATTCACAGCATTCCTTTGTAAGTGCTTACAGACTGTTTAATTATCTGCTCTAGAATCTTTTTCTTTATTGATGTCAGATTGGCTGGCAGTAATTCTTTGGGCTCTATTCTCTTCCCTTTTTGAAGATGGGGCAAAATTTGCCCTCCCCAGTCTGCTGGGACTACTTCTATTCTCCAGGAATTCTCAAAGATTATTGCCAGGGGTTCAGACATTACTTTTGCCAGTTCTTTTAATACCCTTGGATGTACTTCATCTGGCCCTGGCCCTGAATTCATTTATAGTAGTCAGATATTCCTGTACTACCGCTTCATATTGTGCTGCATTTCTTATTTCTCTTTACCTGCCTGTTTGAGATCTGCATTCCAGAAACTCTACCCCCTCCTCCAACCGTTTCTTCTTGATTTAGCTTTGACCTTTCCCATTCACTGTTCTCTGCTCTTAGAATTGCCTCCTTGAACATTTGCAGACTGCTTCTTCCATTATTTTTAAAACTCAGTTAAAAATTGTCTTGTTTTCAAAACATTTTGGAGTTTAGTTTAATGTTGTTTTATACTTTTGAATAGTCTGATTACATGTACCTGTTGATTTGTTTTATATTATATTGGATTTTTGGTATTTAACCTGGCTTTTTTAAAAAAAACAAACAATTGAATGTATCATCATCATCTTGCTTTAGCCATGAACTCAGTAATTGGAGGGGGAAACTCATCTATATTGCTGAGGTTCACAGCTTTGTCTCTCATTGGAAATGACAGACAAGCAATGCTGTCCTCCTATCCAGCTGGCTTCCTCCTTCTTTCCCTTTCCAGATATTTCACTCCCACTGCACACAATGGGAAGCAAATTCTTCATGCCAGCCCTGTGGGTTGTATCCCGCCCCCCGACACCATGTTACAGCTGCATTCAAGGAGAGTTTTTGGTTCTGTGGATGAAAGGCCTATCTATCCCCAGTCATGCCAACCATCACCACACATCAGTCCTCTTTTCAACTCTTCTGATGTCAGGTAGGTAGGTGACACAAATACATTCCATAGGATGTGAGAGGAGGGATCTGAGGGCAGATTCTTCCTCCAAGTTCAGAGCTCTGGGGATAAATGTGAGACTTCCTGTGATCTTAGAATATTCTCTCTCAGGGGCCATAGAATTGTAGCTTAAGTGGCCTTAGCTAGCCACAGTCTCAAACATTCTGTGTCACATCTATAATATGGAGATAATAACAACTATTTAATTTACAGGGTCTTATATGCGGTATTCATATATAGGTGTAAAACTCTTGAAAACCCTTAAAATGTACTGTATTGAGGTTAAGTCACTGCACTATCAAGGAAATGTGTGTGGGGGACTAAAATTGTTCAAACAAACAAACAAAACTTTTATTCTTCCTTTCAGTTAGAGCTTATTTTTTTCCTGTTTGTTCAAATTTGTCTGGCTTCCTTAACACCTTGATTCTCATGCTAGGTCACCCCAGAGAAATTTCCCAAAAACATCCAATGGACGGAGGCTTGGGAAGTATTGCACAGAAATCTGGCAACTTTTCTAACATTTTTACCACTGCAAAGGTCTATTAGCAAGATTTTAAGTTAATCAGAAAAGGTGACTTTTTAATCTTTGTATGTGGTGTTAATGAAATTTCAATTCATGAAAACAAAGTGTAATTTCTTGGATCAGTTTGGTCAAATAATGAAATGATTTGACATTGTATAATTGAAAGCATATGTGCAAATATGGAATATCAAGCAGCTAGGCTATTCTATTTGTATTCTTGCCTACTTGTGTCAGAAACACTTTCATTTTGTGGTTTTGCTGTTCCTTTCCACAGTATGCAACCTATTGAACAGTGGAGACCTAGTTTTGGGGACTTCATTCTCCAAGGACATTTTGAAATGGAATAGGAGAAAGCTGAAAAAGCCAAAAAGTAGGCACAAATCCCTGGATGTTGTATAGTTGAAAACCTCCTTCAAAGAAAACTTGATGATCGGCCTTATAGTTTTTCCTTGATTATAAATCTGGATCAGATTCTAGTTCTTCCAAAAACAAAAAACCTCCCCTGAGGTCTTAGCTTCCCTGTTTGGAAGCACTGAATGTTAAGCAGGGCTGGCCTTAGCATTAGGAAGGCTGAGGCAACTGCCTTTGGGTGGGGGAGGAGAAACTAAGGAGTATGGAATAGAGAGATGTGTAGATACAATGAGTGCTTGTGCCTCAAGCTACCCAGCTGCCCTCAGATGCATCAGATGACTTGTCAGCAGTAAAATGAATCTTATTTTCAGATTCAATTGCCAGTCTGGTTGGCTGCTGAATATATAAATGAATGCACAGGGAGGGCACCATCCTGTGCTTTGTCCTGGGCAGTAATATACTTTGAGCTAGACCAGTGATTGCACGGGAGAAGTCAAATATCTGTAGGTATATATGTAAATATAGCCTCAGACAAAATCTTCTGGCCTTTAATGTACCCCCTGGAATTTCTGTCTATAATCCTCTTTTAATTGAAACAACAGAGTGTCAATTGGTTGTTATTTAAATGATTGCATATGATTTTGCTTGCAACATACCTCCCCCCTCCCTCAGAGCAAACGAGAATACTGAGAAGAAAAGTAATACCAGGAGAAACAAATTCTACTGGTAGTGAACAATGGGGCAGGTTGCTAATCCCAGTCAGGAGTTAGTCTTCAGGAATGAGCCAAGTTTGCAAGGCAGAAGACAATGCTTCCCCTTAAGGTGAACAGTAAAAGGGAGAAACGGCTGTCTAGTAGTGGTACTGCAGCCACAACATTGTGAGTTCAATCTTGTAGGGCTCCAGCCTGGTACAGAAATGTAACTGCTAACTGCTATTGCTATCTAGGAACCACTGCAGAGGAGAAAAATATCAAGAAGAAAGGGGTACAGAATCCCAAACTGAGGCTAAGTGGAATACAATTGCTTTGGTAGAAAACACCAGAGTAGCCAGCCTTAGCTACTTCTGAAACAAGGTCTGCTATGAAAACAAGACAGAAGGCTGACCCTGAATTTATTAGCTGGCATTTAAGCTAGAACAACTGAGCTGGGGGGAAGATGTAACTAACACTAATGAGAACTTTACATAATGCCTTTTAAAAGTATAATGTGAAATTACAAACACTGCCTCAGAAATATTCATACTGACTGCTTACTGGCATTGCTCCTGAATTTTCCATTATGCTTAAATGATTGGAACCCAAATTGCATAGACGCTGGAAATTTTGGAATGTGAGGAAGGAGGGAATCTGCACAAGTGATTGCCAACTAAAAAAAGCCACCTGCTTTGCACTTAGCAGGGATATAGCAGCTACTAGGAAGTTACATTCATTGCAGAATCAGAAGAGTTGGGAAAATAAAGTGGTTTTATGGCCAAAAATGTCAAAAGTGCCTAAAAATGTTTTGAATATTTGTGATCCTTCTTTGGCACAACATACACAGATGGAATTCTTTATTCAGAAGCCAAGTAAATATTATTTTCTTTGAACTACCATAGATGTCCTTGAAGTCCTT
This sequence comes from Ctenosaura bakeri, assembly GCA_948474755.1. NCBI lineage: Eukaryota > Metazoa > Chordata > Lepidosauria > Squamata > Iguanidae > Ctenosaura > Ctenosaura bakeri. The sequence goes on from CAOLHI010000816.1 coordinate 211,699, forward strand.
GGAAATATTTTGGATCTGGGGTTCAGAAAAAGGTGTATCTAGCCCATATGGCTTCTGGGTCTGGAACCCAAAGAATACAAGGGATATCCAGATGTGACTGTGGAATGTGATGGGAAGGGACATTTTAAAAGCTTGTTAAAATATGTGCTGACAGGTGCAGACAGTGGGGAGAAAGAGAGAAGCATTGTGAACAGGAGAAGGGAACAATAATAACTCACCAGCCGTATTGTTTATCCTCTGGCTTTATGAACATCTATTTTACTTATTGGTTGTATGTTACAAATCTCAAACATATTAGTTAAACAACTATACCCAGCAATGAGCTATTGTAGTATAGCTTTGACAGACCACTCTCTTATCCGTTTACTGCAAGCAGCCAGAGGCGTATCTAGGGTGGAGCAAGTAGGGTATGTGCCCTGGGCACCAATACAAGGGGGGCACAAAAAAGCAGTGCCAGAAGTGGCAGAGGAGGAAGAGGAGCAAACTGCCTTGGATGTGGGGGTTCAACATCCACACTTGCCTTAGGTGCTATTTATGCTAGAAATGCCTCTGCAAGCAGCTATCTCAAAGGAACCTTTGAAAAGGATGGTCTTTATGGTGCATCAAAAAGCCAAAAGCCAGAACTGATGGGCAACATGCAGATCTCAAAGATTTGGGCCACTGCTCTGTGATGAGAGTTGTTGTGCAAAACTTGGTGAGGATAGCTAACTGGGAAATCTGGCTTATGCCCTGATCAAGTTTGCTAGTCTTCAAGACATTGCAGTCACAGGATTGTGTTTGTTTATCACAGGCTCTCATGACTATCCTTTTAGTAACAGTTGCACAATGCACCACTTTTAGTTTGCCATACATTTTACTCACAGCCATTCTTTTAAATTAATTTCTGAGAAAAAAATGTAGAGGTCAGATGCAGCATAAACTCAGACTTCTCCAGAATTCTCCTTGCTAATTGAAGATGGAGAGGGAAGGGTTGCATCTTCTTCATCTATTACAGCTATAAATAGAGTCACTGGGTAAAATGCTTTTTCATTAGGATAGAATATACAATCGTCCATATGCTTTTTTTCTGGAGAACTGAAAGGCCGCCAGAGAGATGTTGTTAGTGCCTATGATGCTGATGATTCAAGGGTTAGATAAATTCACTGTAGTGGGAGGTACAGCTGGAAGAGGCAGCACTGTTATAAATAGAATATTTTTAATTAAAAGAAAGGTTGCCTGCTCCTGAATTCATTTATACTTCTTTACATATAAATGCACAAGTCTTTCATCCTGCATGTGTCTGGGTAAGAAGAGAACAATGTACACAGTTTGCTTTAGTAGACCTGGAAACAAAGAGGTAATATAGGGTGTTTTAATAAGCCGTACACTTGAGAAACAAGCCCAAATTATTCAGAAGGCATTCTGAGAGTTTTCTTTTTTGCTTCCACTCCCTGACAATTTTGGCATATTGCAGAGTATTCTCTGAATATTTGTCATTTGTGTATATGCATGGGCTGGGCATGTCTTTATTCTGTTTTGCTTTCAGGTAGAGCAAATGATAATCTTAGGCTACCAAAGGCCAGCCAGGGATAGTGATTTGAGCATATGCGGCTAGACAGGGCTACTGTTAGGTGGATTTATAATTGGTTGACCGACCGAACCCAAAGGGTGATCACCAATGGTCGTTCTGGAGAGAAGTGACTAGTGGGGTGCCACAGGGTTCTATCCTGGGCCCAGTGCTGTTCAACATCTTCATCAATGACTTGGATGAAGGAGTGAAGGGCATGCTGATCAAATTTGCAGATGACACCAAACTGGGAGGGGTTGCTAATACACCAGAGGACAGGATCAAATTTCAAAACGACCCCAACAGATTGTAGAGGTGGGCCAAAGCTAACAAAAAGAATTTCAACAGAGAGAAATGTAAGGCCCTGCACCCAGAAAAAATGGAAGGCACAAATAAAGGATGGGGGATGCATGGCTGGATTGCAATACATGTGAAAGGGATCTAGGAGTCTTGGTAGATCACAAGCTGAACATGAGTCAGCAGTGTGATGTGGCAGCCAAGAAAGCCAACGCGATTCTTGGTTGCATCAATAGGAGTATGGTGCCTAGATTGAGGTAATGATACCACTCTATTCTGGATTGGTTAGGCCTCATTTGGAATACTGTGTCCAGTTCTGGGCACCTCAATTCAAGAAGGATATCAACAAGCTAGAACGTGTCCAGAGGAGGCGACCAAAATGGTGAAGGGTCTGGAAGCCATGCCCTATGAAAAATGGCTTAGGGAACTGGGTATGTTTACTCTGCAGAAGAGAAGGTTAAGAGGGGACATGATAGCCATGTTTAAATATTTGAAGGGATGTCATGTTGAGGAGGGAGCAGGCTTGTTTTCTGCTGCTCCAGAGACTAGGACAAGGAGCAATGGATTCAAGCTGCAGGAAAGGAGATTCCACCTGAACCTCAGGAAGAACTTCCTGACAGGGCTGTCCGGCAGTGGAATATGCTGCCTTGGAGTGTGGTAGAGTCTCCTTCTTTGGAGGTTTTTAAGGAAAGGCTGGATGGCCATCTTTTGAGAATGCTTTGATGTGCGTTCCTGCATGGCGGGGGGTTGGACTGGATGGCCCCTGGGGTCTCTTCCAACTCTATGATTCTATGATTCTATGGTTCCATGATTCATTGCTCCAAGACTCTGGGATACCAGGATTTAAATCCTCCTTGACCATGGAAACACACTGGGTTATGTTGGGCAAGTCATGCTTTCTCAGCCTAAGAAGAAGGCGATGCTAACACCTCCCCCGAAATAAACCTTGCCAAGAAACCTCTATAAAAGATTGCCATAAGTTGAAATTGAACTGAGGTCACATAGCAACAAGTTCTGCTTCTTTCTTAGGCTTCTGACCTAGGCCATTTCCACACTAGATTATTACAGTGCTATTATTCCACTTTCAACATCCTATGGAATCCTGGGGTTTGCAGTTTAGGGAGGGGCCTTCGAGACCTGGACTGTTTACACAGGAGTAAATCCTATGAATTCAATTCTGTTAACAGAATTCAGAATCCTTTCAAGTGTATAGGGCTGACCTGTTGGGGAATAACTGAGTTATTTCTCCCACCTCCAATATTTGAGTTTTATCACAATATTCCTGAATGGGTCACAATGGCTAAGAGCCTACCTGATCTCAGCACAGCATAAATATCCACCAGTGGAGTTATACTACGCGAGCAATATGCAACCCCTATTCTAAATATCAGTGTAGCATAACACATGAGAAACAGTGAATGCACATGGCTGTCACTTCACTGAACAATTGGTAGTGCTCAGTGCACATTAACACATTACTCTGACTACTTATCAGACAATGCCATATACCCAGGTCATAAAAGATATAATATGGCTAATCTGCAACAGTTCGACAAGTAGAATTCCACTCCCACTACTAACATCTGGATATAACTGTTTTGTATTTGCCAAAAAAGTCACTCTGCACGTGTAATGCATTGTATGGCTGCATATGTCACCAATGGGATTTTGGCCATTATGTACTTCTCAAAAACAATGCTACAAGGACTCTCTTACAGATCTTCCTCTGTGGGTCATCAACTAGCACTGCTCCAGAACAGGGCAAAATGTCCAAGACATTTTGATGTTGGAACAGCAAATGGTGGTTCTTTTCAGTCAAAGTATATGGAACTCATAGGCCATTTCCGCATGAGGCCAGGGAATCACCCCGCTACTTACTGGATCTTCTGGCTCCCTGGTCTGGTCTAGACTGCTCTGGAGCAATGTGTGGTCGTAGATCCGCACTGCTCTGGTGTCCAAAATGGCGGCTTCCGGTTGGTTGTGGGTCCTGACCAACCGCTGAAGCTCGCCAGCCTAAAGTCTGCCCTCCGCAGATCGCAGGCTTGCATTAGTGCGAGCCTGTTAATCTGCACCGGAGAGCAGGCACGCAATGGTGCGCTCCGGGCTTTTGAAAGACCAGAAAAATCAGGTCTTTCAAAAGCACACTAGAGGACCACTTGGGGTCATTCCGGAGCGGACTGAGGTGCAGATCTACAGTAAGTAGTCCAGACCCAGTCCGCTCCAAGGTGCAGACATCCTCTGTGGAGGATGCACTGCACCGTTCTTATTACCCCGTGCGGAAATGGCCATAGAATCATACCACTGGTAGACACCTCAAGGATAACAACTCCTTGAAAGTGCAGAAATCCACTCTAAGATGTGGCCATCTAACATGTTTAAAAAAATCCATTGAAGAAGAGTCCACCATCTTCACAGGTAGTCTGTTCCACTGTCAAACTGTTCTTAACCATTAATTTTTTCCCGCAAGGTATATCAATCTGTTTTGGAACTTGAGGCAAAAAATCAGGGCTTGAAAAAATTGTTATATTTTTACTACATTTTCCAAATTCCACTAGCTAGAATGAACATTAGCTGGGACATTGTGGAGAGCATTGTGTCCCCTTGCCCCCCCCCACAATAAACCCTTTCCTAAGATCAGGAAACTTCATAAAACAAACTCCTCTTGTTTGTAAAAATACAATAAATATTACAATTTACAATCCAAACCCATTCAGGAGGTGGTTCTGGCCATGTCAGTTTTTCAATCATACCAGTGGTCCTTTCAGCATGAAATAAGGGGATTCACCAAAGGCCTTCCATTATTCTAAATGTCCTTGGACATCTTGTAACTGTATTCCTGGAAGCAGACCAGAAATCTTAACTTCTTCCCTCCCACGTCCAACTAGGAGAGACACCTTAGAAGTCAGAGGACTCACAAGAACAATGGATTAAATATATGAAGATCGACATATAGGAGTTTTCTGTCCTCTGTGCCATGACATGCTCTACAGCTAGGAAGAAGACTGATTGTTGGACAGCTCTGTCCAATTATTCCAGTGTATTTTTGCCTTACTGCTCAGGAAAAAAAAAAATCCCAACAATAAGCCAACAATATGTAAATTCTGTAGCTGAGTTGTCACAGAAGATGTTACTGGAGAGTATCTTAAGTAAAGCTTATTTAGAGAGGCAGTGGATGGCACTGTTGGATTATAATTATAATGCAATAAACTAAAGATGCAAATCTTAGGAGACCATATTTCACTGTATTACTATGAACAGATAGTATTTTAAATTTGTAACAGGATGATCAAATATGGATTTGCCAGTTATATGTTGTACAGGAAAAGACAGTAATGATGAAATCTTTTTATTCCAGTTCTTTATTAGACAGTGCCATCAGCCCAGTTCATAAAAGAGTTGTCTTACTGTTTCATGTAGGTTAGAATGTAAGAAGTGATCTTATAAGCTTGCTTAGAATTGGAGCTGGACTACTTAATAATGGCCTAAACTTGCAACCCAGAAAATCTCCCTGGTATTAGAAATTAGAGTGGTCCTTTGAATGAGCTGAAACTGTATTTTATGGCATTTCATGACCACATTGAGAATGCTGAAATAAAGGGATCTTACTATTCACACGTGTAGGTCTGTCTGTCTACACAGAAGTTAAAAGTCAGTGTAATTCAGCCATTAATCATCACATCTGCCAAAGCTAGGCCTAGCCTTTGGCCTGCCTTGAATAACAGCCCAGGTCTACTGATTTAACTGAGTGCATGCTCATGCCTCTCCACTTTCCTTCTCTTTCAATGTGGGTTCAGACGATGTTTAACCCCATGGCAGCTAGCTATTTGCTTTGGCTACACTAGGAGGAGGAGAGTTGCCCAAAAATTGCCCCGAAAATTATTTTGGAATGTCTTAGGGGAATGCCAGGGTTCTTCAGGGCCACAAAAGTGGATTTCAGAAACCACATGCCATTCACAGGCTAGAATTTCCCCACCCATGATCTAATGATTGCCATGCCATCCCCTCTTTTGAGCCCAGTAAACTAACAGCCAGGGCTGAGAAACAACTACCAAGCAGTTCCATCTGCTCCATTGACTAAAGTAACCCTGTCTTAGGGATGAAAATACTTAACTATTTTGTCCTTGCATGTGAGGAGAAATAACTAAATCTCAACATTATTATACGACAGACTGGCAAAGGGGCAGCTGTGGTTATCATGAACAAGTCAGATTATATACAGGAGGCTGAGAGACATATTATTTACAGAATCTTCTCTAAAGATGCCACTGATGAATATCTGAAGGAATTTCACTAACTGCTCAGAGAAGTCTCCACTGGTGTACAGAATCAAATTCTAATGGAAACACCCCAGGAGCCCAAACTGGATATACGGGTTCAGTTTTCAGACTATTTACTATCAACACTCCAAACTACATGAGGATACAACTGATTTCCTGAGGAAAATACAGTCCATCCACAACCTTCTAGAGAGCACCATACTAGCCACTATGGATATGTGGATTCCCTAGACACCAACATCCCACATCAGCATGTATTACAAGCCATCAAAAATCCCATGCAGAATGAGGCTCCAGTGCACCTAACTACCAAATGTTGCCAGTTTGTACTTACTCCTAACTTCTTTACTTTTTGAGAAAAACATGTATCTCAATGGGCACTTTCATGACACCACAGTATGCAAGCATCTTCATAGCTGACCCGTAACAACATTTTCTTAACACATGCATTCAGAAATTTCTCCACTACCTACAATATCTTGATGACATATTTATTCTTTGGACACATGGAAAGCAATCACTTGAAAAGTTTCAGTAGTATTTCAACAACTTCTACCCTACAATCAACCTGAACATGGAACAATCCATAAAACAAAATTTATTTTCTGGACACCAATGTGCAACTGCACAATGGACTTCTAAGCATCACAGTCTACCAAAAACCCACTGATAGCTACACATACTTATATGCCTCCAGTTTCCACCCAGAACACGCTACTAAACATATTGGCCGTTTCTGTGCTACACTAGTGCTATAATACAACTTTCAACATCCTATGGAATTCTGGGGTTTGTAGTTTACTGAGGCCAAAGAGCTCTCTGACTGAGAATTTTGAATGCCCCTCCCTAAACTGCAAACCCCAGAATTCCACAGTACTATAACTGTGTAGCGTGGAAATGGCCATTGTTTACAGCCAAGCCCACTGGTGCAACTGTATCTGCTCAGACCGACAAGACAGACACTCAAAACTCTTGGATTTACAACAGGCATTCCTCAAACTACAATACACATTTAAGAAGGTAAAATCAAGAAGGCAGGATTAGCTCCCAGGAATAACCTACTACAGGACAGACCGACAAACTACAAGCAATTCTGGAGAATAATACAGCCCTCTTACAAGCTCTGGGAGGCAAGCCTTTGCCGGCTTACAGACAGCCTCCCAATAAAAACAACTACTCACTTATAACAAGATGCATAACATGGATAGTAATACAGAGACACAGCCCCTCCACAATCCCAGATGCCAACTCTCTCCCCATATCTATTCTGAGAGCAATATCATAGGGGCCAATAATGTCAACCCCAACACCAGAATTACATTCACGTGTTCTTCCTCCAGTGTGATACACGACATCTTATGCCAGCAATGCCCCTTTACACTCTATATTGGACAAACAGGATGGTCTCTATGCAAGAGGATGAATGGACACAAAGCAGACATTAGAAATGTCAATACTGAGTCACAGTTTTCATCCTTCCATATCCTATTCCATGCAGTTCCATTCCATTCCATCCCACTCTCACAACTGTGTAAATATGCTTTATATCCAGAGGACTGGATATCACTCTGTACTGTATCTGGAGAAGTGGATTTATAGCTACAAAAGTTCATACAAAAAAACAACAAAAACCAGTTAGTCTTAAAGATGCTGCTACATTCCTTCTTTTCCCTCCTCCCCTCCCCTCCCCTCCCCTCCCTCCTGTTTACTTAAAGTAGGTTTCTCCCCACTGGATGAGAAAACAAATATTCTTCGGCAGTTTTCTTTGTGTAGTCAACCATCTCAGTATTGCTTGAGACTTATTATACAGAAAAAAAACACTTTTGCGGGGGTGGGGCATTGCACAAAAACCTGTTTTCTGTAGTGGAAATGTTTTTATGCACAAAAAATAGGTTTTTGTGGGGGGAAAGTGTTCCCTCTAATACAGTGGTTCTCAACCTGGGGGTCGGGACCCCTTTGGGGGTCGAACAACCATTTCACAGGGGTCGCCGCTCCTCAATTCTGCCCCCCTTTTAAAAGAAGGTGGCCTCACAGCCAATGGGAGCAGTGCTTCTGAGACCCCTGCGCTGGGGTTCAAACTGCAAACCCCAGGATTCCATAGGATGGTGAAAGTGGAATAATAGTGCTATAACAGTCAAGTGCAGAAATAGCCAGGATGACTTTCTCCTCTCGCTTTTGCTGTGCGTGGACCCTTGGCCCTTGCCACATGCATGTGTTGTGTTCTTCGCCCTGATTGTCTTGCATTCCTCACTTTTTGTATGTTCAGCATCCACACTCCCTTTAAGGGAGGGAGGAAGGGAGGGAGTGAAACAAAATGCGTCTGCTTATGCCGCCGCCATCTTTCCTCTCTCCCTGTCCTTTCCTCCCTGCGCCTCGTGTAAAATGTGGGCTGTTTCAGCATTGCCTTTGGGAGTGACTGGCTTTTTGAACTGTGGAAACCCAACATTCAGAACTAGAACTACTGCCTTCATTCTGGCATTGATGGACGCTTTCTGTGCTTAAAAAAAGGGGGGAGGGTTACCAGTTTTTAGGCATTAGAAGAGCAGTGATTTAGGGCAGTGTTTCCAATCTATTTGATGTTGGAAATAACTAACTAACTAACTAGCAAATAAATAAATAAATAAATAAATAAATAATAACGAAAATGATTTTATGGTTGGGGGTCACCACAACATGAGGAACTGTATTAAGGGGTCGCAGCATTAGGAAGGTTGAGAACCACTGCTCTAATAGTTTCTGTGCAACAGGACATTCGGAGGGTTGGAGGAAAGCAAATAGGAACCTACAGCACAAGCATTTAATTTCTCCAAGGTCTTTTAGGATTAAATTCAACTGCTAGCCCCAATCTCAGTAGAACCATAGAAGCAATGGGATTTACACACTTATCGACTTACCGTTCAGCAATTCATTCAACAGCAGTCCTGCAGTTGGGTCTAGCAGTGGGATTTATGCTTAATGTTTATTTTCCACTGTGTTCCTTTAGCTGTGCTTAATGCACAATTTCTGTTTTCTGCTGAGATTTTATACCTTGCATTTGGTGTTGTTTTATTTTGTTCTTTAATTCATCAGGGTTCTGAACTTAATGTTTTTGAGGATGGATGAATCCTCAATCCAGTTGTGCTTCCTTGCACATTCAAATATTTAAAAATTTCAAGTTCTATGTTTTGAAGTTTGCATATTTTAAAAGTTCTTATCAAAGTTCTTATCATTTTTAAAGTTCCTATCAAAAATGAACAATGGTTAGAATTCTCAACCATCTGGGCTCACCAAATTCAATAGACAGAGCTATTCCCAGTAGGGAGAAGGCCATGTTATAGTGCCTGCCATGTAACTGACAAAGATTATGTGGGAAAAAAAGACGTGGCAATCCTAATTCAGCACCACAAGCATGGCTAAACACACAATATTCCAAAGTCAGAGCATCAAATCTGATGCTTTTTCTGTTGCATTTATTGCATGTTTTGGAAAGTTCATTGTCACACTAACCCAGAAAATGATCTGTCCTTTGGAATATGTGTGTGTGTGTGTGTGTCAGCTGGATGTGCTTTTGAATATACATATCATCTAACAGGCTGAAACACATGAGCATGTTTAACGTGCTTTAATTATCACCCAGGAATCTTTTCCTACGTCAGTTAAGCAGATTAATTTATCACTATCCAAAGGTTATGCTCTTGCAACTTTAAATGTCACCACACCTCCTCTAGTTAGTGCAGAAGACGTTCTTGCACTTGTCCACCCTACACATTTGGCAGGCACCAGAAGGCATGGGGGAGTGAGGGGGGGAATGAAAAGGAGGTGCAACAAGAATGATAGAAAATGTAGAGATAGGAATGACAGAGGGGGAAGGGATTAACCACCCCAACCCCACCCATGAAATTTCCTGGGAAAATATACCAATCAAAAAGAAAGTGAACCAAACTCACAGTAGGCATCTGAGATAAGACACTCAAAATAAGTCACAGAAGAAACCTTCATCAGAATGAAATCTATCTCAACTGCATGAGTGCAAGTGAGGATATAAATCACTGTAACCAAGAATACCTTCCCATCTGTTCTTAGCAGCAAAGCCTTCCTAGATCAATCTAGTCCAGCCCCAGGGATTTCCTGCTCTTACATCACAGCAACTAAATGAACAGTTCACAGGTGACACAAACATTTTCACACAAACATATCTGTTAAAAAAAAAAAGTCTGCTTTGAAGATGATATACGTGGTTTTATTCCAGAGTTACATGTGTGATTTCCATCAAGTAATAAGCACAAATTTGAACATGGAAAACAGGATGGAACCTGGAAGAAAGTGTCCTGCTCTAAAGTCTGCTGATTGACGGAACTGCTTCAAAGTGCTTTGCTGTAAGCAAAACAAAAAAACTTCAAAAGGAAGACATCAGAAGCGTGAAGCTGAAGATTTGCCTCATAGAACTTTAACCACACTGAGACATGGTCCTCATTATTATGAGAACCATGAAGCTGTCACCAAAAAGAGCTACCTCATACCTACTTCTGTCTTACATTACTCCCTAAAACGTCTCCATTTTCTGACATCATACCATTTCTTCCCTCAGACACAAGCAAGTAATCATGTGAAGTAGGTGGGTGGGGGGTTGAGTATAAAAGTGACATTAGAATATAGGCAGGTTTTATTGTATGTTATCACAGAATCACTGAATCATAGAGTTGGAGAGGACCACAGGGGGCATCCAGTCCAACCCCCTGCTATGCAGGAACACACATCAAAGCATTCCCAACAGATAGCCATCCAGCCTCTGTTGAAAAACCTCCAAAGAAGGAGACTCCACCACACTCCAAGGCAGCATATTCCACTGCTGGACAGCTCTGACCATCAGGAAGTTCTTCCTAATGTTCAGGTGGAATCTCCTTTCCTGTAGCTTGAATCCATTGCTCCTTGTCCTAGTCTCTGGAGCAGCGGAAAACAAGCCCTTCAAATATTTAAACATGGCTATCATGTCCCCTCTTAACTTTCTCTTCTGCAGGCTAAACATATCCAGCTCCCTAAGCCATTCCTCAGAGGGCATGGCTTCCAGTCCCTTCACCATTTTGGTCACCCTCCTCTGGTCACACTCTAGCTTGTCGATATCCTTCTTGAATTGAGGTGCCCAGAACTGGATACAGTATTCAAAATGAGGTCTAACCACAGTAGAATAGAGTGGTATCATTACCTCCCTGGATCTAGACACCATACTTCTATTGATGCAACCAAGAATCGCATTGGCTTTCTTGGCTGCTGCATCACACTGCTAACTCATGTTCAGCTTGTGATCCACCAAGACTCCTAGATCCCTTTCACACATACTATTATCCAGCCATGTGTTCCCCATCCTATATTTGTGCATTCCATTTTTTCTCCCGAAGTATAGGACCTTACATTTCTCTCTGTTGAAATTCATTTTGTTAGCTTTGGCCCAGCTCTCCAATCTGTCAAGGTCATTTTGAATTTTGATCCTGTCCTCTGGCGTATTAGCAACGCCTCCCAATTTGGTGTCACTGGCAAATTTGATCAGCCTGCCCTTCACTCCTTCATCCAAGTCATTGATGGAGATGTTGAATAGCACTGGGCCCAGGACAGAATCCCGTGGCACCCCACTAGTCACTTCTCTCCAGGATGAAAAGCAGCCATTGGTAATCACCCTTTGGGCTCAGTTGGTCAACCAATTACAAATCCACCTAACAGTAGCCATGTCCAGCCCACATTTTATTAGCTTCTTTGCAAGAATGTCATGGGGAACTTTTTCAAAGGCCTTACTGAAATCAAGATATGCTACGTCCACAGCATTCCCTTCCCTCAGCTTTGTCATGTTATGACAAAGCTGAGGAAGGATTTAACATGGAGCTGCCATTTTGTGTGGCAACTTTCCACTGACCATAATGTGCAGTCATTCAAACATGGGATAAATGTTGAAGTCTTGGTAGTCCCCAAAACCATACCCCAAAGCAAAAGTCTCAAATGCAGTCAAATGTCTCAATCCATACCATCAGACCAAAGCTCGGCATTTTTACATCCACCAAGACTTGGTCTTAAGTAAGGCTAAAGGATATCAATTGTCCATTCAGGATCAAGCTATCTACTAGCTTGAGAATAGTTCACAGTAATACATTGTTTATTGAGAATAGTTCACAGCAATACATTGTTTATTGGAAACTCCATTTTCTACTGTAAGCTCAGAGGCAGCAGACAGATCCTGTGTCAGTGGAGGTAGTGGATCTGCTCCAGGTTTTAGTCTAAACATTAAAGGATCTGAAGCTATTTTCCAGCTACAGCAATGGTTATAGTGAAAGCTTGGAGAGAAAAGGCACCATGCAAACTGACTTGCTTAGCTTCATTTCTGTGGCATAAATATTGCCTATTTTTAATTATCTTTTGTGCCAGCTCACAGAAGCTTACACAGAGGCTTGACTGACACAAGGTGGGGGAGGATAAGCAAGCTCATGTGCCCTCCCTCCTAGTATGGGTTGAAGGCAACCTGTAGAACATTTTCATTTTATAACAGCAGAAAACCCTTGTGAAGCATGGTGGAGAATTACCTCACTATCTCCCACTTCTTTTTTACTAAACTTTTACTGCTGTCTTCGCCCATGCATCCTCGGTTCACTCAGTAGCTAGCTTTTCATAGAATTTTTCATCATCTTGAGCCTACACACTGTATTTATATGTATGTGTGAAAAAAGACCTGGAAAATCCATGCCACGCAAAGTTGTTAGTGATGTCTATGTTAGTCACTTGACTTTCTAAAAGTTATATTGTGCCAGTTGTTTGCAGAAACACTGGGGTATGCTTCTGCTTACTACACTTTCTCCTTTATTAATCTTAGTCATGTCTTAGTCAGACCACCCCCAATTAAAAAGAAGAAGAAGAAGAAGAAGCAAAACACCTCTGCCTCCAGTATTCTCATTTGTACTTTAGTCAGCCTCCAGAATATAAGCAGTTTTATGTTCCTTATTACTCTGCATTAGTCAGTATTGTAAGAGGAATGTTAATACCTTAATGTGTTCCCGTTAAATTTTAGTAATAATGATGCTATAATCCAATACTTACTTAGTTGGGAGTTGGGAATTCTGAACAGGCAGGTGTGGATAGGATTGTACTGTTGAACATATGCATGTTTATGAGAAGGTAATGGTCAAATTGCAAACTAGATTTTAAGGGGAATGTATATTGCCTATGGAGAACCCTAAGGTGTGGTGGTCTGAGTGTTGGACTATGACCCTGGAGACCAGAGTTTAATTGCTCGCTCTGCCATGGAAACCCATTAGATGACCGTGGGTGCATTACATACTCTCAGCCTCAGAAAGCCCAGTGATAGGGTTGCCATAAGCTAGAAATGACTTGAAAGCACACAACAACAACAACAACAACAACAACAACAACAACAACATTGCCTATGATCTCTTCATTTTACCTCCCCCAATAGAATTTCCTTAGAGACAGGTATCTCAGCGGACTTGCAAATTAAATCTGCATTAAACTTCCAATGACCAATATCTGAACAAACCATGTTAAATGTAAAATACATAGGTAAGAAAAATCTGTGATTGTTTCATTCTCCATATGGAAGAGCACTATTGAGTCCCCCTGAGCTCAGTCCCAACGACAAGAGATTTAGAATGGGGGGGATTTGCCCCCTCAAAAAGGCCATTTTGGCACCTCCTTATCTTTGGTGGACTGTACCAGTCCACTTGGCCATAAACAGAGGTAACATTTCAGGTGACCGGAAACCGTGTTTGAACCCAAAAGGTGGGCCCAAAATAAGATTTACAGGTGGAGTTTTTTTCAGGACCCAATATGTTTTGAGGGTGGCATTTTGTTTGAAAAAAAAAATCAGGGTCTAAGAAACCAAGGACTAGATAGCCCCTCAAAGGCCACGTGTGCCTGTTGGCCATACAATTTGCACCCCCACCTTGGACTAGCCATGTTTTCATTGTATAACTTTGATCAGCAGTGTTCAAGCAGAGAGAAAATACTTTCCTTGGTTCTTTATTGTATGAATCATAACATAAAGTGTTTCTTCCCACACATTTTAGAACCTAAGTGGAATCTTTTATATTTCCTCTTCAATAGATATTGTCAGGAATTGGGATTTCTAAAGCCTGTCTAGCATCCAGTGTCTAAAAGATCACAAGCGTATACAAAGGCTGAGGTCATGATAACTCCTTTGTGGCAGCGGTAGAATATTTTAAGGGAACCGGATGCGAGTACAGGAGGTTAAACCTTGCTTCTTATCTCCCACACCATATTTGTTAAAGAGAGACACAGTAGTTTTACCAACTGAAACTATGGCATAGCCTTAATGGTGATTGTAGCTAGATGTGTATATCCAACCTCACATCTTTTCTTTATCATAAGGACAGTGAGACAGTTCCATCAACTCATAAGAGTTTGTCTCCCTCTGATTTCCCTGCTACCGACTGAAGTACCTCGTTTTTTGCCCCCTTGTGGAGAGTTTTGGAATGAAACAAAAGATTAGCCTATGAGGAAATATAATAGACCCTCTTAATCCCAATACCATGCTTTCAGTCTGTATCAGAGCTCCCCCAATGCATTGTGCTGATCAGTAGTTCTCAGCTGTTGGCCCTTCAGATGTTTCGGACTTCAGCTCCCAGAATGCCTGACCATCAACCAGGGCCATTTTCACACAAGACTGTTATAGCATGTTGAAAATGGAATAAAAACACTATATCAGTCTTGTCTGGAAATGGCTTAAGCCTTAGATGGCAATTAAGCCATTCTTTTTTGTGTGTGTTTATATATCATTTTATGTATCTTTTTTCATTAACTTGATGTTACTTACTTAAGTGGTATACAAGAACGTTGTTGTTGTTGTATAAATACAGGTTCAACAACATTTACTAATGATTAAATATGGGGTTATCATTGGACAATTACCCTGGATATCGTCTCTTGAGTTAAAAATAAAAGGTGGGAGATAGCTTTTTATAAACCCAATTTATATTGAGATGATGTTTTAATAAATGTATGTTTTCCAGTTGAAATAATATTGTGTAGAGAATGTTAAATATGTAAACTGTAGCCTTGTGCACAATGTTGGGAGGATAAGAACTATTAAACAAAACAACAATTACTTCCAGATAACTGGTTGGAGGCCTGAGCTGTAAGAGTTGTTTGCAAAAATGGCTCATAGCCCTGCCTTGCTCTGTTTGTGTGTGTGTGTGTGTGTGTGTTCGTTCCATTGGAGACAACTGGATTGCATTCCCTTATGAGCAAAATGGAAGCTCATTAATGAAAATGTCATCGCAGCAAACCATTTGTAATTCTTCCAAAACTACAGAGAGTAGCATGTAAAAAATGTACTGACAAACTTCTTGCACACTTGGACCTTCCAGCTGAGAAATAGTCTCAGTTGCACTCAGCAGCACGACCAATATGATGCCTAATTTTCCCACCACACTCTTCACTTGAATTTTTTCCCACATTTTAGTTTAAATGTGAGAATTCACAGTCACTCTAGCCCATGTCTTCAAAATGCAGAGCACCCTGAACTATGTCACAGCAATTGAACTCATGCTGAACATAATTTTCTTTCCCCATACACTACTGTGTAAAGAAACTCAAGGTCAGCACTGGCATTTAGGTTCCAATAAACATCAATGCCAATGTGCAGGAATTAAAATGGATGCTATAACTCAAACATACTGTGGCCGTAAAGAGACATGAATACATATTAGCAGTAGGGATGTGATAAGATTTCACCATCATCCAGTGCTACTTTTACTATAAGGCAGAATTTTTTTCATTCAGCAATACTGAATTTTATATAAATGCACAAAAGCTACTGGTGAAAATGCGCACATTTTCTCTGAGGGGAACAACAACAAAAGACCACTATCTCGTAGGAGTCTGCAGTGAGGTCAAAAAACCACACACACTACTTTTTTTTTCACTTCTCACACAAGTCAGAATTGACAATTTTTATAATAATTTTGACCATGCACCAAGGACACAGATGTGGTGTAGGGAAAGTGGAAAGTGACAGCTAATGGCCTTATCAGAGACTTGAAGAAACTATGGCTGAGGCAGAGGGCAGGAGTTCCTTGAACCTATGGACTAGGATCTTGGAAGTGACACAAGTGACTCAAACAGATTTTCAGAGGAGAAAAATAATCATATAAATGGAAGTGGGGGTTCATTTGTGCCACACAGCATGCTGAATTCAAGGCTTAGAATGGAAATACATTCTTTAAACTTGCCAAGTAGTCTTCTTCCTTAATAGCAAAAGAAATACTCATATATCTTCAGACTTCAAAAACTGTACTTTTTTCCCCCCACCTAACAGGACAAATCCACTCTGAAGTGCCTTTGCTTTCCACCAAAGTCAGCTCAAGCAGGAAACATTGCTCTGGTGCTGGTGTGTGTGTTTTAAGCTGCTCAAAACCACCCCAGGGATTGGAATGTTAGAAAGAATGCCTGGGGATGTAGTGGAGTGGGCAGAGGTCAAATGAGGAACTGAAAAGAGCAAGCTAAATACAGTTTATCGTACAGTTCTGCAGTTCATCACATATATGGCTCCCACGTGTACATGGTGCCTTTATAGCTGGCTAATATCTCTGGGAAAGAGAACCTCAAGATTCTCTTGCTTAGAAAAAAAGAGTTACCTAGAAGTATTTGGCTATGTGATTGTACATTAGAGGCACAACTATGTTTGTTATATTAATTAATATAAGTAGTTTTCACTCAGCTGGTTTCTTTCTTTGAGTTATTTTCTGTCTGTCTCCCAGAACTGGAAATCAAATCAGCTCACCATGATATTGTAATAGACAGAGATGAAAACAGATAAGAACATACAGCTGAAAGCAGGCACAAAGTTAATATAATAATAATAATAATAATAATAATAATAATAATAATAATAATATATTTATATCCCGCCTCTCCCCATGGATCGAGGCGGTACTACAACGATACATTAAATACATTAAAAGCATTAAAACATAACCAATCCTCCCCACCCACCAACCCATCTAAAACCAACCCCCTAAAACACATTAACTACAATCAACTAACTATTAAAGAACAGGAGGACTGTTGGTGGGAGGCGGTGGAGTACTAGTCTGGGAAGGCCTGTCGGAAGAGAACAGCAGTCAAGACTCGTAATATGCCGGGTCTCCTCCGGCAGGCCATTCCATAACTTGGGAGCCAAGTCAAACAAATTATAATATTAAAACATCATTGAGTGAAAAAGCTTCACTTTGGTTAAGAATCCAGTCCAACCCATCAAAAGGCCCTCTCTTAGGGCCTTATCACACTACACTATTATAGTGCTATTAGTCTACTCTAACTGCCATGGCAATATTGTATGGAATAACGGGATTTTCAGTTTACAGAGAGGCACTTAGAATTCTCAGCCAGAGAACTCCAGTGCATCACCAAATTACAAAGTCCAGAATTCTGTAGGGTGCAGCCAAGGCAGTTAAAGTGGATATAATAGCGCTAAAACAGTGTACTGTAATAGGGACCTTAGTCACTAGTAACTTGCTGAGAGTTCACCTGAATAAAAAGGTCTTTTCCTCAAGAGGGACAATAGGAGGAAGACAGCCTCCCTTGGTGGGGGAGGGGTCAAGAATGCTGGAGCAGTCACCAAGAAGGACCTGTTTTCCTGGAATGGCACTCTTTATTTCCTCTCTTTCTACAAGTGGCCCACATGTCATTGTCACTGTTGTTCTCCTGGCTTTCCTTTTATTTCTTTTGAGAATTGTTTTATTCCAAATTTTCCCAGGCTGTTAGAAATAGGATTATCTGAGTCTGAAATCTGCTGCTAACAGAAAAGTATGGGGGAAAATGGGTACATGGACTCACTGCTTGTCCCATCCAGATTAGGCTATTTCATACTGAGAATTTGTTTAACCATTGTCTAGAACTCTGTAGATTTTCATTTTCCTGAATTTAAGCTCAGTTTGTGCTAAACCTGATCCATCCCCCAATCTTAAGTGTTTTTGAACTTTTTTAAAAAAAGTTTGCATGAAAGTGTACATGCAGTTTGGTATGCATTTCACCCAATATTTGCAATTTTTTGTATGCAGTTTAACTATTCTTACTCATCTGTCTAACCTACTTCAGAGTCAGAACCCAGAGAGAAGGCACATTCTAAAATTACTCAGCGATAAAGTAAACAGTGTAAAACAAATGCAATGTATATGTTTTCTCAATATGCCGTATTTGCCGCCGTATAAGATGCACCAGTGTAGTGTATAAGATGCACCCCATTTATATGTCAGCAATTACTATTTGCTGATGTATAAGACACACTGGCATATAAGATGCAACTCATTTTCAAACAGTATTTTTTTGGGAAAAAAGTGAGTCTTATACATCAGCAAATAGGGTATTACCACAAATAGATGAATTTTATGCATACTTTCCCATAATATGCACTCTTTATTTACATTTTTAATTGGACTGCTCCATTGCAAAGTCCAGAGAAGTATATATTTCAAAAAATAATGGAATTTCACCCCATGTCTTGCCTTCCACCTGAAAAACTGGGTGAGTTCAAATTAAATTGCAGACTGAAAGAAATTCCCCCATTCCAAGTCCCTAGAACTTACCAGGAAACTCAATATGTCTCAGTAAGAACCTGAGCACATAAGAGTAGCCATGCTGGATCAACCAAAATGCCTAGCCAGTCTACTATTCTGTTTACACCCCTAAGCATAACTGGTGTACAATAGCATCATCCTGTGTGCTCCCCAGCTGCTGACTTACAGATGCTTTCCAGCTCTCGTACAGTAAAGGACATACTTTACAAGTGTCCTGAAAACTGTACGAATGTGCTAGACAACCCAAAGGGCTCCCCATATATTGCCTATCCTTGAAGATTAATGAATTCAGAACTTCAATGTGCATTCTCCCCACCGCCCATCATCACCATCAAAACTATTGAATGTTGTGTGAGGGTGCCCTATCAACCAGTCAGAGTGGGTGGGAGACAGTTTCTCTTGGAAGTTCCACAGAAACCAATCAGAAGGGGGTGGGGGCAGCAATCTCTCTATTTCCTGTTGCCATAGCTGACTCAACCACTGGAAAGGAAAAGAGAAGGACTTAGTGGTGGAGGTGGAAGAGCATGTGTCAGCATGAGACTTGGGAAAGAGTCTCTATATTTGTGTGAGTGAGGGAGAGAGAATGTGTTTGTGTGTCTGTGTGAGGAGGGGAATGTCCATGTTTGTACATGTGTGTGAAAGAGACAGAGAGATGGAGATAATAGACACAGGGAAGGAAGGAAGGAAGGAAGGAAGGAAGGAAGGAAGGAAGGAAGGAAGGAAGGAAGGAAGGAAGGAAGAGTGTGTCATGTTTGTGTACCTATGTGAAGGGAGGGAGGGATGTGTGTAGAGAGCGAGATAGTATGTTTGTGTTTGTCATTGGTATGCATGTGAGAAGGGACTATGTGACCATTTTCATACTATACTATTATAGTGCTATTATTCAACTTTCAACATCCTGTGGAATTGTAAGATTTGAAGTTTATTGAGGCCAAAGGACTCTCTGGTAGAGAATTCTAAATGCTCTTCCCTGAACTGTGAATCCCAGGATTCCATAGGATCGTGGAATAATAGCACTATAACAGTGTAGTGCGGAAATCGCCTGTATGCTTGTGTATTGCTCTGTGGGTGTTTGTGTATATATCTGTGTATGTATGTGTACTTCTACATGTGAGAGAGCAGGGTGAGTATGTGTTTATGTATGTGTGCATTTTAGAAAGAAAAAGGAAGTCTGTATGTCTCTCTCTACATGTGTGTGACCGAGGGGGAGAGAGAGATGGGGTATGTGTGTGTGCATCTGTGTGACAAAAGAGTATGTTTCTGTATTTGTGTGTGAGTGTGAAAAGGAGAGTCCAGTCTGTATGTACAGAGAAATATTCCACTTACATTAAAAATGCAATCATATACATACCTTGTCAGATGTAAGCTCTAATAAGTTCAGTGGGACTTTTTTGTGTGTATGTGTGCCTTTAAGTTGCCTCCTCGCTTATGGCTACTCCCAGGTAAATGTTTACAGGACTGCAGCCTGAGTGAGACATCCTATTCTCCATGAATTTGTCCAATCCACCTTTAAAGCCAATTAAATTCATAGCCATTGCTATTTCTTGTGTTAGAAAATTCCACAATTAAACTATATGCTTTTTGAAGAAGTGTTTCGTTTTATTTGTCCTGAATCTCCATCATTCAGCTCCAGTGGATGATCATGGGTTCTAGCACCATGATGGAGAAAAGTGTCTCGATTATCTACTTTCTCTACATCATGCATAATTTCACACATCTGTACCCTGTCTCCCCTTACTTACTTGGTACTTTTTGACCACAGGGGAAAGGTTCCAATTCATTTGTCATTTAGAGTGCTTGCAGAGGGGAAAAGATGAAGAGAAAAAGGTAGTGTAGTGTTACTGCAGTTTAGGCCTCCTTGGAGATACCCCTAGATATCATTTTGATATCATAATTTGGCTCTCTTCCACCACCCCTCTCCATGTGTTTGTGAGGCCCCTGGACAAGCACAGAACTAGGTGCGGCCACTAATTGCTGGACGTTCCATTCTCCACCCAGGCAGGCCAGAAATAGCCAGATCCTTGTTTTAGGAGACCTCTCTGCAAACACCCTCATTATGTATGCACGTTGTTTACAACGGACTCCCTGCCCCGAGCAGGCAACCTGGCAAGCTGAATACTCAACTGCCAAGCACTGAGCATTTGCATACTGTCTACCTCTTTGTCAATTCGGACTTAACTTAATCATGCTAAAATTCTGACCTTTCCAAAGCTTTGTCCCGCACCCAAAACGCATCGTCTTCCCCAAGTATGGCATAGCCTGCAGTCACATTTCTCCCTATAAAACCCCTGATTCCGAGACCATCCTTGGATTGTTCCCAAGTTCCAGACTGCCTTGCTGCTGCTTTGCTTGGCGAGCTTCCCCTCAGCTCCACGTGCTGAGATACATCGAACCCCAGCATCGCTCTCTATCTTCTTTCTGGGCTTCAGGAACAAGTTTCATATCACCCGATTCAACTATCCCTCTGAAAATCCCGTTATCATACTCACACCTTTATTTTCCTTAATTATCTGTGTGCGTGTGTTGCTTACATTGTGTGCCTGTATTTAATAAAGATCATTCATTATTTGCAACACGGTTTGCTTCTTGACTTAGCCTGACTCCGTAAACATTGGGTTACAAGATCCTGCTGCGTTACCCTGCTTCTCGTAGTGCCAACCAGTGCTCTTGACTAATTTCCCCCATCTTGTGTAATTGTAAGGTTATTTAGGTGTCCCTCCTGGGACCCCCAGTAAACAGAGTAACAGTAGACTGAATTAAAAAAAAAAAGATTAGGATTCAAATCCACATTGGATCCTAAACCAGAAAGCTAAGATTTGTTAGGAAAGAGATCATTGATGTATCACCAATCAGTACTAGCTAAAAGAAGGTAAAGTGAGATGATCAATGGGATCAACACAGAAACTTCTTAATAGGTATAGGCCACCACATGTCAAGTGACAACTCTCTGAACACCTACTTACAAAGGCTTCAAGATTAGCTTTGCTTTTTAGCTAACTTATGGTTATGAACTTTCTGGCGTTTCATGGCTTTCCTCATTTCACCCTGCTTTGTTTCAACTTCACTGTAAACAGGTCTGTCAAAACTGTGTACGTTTCCCCTGGAGCTCCCCAGAGAACGATGGGATAAAAATAGGGACATGCACATCCATTAATTCCATGGCTGTGGATTTCCTCCTTTCTCCTTAAGTCTACCTTTGGATACTTGCTTAAGTGCAGCTGCCCATTGATTCCATTTTAACAGGCATGTCTGGATGTCTAGACCTGCATCAAATTCGATTATTGGGGTGTGTGTGTGTGTGAGAGACAGAGAGTATGTGTGTGTAAAAATTTAGATGTTTGTATCAATAGCCAATTTATGGTTTTCTAAGACCACAAGTTCAGCATAGGCTTTACTGAAATATCACTTTATGTTTCAAGACCTCGGCCTACCACATACCACATCATTACGCCAGCCCACATTTGCAACATAATTGTGAGAATGGAGCAAAGCTACTTTTGGAAACATTTGGATGCAAATGTCCATAAAATCAAAAACATGGGCTTAAATGTCCCCAAAGTATAAACGAAAATACAATTAGGCCCAAAGACTAAAAGAGAGAAAGGAAAATGAATTGCCCCTTATGTTTCTGTACTGAATGCTCTTTAAAAAAGACAGTTTCATTTACCCCCTAACAACAGCAATATTTCCCTAGGGATAGAAAATATTTTTAAAAAATTCAAAAATAGTTGAAAATGGATCCTTTATGTGTAAGGAAACACTGATGAGCAGAATCCTGAAAGAGTGAGAATGTTTGCAGTGTAGGACTCACTCTTTTCATAGAAAACAATTTACCATGCAGAAATGTTATTTTCTGCTCAGAAAAATAAACTTCTCACTTTTTTTTTTTTTTGCACAGAATATTTCTTGAACTGTGAATAGTCTTTGAAAACTGTGCAGTTTTTATGACTTTCTTGCAGCAAGGAGAAAAATGGTAAAATTATTCATTTTTTTTCTCAAGAGAATGAAATTTACAAAGATTTACATCCCCATTTCATATTCATGCAGCACAGTTGAATGTTCAAAGCCGTTGCATACATTTTCTTGTTGCAATCTTTTCAACGGCATCATTGTCACAGCTGAGACTGATAGTGGCTCACCTGACATGACCTAGTGAAGTTCATAGTGGAGGGAAGGTTCAAAACAGGGAGCATCTCATTAAGAAATATTTGGAAGTACTGATAATGATGGTGTGTGTATTTGCATGTGTGCACACGAAAGCCTGGCCTATGAGATAAGAATCTGCTCTTTTAATCAATTTTTATGGAAGAAATCCATTTATTTTCTCATACTTTTTATCGTTGGAATGGGCACATCTAATTGTTATTTAACTATTCAGTTATTATTTTAAAGATACTATTTGATTGCTGTATAGTGTTAGATGTGGAAGATGTGAGACACACATGGGCTAGTTCTCACGTAATTCTAAATTGTAGATTGATGCTACATGAGTACAATAGAATGAACCTGAGAAAAGCCTTGGGCCCACACTGACACCTTCCTCCTCCTCCTCTTCCCATGTGGCTGGGAGAAGAACTTCACTAATGTTAAAAGAACCATGAATCATCATGACACATGAATCAGTGATCGTGCCTGAAAACAAACTCTTATTGTAGGATACTAGTGTTGGAGTTAGCAACCTTTGCAAGCCTATGTTTACCGCTAGTTTGCATTATGATGACTTCCTGCTTGCTTTATCACACCCACTCTCTACCCTGCAGACATTTTCTTTTCTTTCCCTCTCCCCCATTACAACCTGTGTTTAACTGTGCACAAACAATTTATAAGTAACCCTACTGATATATATTTTATAAAGAAGACTGAACTTGTTTCTTTTCTCTGAGGGGTGTGGCCACTGTGTGCGGGGGCATGGCTGCAGTGTGTGTGGGTGTGGCCAGGGTGTGTGCAGGCATGGCCAGGGTGTGTGGGGGCATGGCTATGGGCTGGGATGCCCCCAAAACTTAGCCACCTGGGGTGAATCGCCCCCCCCGACGTCCCTACGCGACTGCAGAGAAGACCTTCTCTGTTACTTTCAAAACTAGCTTAGGGCACATCCAGACTGATTGAAAAATCCCAGATTTTTTTTTCCTAGTTCTTTCTGGTTTTATTATTGGTTAAAATAAAACAACCTGGGGAGCTGGTATAAAAAGTCTCTGATCATTCTGGGAGCTGACAGAAAATATTTTGGGATAAACAAAACATGGATAGACCTCCAAAATAAAATTGGAAAGAACAGGTACAAAATCTGGGACTTTCTGGTCTTTAAATCAGTTTGGATGCACCCTTACTTACATGCTCCCGCTCCCACTGAAATCTGACAGCTTCTTCTCAACTTTTTCCAACTTCCAAGTAATACAATGTGATTTAACCCAGGAAATATGATACCACATTGACATAAATACAAAAGATGAGTCCAAAAATATAGTTTAAATTGATAATTATTGATTTAGATTAATTTCCATTCATAGTTATTAAATCTGAATTAAATATGGATGGAGATAATTCCCTAGCCCCCTCTTCAGATTAAACTAATTCCTGGTTCCAACAACCTGGCATTTCTGTACTATGCAGAGGCAGAACCTTGACCTAAGGGTTCCTGATCCTATTTAGAGAAAACAACTGACCATCTTCTATCCCTGACAAGGGACATACCAAATTGGGGTGTGCCATTTTGACTGCAGTTGGAAAATGGTTAAGTCTTGCTTGAACTTTAATCTGCAACAGTTAGCCATTAACAGCAGTGGGCCACACAGCAGAAGCGGGGGGGGGGAACAAAAATGGAGCCCTGTCATGAATCTTTTACCAGCATAGTTCCCTTGAGCTGTTTTGGCAGTGGAGTATTACCAACAGTTCATTTGTCTGAATGCCTTCAGTTATCACACGTACCATCAATTTCCAGCTATGACTGCCAGTACTTTACATCAGCTAGACACAGGAGACAAAACCTGAAGATCACTTGGAACTGAGCATGAAGTCTAAAGAACCATGGCATTACTATACGCTTAATTAAAAAGGTGGTAGAAGTGAAAGGGAGTGGATTATGGTATATCACTTTTCAAAGCCGTTCAGAATTAAAGGGACTTTTTAAAAAGCTTTTTGTGTGTGTGTGATTTCATCCAGTAGGTGATGGGAGAGTTAATGACAACTGGCCAATTTCTAGCCCTGGTAGTTGCAGAGCGCCTGCAAAGCACAGAATGGAAGAGGAAGTTCAGACAGTCTTGGATTGAAGAAGTTTTGGGGAAGGTCTCTGACGAGATAATAAATAGGTTCTACACACGCACACGCACGCACACACACACACACACAGACAGCAATCAAGTCTTGTAGCTTCATTATCCACCCCTTCCTTGCCCCTTTTCATTGCTTTCTATCTTGCTCTTTCTGGATTCCTTACTGAAAGCTAAACATTGTTGGAAGGATGCCTTCGGAAACTGTTGGAACAAGGTGCTTGGTCCCTGGTCAGCTGTTTGACTGCTGTGGCAAGGCCCTGGGGCCTTTTCGTACTACTTAATATTAACACTATGACTCTGCTTTAATAGCTATGGCTGCATCCTATGGAATCATGGACCACACAATCAAGGAAAATTATCTTAACTTTCATCATAATTCGTAATGGGCACTTGTCAAGATATTTGCTGAGGCATAACAGAGGCAAAACCGCCTTTCAGCATTCTTTCCCTAAGAAAACCCTATGGAATTCATGGGGGTCAACATAAGTTGACAGGGGACTTGGAAGGATATACACACATGCATATACACTCAAGCATCTGCTCCAAGAAAAGTAGCTCAATGGTACTGTACCTGCTGAGTGTCTGCTACACTGTCATGTGAAATGTTGTGAGACTGCATGCTATTAAGC
Source organism: Ctenosaura bakeri (assembly GCA_948474755.1). Lineage (NCBI taxonomy): Eukaryota > Metazoa > Chordata > Lepidosauria > Squamata > Iguanidae > Ctenosaura > Ctenosaura bakeri. The sequence goes on from CAOLHI010000816.1 coordinate 237,289, forward strand.
CAGATCTGAAACTGGGAGTGTTAGGCCCTTTCTGCACCTTCTTCTGGTGCTGGGGTGTGAGGATCACGCGAGCAGCCTCAGGCCAGAGGCTCTCACGTCCCTGCTGCTTTAGCTCCGCACGAGCTGCCTGCTCGCATGGGACCCCCGCCTCTTCCTTCCACAGTGAAGCCTGGGAGTTTCCCAGGCTGCGCTGGGATAGGAAGTGCGACCGGCGCAGCTCCGGGGGCTCCACACACCAGGTAAGCATGTGTGAGTCCCAGGAGCAATGTGCAATCACGCACCATTTTTGGCTTCTAGTGTCGCGCGATTGTGAGTGCATCGTGCAGATTGCTCCTCACAATCATGTGATGCTCCGGGCACCCTTTTGCATGGAAAATGCCATGTGAAAAGGGCCTTAGTTTTGAAAGTTCATTTGTTAATGTCTAATGCTAGGAACAGAGATTATTTCACTGTCATAGATACCCGTGGCCTACCAGGGCACTGTATTTAAAAAAAATAATTAAAACTGCAGGTTTTAAAAAAAAAAACTTCAAGCAAAAAACAAAACAAAAACCAACAACAACCAGGAAGTTGAATTTACACCATGATGTAGTACATTCTTACTCAAAAACAGGGATATAAAACTTTGTCTTTCTCATTCCTAAGCACGATTTAGTTAAATAATTCTATGATTTCTCCCGTGACTGCTGAGAAAATAGTTTTTTTCCAAAAATGGTGCCATTTACACCTCAAATTCATGATAGGAGAAATGCGCAAAAGCAACTGAAAAAGCTGCACTGTTGACACCACTCATGCAGATAGCTGGCATAGAGATAATCTAGACAGTCCAACTGTACCAAGCTGTATGTTCTTTACTTTTGAAACTGATTTCCTTTGCCGTGGATTGTAGGAGGAGAAAAACAGGAGACACTCTCATAGAAGGGTGTTAACTTTTCAGAGGGCATTTTTCAGTGCTTCCACAAATTATGAGGTGGGGGGACCATACCAAGTTGTAGTGGAGAACATAGATTTCAGCTGTTGGCAGGAGCTGACAAGTATTCATTACTTTGCTACACAGAAGTAAGTGCAGCTAGATTGAGGCCCTTTCTGCACTCCACTGTTATAATGCTATTATTCTACTTTCAACATCCTATGGAATCCTGGGATTTAGGGAGGGGCATTTAGAGTTCACAGCCAGAGAGTTCTTTGGCCTCAGTAAACTACAAACCCCAGAATTCCACAAGATGTAGAAAATGGAATAATAGCACTATAACAGTGGAGTGCAGAAAGGCCCTTAGCTGTTTTGAGATTTAGTGGGCATGCATGGAATTCTATATTTTAAATGATGCATAGCATAAAGTGTGGTTAAAAACTGGCTAGGAACCCAGTTGTTGTCATCTGTTTTGGGACTTTGTGCTAATTTTTAAAAATTTCCTTATTTTATACATGAGGGCCCTTTCTGCTCGTGGATGTTAAAACTGACCAAGGCGTCCTGGCATGGAGGTCGTCCGCACCTTGGATCGGACTAGGTGCAGACTATTTAACTTAGTTCCACAACTTAGTCCGATCCAAATTGCCCCCAAGTGGTCTTCCAGCACGCTAAGTAAAGACCAGAAAAATCCAGTCTTTCAATTTTCTGGAACACGCCATTGCGTTCCTGCTTACCTATGCAGATGCGCAGGCTCGCACCAATGCGAGCCTGTGATCAGCGAAGGGTGGGCTGTGGGCGTGGCCAGCATCAGCGGTTGGTCCGCACCCACAAAGCTGCCGTTTTCAACCGGAAGTCACATGAAGTCGCCATTTTCAGCTGTAGCAGTGTGGATCTAAAGACCTCTCAGTGCTCTGGTTTGCCCTGGACTAATGGAGGAGCCCTGAGGAAGGGCTCAAGGGAAAGTCTGCGTTGCTTTGGACCCAAGAAGAACTGGTAAGTAACGGCACAGAGTGATTCACTCGCCTCGTGAGGAAAGGGCCAAGGAATCAGCAGACTTTAGGCTTGTGTGATCTACTCTATTTTTCAACGATAGCCCTCAGATCTGCTACTTGAGGCCTTTAATTCTTCTTTGAATTAAATAATTCTGAGACTAGTTTTCAGTACTAGGGAACTGAATAGAGCTCACAGACCTTCCATGAAAAATAGCCTGCTACTACTACTCATTACTTACAGGTATCTATCTGTCTGTCTATCTATCTATCTATCTATCTATCTATCTATCTATCTATCTATCTATCTATCCATCCGTCCATCCATCTGTCATCTGCTTGTCTCTAATCTATTTAATATACCACCTTATACAGAATCCAAGGAAGCTTTGAAATATTTAAAAGCACAGTACAGTTGTCGCTCCATATTCACAGTTTTGACTGTCAATAATTTGATTACTTGTGAGGCGCCCTTGCCTCTCCCCAGCCCCCAATTCTACTCCTCCCATTCCCTTGCATTTTGCCAGTGCAGAGAAAGAAGACAAGTGTGCTGAGGCAAAAGGTAAGGCGATGTAGGGGGAGATGTGTGTGAGAGTGTTTTTCTTGTGCCTTCCAGAACTGTCCTCTCCCATTCTCTTGCTTCTGGCCCCAGTGCTGAGAGCTCACATGAGGCAACAGGTAAGGCGGGGGAACATAAGGCACGTGCATGCTTTTCTTCTGCCCTCTGGATCTCCTCCTCCCATCCCCTCACCTCTGGCCTCAGCACTGAGAACTTGCACTAGGCGAAAAGTAAGGGGATGATGTGGGAGAAGGTGGCATGTGTTTTCCTTCTGCCCTCTGGAGCTCCCCTTCCCATCTCCATGCCTCTGCTTCGGCACTGAGAACTCATGGGGAGGCAAAAAGTAAGGCAATGTGGGGGGAGGGGGAGAGATGCTTTCATTGTGCCCTCCAGAGCTCTCCCCTTCCATTGCTTTGCCTCAGCCCCAGTGCTGGGAACTGACACTGAGTGAATTCCTCACTGAGGTTCACTGAGGCGAGTTCCTCTCAGGAGCTCCCCTCTCTCATTCCCTTGCCTCTGGCCTAGGTGTGGAGAAGGAAGGCTTCCATGCCAGAACCCCAGAAGGGAATGGGAAGGGATTTGCATGGGAAGAGTATTCACAATTTTTCCACTTTCACAAGGGTTCTGCACCCCAAACTCTTGCAAATGAAGAGGAGCCACTGTATAGTTTAAAACAGTGGTTTGCAGATTTTCCACCCCATGGCCACTTTACATTTACATGCAGATGTTGTGCCCCTCACCTGATGTCACATCCCCCTGTGTCCTATCTCCCACACCTCTCTCTCTCTCTCTCTCTCACACACACACACATACACAGGCTCCTTGTGCCTCACATATCCTCCATCTCTTAATACTGAGTTCTTGGGTTTTCTGCCTCCTCTCTTCACTTCCCTCCATTCTTCCAAGAAACTGCCTCATGGTTCTAAGGGGCCTGTGCCTGCTGCAACAACAACAGAATGTTCAGAGAAGCTGAGTCAGAAAAGCATTAAAAAAGAAGCCAATTTTTGCTATGCCTGAAGTTGGAGGAAGGCATAATGGAGGAAGAAGCTTTGCATTGCTCTTTTGCAAAGACCAGTCACAAAATCTCTTTTTGATACATCAATGATAAGCCAAAGGCCCGCCAAAACAAAAAGGTCTTTGCCTGCGGTGAAAGGAAAGGAGAAGGGATGCAACTGAATCTCCTGCAGGAGAGAGTTCTTCATCTTGGGAACAGCCACTGAGAAAGTTCCCTCCTGTGTCCTCACTAAACATGCTTGTGATGGTGGTAGGAATGAAAGTCTTCTCCCAAAGATCTTAAAGCTCAGGCAGGCTTATATAGGGAGAAACATTCTGGACACAAACTATATAGGGATTTAAAAGTCATGACCAGCAAAAGTCATGACCAGTACTGGAAATGGACCAGTAGCCGTGAAGCTGTTTCAACACACTCCCTGTAACCAGCCCTGGTCAAGAGCCTGACCACAACATTTTGGACCTGCTGAAATTTCCAAAGGCAGCCCCACATAGAGTGCAATATAGTAATCCAACCGGGACGTAATCAAGGCATGTGCTACCCTCATTTGGTTGGGCTTCTCAAGGAATGGATGCAGCAGGCGCACTAGTTTTAACCGTAGAACTGTCTCTTGGCCACTACTGATATCTGGGCATTGAGGCTTAAATCTGAGTCAAGGAGATTTCTTCACTGCAGCAGGATCAAGAGGGAGAGAGTGATGAAATTGTTTTGTTGTTGCTTTTGTGAAATGACTAGGAACCAACAAGTATGGACAAGATACTTTTCACTTTCAGGCAAACAATGCCTCCTGCCAACCCACGTTAAGATGCAAAGTACCCAAAGCTAGCCAAGTTATTTTTGGCACAGGAGGCACGCAATCCCATAAGCGTCTAACAATCTCCTGACCTTTCATGACATCCAAATTCTGCTGCCTGAGGCTACCTTGTCACTTTACCTAATGGCTGAGATGGCACCAGGAACCAAGAACTTTTGCTGATCTCCTGCAAATAATCCAACAATCTATTAATATACCCCAATATATCCCAGAGGCAGCTAGACTCCTGTCGGAACCAGGATGATAATTGTTTGGTTTGATCACACAAGGCTTATAAACTAGAGCAGCCTCTTTATTTTAAAACTTGAATAAATTTCAGGCAAAGAAGCCAATTGATGTATATATTTTTGAACAACAAAGCAAATGAGAATAATCCAGACCTCCAAATCCTCTTTGTTTAGGAAGTATCAGGTCAGAAGTCAGGAATTTATTGCAGTCCACAAACCAGATAAACAAATAAAAAACATAAGAAGTAGGAAATAAATTGAAATATATTAGAATGTGCACATATACGTATGTATGTACATCTTTCTGTTTTCATTTATTATATGTCTAATACTATACAGTGAAGCTGTCTAAAATTATGCCAGATTATTGCTTGGATGATGTTTGAACTCTAGTTTTTATTGCAGTGTATAGGAACTTTGCCACAGTTTTTGTGATAGAGAAATTTTCCCTTTATGAAATGGATTATAGTAAAAAATGTATCCCTACATCCTTCTCATATATACCCCTCTAAGCCTGTTTACCTATCTTCTGTGGACAAGGAAAAACAACTGGAGCACCAGAAGGTTATAGAAATATGTACTATTCAAGAATTATTTCGGAGAAATTCACCAATTAATATACATTTGTTAAATAGTAAACTGAGGCCAATTCCGCCCTATACTGTTATAGTGCTGTTATTCCACTTTCAGCACCCTATGGAATTCTGGGGTTTGTAGTTTACTGAGGCCAAAGAGCTCTCTGGCTGAGAATTCTGAATGCCCCTGCCTAAACTGCAAACCCCGGGCTTCCATAGGATGTTGAAAGTGGAATAATAGCACTATAATAACAGTATACTGCGGAAATGGCCTGAGTAAAGCAGTCCATACTGGGCTATAAAGTCATCATGTATGTGCATTTGTCAACTCAATTTTCTGAATTTTTGGACCCCTAGACCAATTACAAAATTTGAAGAATTTGGTGTGACAAATTATTTTGAATTTTAGGATATAGTTTCAAATATCTGTACTAAGATTATTGATTTTTCTTATCACCCAACAATAGGATTAAAAAAATGAGGGAAAACAGGTCTACATATAGTATTCACTGATGTTAAATGGGGGAAAACTTGTGGTTCCTGTGCTTTTAAAATAAGCTTTACACAATGTTGAGAACATGTATACAAAGTTATTCATAAGTGGTATTGGACCCTCTTAAACTTTCCCCAATTAATAAAAAGCTTTGTCTACTCTGTTGGACAGGAAGTGTTGAACAAAGTACAATGCTCCATATGGCCTAAAGTGCACTAAAGTATCCAAGTTTAGGGAAAAGATACTTGATTTTCTATTTTAAAAATGTTAAATCAAACAGTTCAAGAATGTGAAACATAACTGATGCTTTCCATTTATAAAGAGCTAAATGCGTCTCTCCATAATAAGGAATTGGTTTCAGTTTTAGTTATAGCAGCTAGATTGGAAATTTCCAAGCATTGGAGAGATGCAGAACTAACTTGGAGAAACTGGTTAAACAGGATCTAGACACTGGCACTGATGGGTAAGTTGACATACTAGAGGCAAGCTATATATGAAAATAACTACTATGACAAATGTATAGATACGGGGAATTCTTTTATTGTGTTTGCTGGAACAGTTTTTTCTCTACATAGCACTCCACCAGAACTTTTAAAATTCTGGAAAAATCCGCCTTAAGTTTATTTATTGATGACCTTAACCATTCTTCTTTATACACAAAAGGAAAATTGGAATATGGTGGTTAAAAATCTCCCAATAGTAGCTTGATGTGATACATTTTATTTATAATGTTATGCTGTTTCTATGTTGTTGTTTTAATATCAAATACATAAATAAGAAAGTAGGTTGTCAGATACTGACATGAACTATGAAGCTTAAAAAGATGATCCTAAAGCCATCCTAAAAATGGTGAAAAGGCAGGGCAATAGTCTCTTTCATTTTCTTTTTCTTTTTTATTCTGTTATTTGCTGTAATCAATTTTGTTCAGTCATTCATTTTCATTGGCTTCAGAAGAGCAAATATAATTATGAAAGGGAATTTTCTTACAACTCTGTTTAGGAAATGTTTGATACATTCCAAACAAAATTAGAAAGATGGGTAAATCGTTAGGGCATATAATGATCACTAGGAATAGTGAATGCACTAATGAGGAACCATTAGTGCTTCTAATATGTAATAGTAATATCATGCTTTAAGCAGATTCAAACATTTTGCTTCCACTGTCAGATTAATTTATTAATTACATTTTGTTGCATTCTTCCTGATAGGAAGGTAGGGCAGCAGATATGATCTTTCCCTCTATCAAAGGGGAGTGGAACCTTTAGCTATCCGGATGATTTGGACTGAAACTCTCATAATTCTTTACCATTGGCTGTACTGGCTAAAGTTTCCTGGGAAGCTGAAGTTTCTCCCAAACAGCAACAAAAACACCAAAAGCATAAAAAATAACAACTGGGTTTCTTAAATTCTGACAGCACTGTCTGGTATGTTAAGTCGAGACAGACAGACTGACTTTATGACTTAGTGGAGATTTTAGCATGAGCTTCCTGGTATGATTCTAGCATACTACCACCTACACACCAATCTGGATCTCATTGAACACAAATAGAAGGAAGGGGCCATCTAACAAGTTCATGGCTCAGGAGACACCTAATTTCAGCCATTTCCACACTGGACTGTTATAGCTGGCTCTGCTGGCCCTTCCCTAAACTGCAAACCCCAGGATTCCATAGGATGTTGAAAGTGGAAGGATAGCTCTATAACAGTCTAGTGCAGAAATGGCCCTGTAGATTTCCTAGTTCACATTTTAGTGACTACAATACACCGGCTGTCAAGGAAGGTGACTGTGATAATTAAAAGTGTACTCACCTGCCTTCAGCTTGTGAATATTCTTACAACTGAAAGTGACATGCTGGAGGTTCAAGCTAACTGCAACAGGCAAAGCAGGCAGCCACCAAGCTGTGGTATGATGCTGCTTATAAAGAGAGTCCCTCAGCAGTCATCACCTGCCCAAGCACTGCAGCTTGAGATTAACAGGGTTACCTTGGAGGTGCAGAACATGGGGTGAGAGGAGCCTCAAAGAAAACAATAGCTTTGAAACCTCTTTGTATTATCAAAATGGCACCACCAGAGGAAAACCTACAAATTCTAATGCACTTTCTTCATCTTGGAAAACAAAGATATGGTGAGGGGAGGCATAAGAAAACCCTATGAAATTCATGGGGTTGCTATAAGTTGACACATGACTAGAAGGCATGTGCACACACGCACGCACACATGCGCACACACACACGGAGCGAAAAGGAACTGCAGGGGTTCCATTCCAGGGACACCCACAAATGGCACAAACTGTGAAGCTTGTGCCCCATTATATTCAATGGCAGCAGCATAGTTGCCTAGGCCAAAGAGCTCTCTGGCTGAGAATCCTAAATGCCCTTCCCTAAACTGCAAAGCCCAGGATTCCATAGGATGTTGAAAGTGGAAAAATAGCACTATAACAGTGTAGTGTGGAAAGGTCCTTACTTTCCCTCTTCTTCCCCATTTTTTAAAACTAATGTCAAGATTTGGAGTGTAAGCTGGTTTGGGATGGGGGCCACTGCTATAGTTACTTAGTTACTTACTGCTGTAGTTACTCTAAGGAATATCCTGCTTTTTGGTACTGTTATATGTATCATGATCAGAGACTGAAAAAGGTAATGTTTTGCTCTTCAGTCCCCAGAATTCCTCAGCCACTATGGCCACTCACTGGGGATTCTGCGAAACAAAGTACAAAAGGCTAATTTTCCAGGTTCTTATCTTATTTAGCAAAGGCAAGGCACTATTAGTAAGCTTATCTTGAGTACATGTAAGAGAACATACAAGGCTCTGTCATTAGTTCCTGAACAGGTTGGCATCTTTTGGAATATGCAGCAGAGAGTAAGGAAACATCTCACGTCTGCCAAAAGAACCCATCTGAGCAGAGAACAGCTGCCTTTTTTCAAGACTGGCCTGTTTTATTCCTGAGAACCGGAAAAGTCCTTTTGAGCCCTGGGCTGAGATACTGTACCATCTTTTGTGCAGCTGTAATTTTGACGTGGAGAGCCAGCTTGAACTTCTGTAATCCTCAGCCCCAGACACCTCTCTCTCTCTCTCTCCTTCTCTGTTTTTCCCCAAAAGTTTTTCAGCTGTGCTGTTGAGAAACTCTTTTGAAAGAGAGAAGGAGGGGTGGAGGAGGGAGAAAAAAAAGGAAAAAACATCTGTTTGATTTGGTCCAGGAGATTGTTTCTATAGCTGTAGCACTTGTAAGAGCACAGAATAATATTATTTTTCCAAGATGCTCTACTTGTACTTTTGGAATTCCTTTCTCTGACGGACAATATTTCCTGCCCCTCCCTTTTTATTAACCACTTGATAATTTGTGTGGATGTGAAGGGGGGAACAGAGACAGAGGTCGACAAGGAAATCAATGGAAAGAAGACTTGAAAATTGCACAATGCTCTTATGCGTTCCCAAGGAATTAGATCTAAGGAGGGAGCTGTTTTTATGAATGGGTACAACTGACACATGAAACGCGTGGGATCTGTCTGAGTGCCTTGTCTGGGTCAACTGGGACATCTGGCTGTTATGCACTGGGCCTTAATGTGACTCATTAACACACAAATAGCTAGCTTTGATAGGATCCATTTATGATTCCTTGCCGGTGTGGTCACAAACAACGTTAAATGTCAATGAACTTTCCTTTGTGCTCAGCAGCGAACAGCTCTTCCAGACTCTAGATGCCCCACTCACACAAAGCAATTTGATGTCATCAAGTGGGATGTGCTTCAGGCCGTAGTCATGCAAGGTATGATGCAGGAATTGATCAGTTTGCCTATATATGGTGTGAAAAAGGAAGCTGTTTTTCTCCTCTGGAATGTCTGGACTTGACAAACAAGAATGTGGAGCTCCTTGATCATCACCTCCTCTGGACATCCCCTTCGGCCATTCTGTCTAAACTTGGTAGCACAGCCAGAGCTTTGAATAGTTCCTTTTTTTGACAACAACTCACAGAGTCCTGCAGACAGAACAGCCACAGAGGCCTTCTGGGAATTATTCTCAAAATGTAACTTTCCAGTAGTTCTCATAACTCTGAGTACAGCTTTATTTGTTTGTTTGTTTATTGCCTTTGTGTGCCACCTTTCTCCCAGAGTGGGACCCAAGGCAGCTTCCAGAAACAGTCAATTAAAAAACATTAAAAATACAATTTAAAAACAATTACAATTGTTGCATAAAAACAATATAAAAATCATTTAAAAAACATACAGAAGTTTAAAAAGAGAAATAAAACATCTCAATAAGAAGTTCTCCTGCTTACATGTTAAAAGTCTACAAACATGCCTTTGCCTGCTGGCAAGAGATAAGCTGCGAGGGGGTCAGCCTAGCCGCCTGTAAAAGAGAGTTCCAGAGAGTGGGAGCAGCCACTGAGAAGGCTCTCTCCCATGTCCTCACCAGGTAAGCCTGGGATGGTGGGATCTTCCCCTGAAGATCTTAAGACTCTGCCAGGTTTCATTTGGATAAATACAGTTTTTCAAATAGTCTGGACCTAAACCATATGGGGCTTTATAGGTCATGATCAGTACTTTGAATTTAGCCCAGAAATGAATCAGTAACCAGTGAATCTGTTTTAACTAGGGGGTTATAAGCTCCCTACAGTTGGCGCTGGTAAGCATTTTGGCTTTAGCATTTGAACCTTCTGAAGTTTCCAAATAGTTTCCAAAGGCAACCTCACATAGATTATATTGCAGTAGTCCAACTAAGATGAAATCAAGGCATTTGTCACTGTAGCCAGATCTGGTATCTCATGGAATGGGTGCAGCTGGTACACATTTTGCTGAGCAAATGCATTCCTGAACACTGCTGATACCTGGGAATCTGGCCTCAGAGATTAGTCCAGGAGTACACCCAGACTATATGTGTGAGATTTCATGTAAAAACCCATCCAGGACAGAGTCCCTATTCTCTGATCTGCCTTTTAACTGACCAGGGGCACCTTTGTCTTGTCTGGATTAAGCTTCAACTTGTTTGTCCTCATTCAGTCAATCACTGACAAGAGACAACCAAAATATTGAAACAGCTTTCTTGGAATCAGGTGGAAAGGAGAGGTAGATTTGGGTGTCATCAGCATATTGGTGACACCGAAACCCAAAACTCCAGATGACCTCTCCTAGAGGTTTCCTGTAGATGTTAATCAGTAGAGGGACAAAAACTCTCAGGGACTCCCCAGGCCCACAGCCACACAGCCAAGGCATTGAACAGAAGTTTCCCAGCACATCCTTCTGAGTTTACCCCTCCAAGAAAGACCATAACCACTGCATAACAGTGCCCCCAAGTTCTATTCCAGAGAGTTGACCCTGGTTGATGGTACTGAAAGCTGCTAAGAGATCCAGCAGAACCAACAGGGACACATTCCCCCATCCAGTTCCCTGGGTAGGTTATTCACCAATGCAACCAAATCTTGTTTCCATCCTATAACCAGGCCTGAAAGACTGGCTGATTCAGAATGGCAGGATCCAGAGAGGTTTTTTCTTTTCTTTCAGTAATGGCCTCACCACAGCCTTTTTTAGAAAGGATGGAAACTGCCCTTGCTGAAGTGAGGCATTCAACCCTCCCCTTATGCATTCAGCCAGTCCTCATCTAGCCACTTTCAGAAGCCAGGAAGGGAAAGCATCCAGTATACATCTGATAGCTCTCACCTCTACAAAGATCCTGTTCATATCCTCAGGCTGCATAACTTGAAACATATCCAATAATATGGGTGCCAAGGGCCATTTCTGCATGGGGCGAGGGAATCACCACGTGACGCTACTCACCGGACTTTTGGGCTCCCCAGTCCGGTTCACGCTGCTCCGGAGCAGCATGTGGCTGCTGCTCCACACTCCTCTGGGGATGAAAACGGCAGCTTCCAGTTGGTCGAGGGTCTTGACCAACCGCTGAAGCTCGCCAGCCTAGAGCCCACCAATGGGAGCCTGCGAATCTGCATAAGGGAGCAGACTCGCAGTGGCATGCTCCGTACTTTTGAAAGACCTGTTTTTAGCGGTCTTTCAAAAGCATGCTGGGTGACCACTTGGGAGCAGGTTGGGGTGCAGATCTACGTTAAGTAAGTCCGACCCAGTCCACTCCTGGGTGCAGACATCCTCCCTGGAGGACACTCTGCCCTGTTTTAAAAACCCCGTGCGGAAATGGCCAAGATTACATCCACTTGATCTGTATAATTTATTTGCTGCCACCATTGCCATGACATAAGTCTTCCAATAAGCTCAAGCAATTTTGCTTCGACTCACTCCAAATTTTTTGCCAATATCACTCTAGTCTCTGTTCTACTTGTTTCATCACACCAGCTCCCTAGTAAATCAGGGAGCTTGCTTGGCTCCACTTTGTGGGAGGGAATGCTTAGGGGCAATCATGTCCACCATGCTGGCTATTTCTGTGTTTCAGAGATCAGCCACGACTTAGACAGAATCACCTGACAAGGCAAAAGGAAACTTCCCAAGAGCTGTAAGGAATCTTTCTGAATTCATGAGCCTCTTTTGGTGGACCATATTAATCAGCTCCCTAACCCTCCAGAGGCTTTCAGTACCAGTGAGGGACGGTTATGATGAGGTCTGACTTCTGTGAAGTCAGAAGTGCACATTTTCTCCTTAACACTGAACAATGACTTTTAATGGCACTATATTAAGGAGTGAGAGTCAGCCTGATCCGAGTGTTGTTCTACAACCCTGGAGATCAACATTCAGTCCTCACTCAGCCATGGAAACCCACTGGGTGACCATGGGCATTTCACACACTCTCAGCCCCAGAAAACCCTGCAATAGGTTTGCCTTAGGGTTGCAGCCTGGAAAGAGTATTTGTGGACTACAATGCCCATTGCCAAACATGGACAAGCAGGAGAGACAGAGGAGAACAGTGGCTGTTGGAAATGGAACTACTCTTTCCTGCTGACCAGGATGAAATGATCTAGTTCCATTCCATCTCAATTTTATTTTAATATGCATTTTTCATTTCATTTTCTCTGAAAATGTGTATTTCTAAATTTATTATTGGAAACACATGATTATATGTTTTGAGCCATGAACTGCACTTGGACATTTGGAAAGCAAGAAAGTTGGTAGAGAACTAAGTTCTGACTTGTGGACTAGCCCAGGAAGCACAGATGAAGTCAATTCATCCTGGACTCTACAAAAATATAGGACTGATGAGAAGCTACACATGCAGGTGGGACAAGTTGCTTAGAAAATTGTTGTGGCAACCTTCTTATGTGAAACGGCTTTGTCTGGGAACTGGGAAAAAATTAACATATAAACAAATAAAACGTCCATCGCTAATAAAATGTCATTTTTATGGAGACAAGGCTAATCTTAACTTTCAGTTGCTGCAGTGATGGGAACTAAATTTTTACCATTAGGAAGCCCACTAATGTAACCACTGACAGTGTTGTAGAATTTCAAAATCATCTTATAAGGGGAAAGATTTCACTCTAAAACAATTCTATGCCTTGCTAAGCCCCTGTTCAGATTAATATGAGACTCAGTGCAGGCAGTGACTTTAGAGACTTTATCACACCAAGCAGGTAAATCGCAATTATAGCAGGATAAGAGTGTCTTTGGCTGAGACTTACCACATGAAGTCATTCCTTTTCGGTTGTTCTCCCAGTGGGAGACCATTTGGAAAGCACTTCTTTTACCAAGGAAATCATTAATGGATGTTTTGTGTTAGAAATACTTCCCAAGCTATGTCCCACTGGGAGAACAACAGAGGAAGAGCAACGACGTCATGTGATGTCCCAACTAAAGATGTTATTATCCTACTGTAATTGCAATTTACCTGCCTCATATGATAAAGCCCTCAGTCTTTCCATTTTTGGCAGAATCTGGCTGGTTTATTCTTTTTGAATACAAAAAGGAAGAAGAAAAGAGAAGGAAAAAAAAGTGGCAGCATATTTGAGTGGTTTCAGCTAGAACACTAGAGGTGTTCTGTCATGTCTTTGGTCTGTCTTGTAGTAAATAGTTCCTAGGTGTAATTTTGCCCTGCCAATTTGTTTCTTCACCTCATTAGGTGGGTATTGTATTTTGAGAAATGCTTGTTATAAACTAGAATTTTGAGTTTCTGTGTTCTGAATCTTTTGGAGTACAACTACTATAATCACCCAGTCAGCATGGCTACTTCGCTGAGCCCTGCTGTTTAGATACAGGCTGTCTTTGTTCAAAGCCCCATGTCCTGACTTGAGAATCTTAGCATAAAATTATATACTATGTGAAGTCCTACAATTCTCCGAAGGTGGTGTTGTATTTAAAATGCAGTTCAGCTTGACTGGCTTCAAGGTTAATTGAGGACTGGTACAGGAGAAGAAAACTTCCTAAATCTTTCTGTGCCAGCGGTTTCTCCACTCAAAATCCCCCTGTAGTTTTTTATTTCAGGTATATGCCCATGCGTCCAGAAAATGCTGTGGAGAAAACATTAGGAGCTCCTCAATTCTTCAGCCACTTTATCAGCTTTTTATTTAGAAATATTTTAAAGGGGTGGTGGTGTGTATTTGACATTATTTTAACTGCCCTGGCTCCATTCTGTGCAATGCTAAGATCTGTAGTTTGCTGTATTTTAGAGTTGTTTGCTGTATTTTAGAGGACATACATAACAGACTCTGTAGCAGAGACAATTCAAGGTACCTCCCAAAGCTATAAATCCCAGCATCCTGTACAAAGAAGCCATGAGGTTAAAATGGTATCATTTTAACTGGAAGTATACTTTAAGAAAGATGGAGCTCTCCATGAAGTCCGATTGGCAGTTTATCCACCCCATTCTATTTGTGCTAATAAGACAGAGAGGAGGTGAGTTGGGAGGAGGAATCTGGACTCACATGGTTGTTTTTAGCTGTAATAGGAGTTAGGGATGATGATAAGCAACTGCCACTCAGAACTGTAAGCCAACAGAAGTTAATGGATCTTTGCACTGGCATGTTAAAAGCCAGTTTGTCAGAGCTCAGCTCATGTGGTGTCAGTCACATGATCTTTCTTTTGCAGTACCTACTCTTTCAACACCTGTTGGACCTGGACTCCAGCATAAGCTGAGTGTTTTCCTTGAAAGCTGCATACTACAGAGGTCATGTGGTGTAGCTTCTCTCTATTTTAATGGGAAAAACATTAAATATATACATCTTTCTCAAACAGCAAATGATTTAGTTGAGGTTATCAGTCAGCAGAAAGATTCACAATGTGCCTTAGGATTCCTAAACAGTGATTTCTTTGTAAAATCTGAACATAGAGGCTGATCTAGATTCTGTTTTCTTTATTTTACATGGGAGCTCCCAAGACCATAATGCATGATGGCAGTCCCTGCAGTGGAGCATAATGTGTAAGTTGAGCTTACCATGTGCAAACATGTCATGTGGTGCTTCTTTGAGGATGTTCCACATTATTGGAAGACTCTGAAAACTTTTCCAAGGCTCAGAGAAATATGTGGTTCACTGACAATGTGGTCTGTGGATAGAATCACAAAATTATAGTGTTGGAAGGGGCCCTATGGGCCCTGTTCAGTGCAGGATCTCCAACTAGAGCATCCCCAGCAGGTAGCTGTCATGCCTCTTTTTGAAGACATCCAGAAGGAGACCTTACTGTCTCTCCAGGTAATAGGTTATATGGCCAAACCATTGTTGCTATCTCTCTCTCTCTGTCAAGATGTTCAGTCAAAATCTACCCTCTTATAACCATTAGACCTAGTTCTACCCTCAGAGGAAGCAATCTAGCCACAGAGGCTCTCCAGAATGCTTCTCTCTGTCCACCAAAGCAACATCCTCAGCTTCCCTTAGGGAGAATATTGCTCCTCCTATTTATGCTTCTTCTCAAACTAGGAAAAGGGATAGCATTTACAAGACTCACTCGACACCAACTTTTTCTGAAAGAGGGCGAATCAACTCAGACTTTACCAGCATTGCCTTTAGTGGCAAAATTATTCTTGCCAATATTCACCAGAAAATCTTTCAGCTTCTCTTCTCCCTTGATTAGTTACCTGTGTCTTAACTGCTCTGAAACAGGTGTGGGGAACCTAAACCCTCTAGGTGTCACTGGTTCCCTCCTCCAATCAATCCTAGCTAGCATAGCCAGTTGTTACAGTTCAACATTTGGAAGGTCATAGGTTCTCTATCAGTTCTCTAAGACAGTGGCCAACTATATGGGGTGCATGGATCAATTTTCTTCCCCAGATTCTCCCACAAGCCACATCCTCATACAACAAGGTTAGATACTTTCATTTTTCTCTGCAGAACCTCTCAAAATGATGACAGTAAGCTGACATCATGATGATAGAGAGGAAGCACAGTTTCTAGGATGCTTGTAGAGATGGAATGAGGGTGTTTAAATGTGTTTTCATGCACTTGGGGGGCTTTATGTGTTTGGGGAAGAACATTGACCCCAAATTGCACCCATTTTTTGAAAACGGGGAAAGAATTGGTGGCTTGGGAGGACTTGGGAGGTGCTCTAGGGGTCACATAAGTGGGTCCAGGGGACCCACTATACCCACCCTACTCTAAGATATACACTGATATTGTAACCCAGGTGGTGGGCAACCTTGGCACATGAGGAAGCCATGTTTCTGCTCTAGGGACCCTCTGGGGGCTTCATGGACTGCCAAATGGAGAGATAGGAACAAAGCCAAAAAACATCTGGAAGTCCACTTCTGGCTTTGAAAAACATTTTTGTTTTTGCTTTATGGCCCCTTCATTCTAGTTAAAAAGTGGATCACTATTTCTAGAAGCTTCTAAGAAAGGCAATTTACTATGGTTCCCCCTCTTTGCCAGAAAATGGGCAATGTGGGACAGTAAGGGTTGCAAAAACAGCCTTGTGGGTCTGTATGTAGCACCAGGACTGCACTTTGACCACTACTTTTTGCATACCATACCCTCCAATATTCACAGATGAAAATTGTCACACCTATGGCCAAGAGTGTGGCCAAGATGACAAAGGTTGTCAGTGAGGAAGAAGATATGAAAAGCAGCCACAGTTTACTTTAGCTGAACCTAATGGAAAGATAAGATCCTGCCCTTCTTCTCCTCTCTCCACTGCTGAATTATTTGAGTGGAAACTTCTTTAGTACTTCAAACTTAATTTGCAGCAACTAAAATAAGCTGAGGAGCAAGAAAGTGGGAGGAAGAGGGAAAGAAACCTGGCCATATTAAAAGCAGGATGATGGAGGATTTATTGGGACAGTTCCTGCAGAATTTGGACAGTTTAACAGTTTGTTGTTGTAACCTCCCATATCCAGGAGTTCTTGTCCTTCTCCCACCTGAATGTAATCAGTAACAGGGAGGTCATGATCTCCTATCACTTTTAGCTTGAGTTGCAGCTGGAAGGAGAAGTTCACCAGCCTCTGACTTTCTTCATATAGCATGCACTCCGGCAATATATGGCTTTCCTTCAGGGAACATTTTTCTCTTCTTTCCCCCAGTGAGTAAGCTTCCATACTGGAGAGAAAAAGCATCAGCAGGCAGAATGCATCATGTTAGCCTTGTGTTGCCTCCCCCTCGTTTACTGCATAAATGAATTATCTGAAGCTCAGAACTGTTGGCTGTTACTTTTGCTGAATTATGAAAAGTGTTTTTATTGCAGCCATGTAAAACCAGAAAGAAGGTTTGCAAAATAAAAGAATATATATGTTCCTTCAGCTTTCACAGGTACATCTGCATGTTTGATCACTGATCTCATGAAGTAGGTTCCAATTTACAAAGGCAAATGTCACAGTAAATGTAATAGTCTTTTAGGTACCATTGATCTTTCTCTTGTTTTGCTTACTGCTTAACGCAAGACTGCCAAACAGAGAGCTGACAATAACTATCTCTAAGCTGACAACTGATATGTGGCACAGTATTAAAGAACAGTGAAAGGTAACTTTTAAAGCAGAAGACAAGCTATATTTCAGAAGCAATTTAATTTCCATAGTCACACACAGAAGGGAAGAGAGAGAGGGCGGGAGGAGAGAGAGATTCATTGGAATGGGCCAGGAAACCCATATTTGCAACAATGTTTTACACATCTGTGATGGAAAACTGTGCTCTGGCAACTCACAAAGTATCTTCTGGAGAGTTTAATGACTGGAGTCACAGGTGCCTGAGCTCTTAGCCTTGTTACATCACTGCCACATATGCTTGTACCACTTTCCTTGCACAAATCTGCCATATGGAGAGAGTGGTTTTTGTAGGACAAAAACCTCCAGAACACACAGAGTATTCAAACAACCTCATGCCAAAGAAGATTCCCTCCATCTCACCCTTTTATCCTCACACGGGAGCATTAAAGAGCTAAACATCTCTCATTTCAACTTCCTCCCAACCCATTTTTTTGGCTCATTAGACTGGGATTTTTTTTTTAACTAGCAGCTGTTTTTTTCAGCTGACATTTAAACTTCGGTCATATCTTTGCAGTTGATTTTCTAAAGTTCCCTTTAGAAAATAAGGAAAGAAAAGAAAGAGAAAGGGGAAGGAAAAGAAACAAAAAGGAAAGAAAATAAAGCCCCATTACTGTATTGAGTTCCATGCTGAATCCCAATAATTTAAAGCATATTGACATTCACTAGTTTAGAAAAAAGAGGTGGAATTACCAGCTCATATTTACATTGATTAGCACTTTGTCTCTGGAGGATCTGGTAATGGAATATATATATAGCCTTCCATCTCTAAGAGGCTGATTCAAATGCAATGCAGAACTGCAGTGGCCAAGCTTAGTCCAAGGAACAGGTGTCCAGACCAAACATGGGGAAGGAGGGAGTTGTGGTTACCAGAAACACTGAACTAGACCTCAGGATGGATTGGTTCTGTTCCCAGTTTTGTTTCAGCATTCTGTCATTTTTGGCAAAGCACTTGAAAATGGGGTAATAATACTTTACTGCCTCCTTGGAGTGTTTGTAGGATGAACTTGCTACTGTTGTGAGAATCTCATATTCTCTGGTAATGGGCCCACACAAGTACCAAATCTGGCAACCTCTTTCTTTCAAGCCATCACCAGTCTTTGCAGTCTTTCACCGCAAAAACATACATTCCAAATATTCTCTGCATTTGAGGACTTTCAAGATGAAAAGTGAAAATGTTGGTATTAAAGAAGTGCCTACCCTCCTGTTATTCAAGTGGTCAGATCAGAGATGGAAACATATAATAATTAATAATTGTTTAAATATATAAATATATAATTAAATAAATAAATAGTTATTTGAAGTAAAAAAGGACAGCATTATTAATTTTTAAAAATTATAAAGTAACTGGAACCATTGGTCATAGATTTCAGCTATTGGCAGGAATTGACAAGTATTCATTACTTTGCTACACTGAAGTAAGTATAGCTAGATTAAGGGCCTTTCTGCAATGCACTGTTATAGTGCTATTATTCCACTTTCAACATCCTATGGAATCCTGGAGTCTGCAGTTTAGAGAGGAGCCTTTAGATTTCTCAGCCTGAGAGCTTCAGTAAACTACAAACCCCAGAATTCCACAGGATGTTGAAAATGGAATAATAGCACTATAACGGAAAGGCCCTTAGTTTGTATACTTAGTATATTTAACTAAGGCCCTTTTCGCACGGGCTTTCTGTCACGCGACAGCCCCGTGAGCCTCACGGGAGTGGGAGCGTCGCTCTGCATGACGCACTCCCACTTCCGCCGCTCTCAGGGGACTGACGCTGCGCGAGCACGTATTTTTTGATTTTTGCCTCAAAGTGAAAATCACCCGCGCTCGCGCAGTGCTCCTGGCGCCCACATGCACTTACCTCCTGTGCAGAGCGTCGGGGAGGTGGCCGGGTCGCGCTTCCTTCCCTCCGCCCCTGCGGAAGGAAGGGGCGGGGCGGGGAGCTAGTGCGACGGACGCGACACCTCCTGCTTCGCGCGTGCGCGGGGGGACGGACGCGACACCTCCTGCTTCGCGGGGGGGCGGATGCGGCAGCCTCCTGCTTCGCGAGGGGGGCGGACGCGTGAGCCACCGCCGCCTCCGGGAGGCTGCCGCTTCCCCGCTCGTTCCTTCGCCCGCGGAAGGAAGGAGGGGGAAACGGCAGCCTCCCGGAGAAGGCTTCTTGTGCGAGCCGCCCTCCCCCACTTGTGCTAGAAGCCTTAATGCGAAAAGGGCCTAAGTAACCTCTCCTGGCCTGACCTTACAAACTTGATCGAAATGTCATTCATCCATACTCCTGTCACCAACAGAATGGACCTCCTTCTCTTCATGGAACTGCTAAAGTTTGGTGGGGGGAAATTACAATCATGGCAACAGTGTTACAATTGTGACTAAGTAGTAATTGTGAATATGGAACAACTAGATAAATACTTAGTTAAGCATACTTAATGAAGTAGCTGATACAGAATACTGACTATTGTTACTTTTGGGGGTTATAACAAGTAACCTTTATTCATTACACTTAAAATATTGCTTGATGGGAGGGTCATTTGGGAGTCATTTTGTATTTATCAAATGTATTTATAACAATTTTTAAATTATCTACAAATAATACAGTGACACATTAAAAAGTAATAGGTATAGCTAAGTATCTGTCTTTCTCAAACAAATCAAGAAATAACAGATTACTTTTTCAAATAATCTAAGCTTTGCTAGGGATACTTGACTTTTACAATTTTCCGTACAAATTTTCATGATCCACATTTGCCCAATTAACATGTAGATGGGAACTTAAACATCCACTAAGCTTTGACATATTTTGAGTGAGTTCATCAGCTCCAGAAAAATACATTTTAAAATTCATATTTTAAGAGAAAGTATATTTAAAAATACAATTTTTGAGGTATGCATTTTTAACAAACCAGGATCGATTTTAGCCACTATCCTAAATAATTTCACAGTTCATGAAATAGTTTGGCTCTTGATAAAGCGACAGTTTTCTATGAAAAGCCAGCAGCTTTTCTCTGCTGGCTTTTTAGCCTATCTCTAAATATTGCAAATTTTACTCTAAGAATTGGTTATAGACACAGAAATTCATAGTTTTCCATTCACTTGTAACCTTTATTAATTTCAATGGATGGCTTCATTAAGGCAAAATGAAACATATGAGGACTGGATGGATGGTTCACTCTGAAACTCACTGATCTCTCACAGAAGAGATGCTGCCTTAGAAATGTAAGGATTGTGCTATATACAAGTTTTTATCTGAAGCTTCATATTTTGAATGGTGGGAAACAAATAACCTTGAAATATGCCTGCTTTCTCCTCAGTTTTACTCATTATCAAATAGCAAAAGAGAAGCCAGTACCAGTTTCCCACTTGTCTTATGCCTCTTGGCTTATATCAAGATCCACGTATTTGACTGAAGTGAGGGTAGGTGTGAGGATAGATATTAACAGGTAAACAAAAAGATTTTAGTGGCAAATGAAGTTGAGATGTCATTACCTCCCTCCTGTTTTTAACTGCTGCCCTCTGAAAATTAAGCTTTCTGAGGAGTATGGAGGGATGGACTCTTGTTGTCAGAGGGCAGATCCAGACAGGGTCCACATGGCAATATGTCATGTGTCTTGTGCTTGTAGAGACTGTGATGATTTCAAGGATCCAAAAGATGTTTGTGATGGATCCCCTCTCCAGATTGGCCTCCAGTTCCAACTCTGGGTTCCTGTCACTCACTTTGCCCTCCCTCCCAACCTTTCTTGGATCAGGTCCTTGAATGTCACAGTGATCTTTCCATCATGGTCCCAAGGCTATGTTGTTTTGGTGGGTTCTAGGCCATAAGCTTGACTAGGCCCTCCACCAAACTGAACATGAATAGACAGAAACAGTGGTAAAAACAAACAAGTAGAAGTTTATTGGGTCACAAGAAAACAATACACTAACTCTTGAATTACTAGATCATTTACAGATTCCACAGAATCATAGTCACTTCTTTCCTCTGTCTGACTCTCTTCTCTCCATTCCATTAGTTCCTATTGCTCTGAAATGTGACCCTTATTTCTGTGTCAGCTCTTCTGTATCTTCCCTCTAACAAAGACAAGCTTCAGTTTTTGTAACATTTCCACCCCTCAGGCCCCGATTCACAACATTTTCTGAGCTATGATTGGCTGCCTTCAGCCAGGCCCTCAGCCAGAAGAGAGGAGACCCAGCTCCTCTCTTCATAATGCTCCTCTCACCCAGTCCTTTTCCTTTCCTTTTCACTGGATTCAGAGTTTCATCTGGGTTTGGAACCCTCCCCATCAGCACACTGATTTTGTGCTAAAACACAAAAGGAGAACAGTGGAGAAAAAATGTCACAGAACTGAATGGGCATAGGGTACAGAAGCTACTGGGGAGGTGTTAGGGTTGAAGGAAGAGGATGAGAAATTGTGAAGGACTGCCTGCAGAGGACAATCTGGATAGTTACCCTACCCATTAGTGGTGGACAATTGTGCCTCACCCGTTATTGGTGGACAATTGTGCCCCAAATGAAAAAAAACTGGGGTGGGTGGATCTGTTCACATTTGTGGTAGCAGGAAACTCTACTATAACCACTGACAAAAAGGAGTAGGAAACACTGGAATTCACATGGTCTGACTAGACAAGGAAGTAAGAAAATTGGTGGCCACCAGGTAAAATTTGCCTATTATTTATCTCTCACATCATTTCACAGTCTGGATGACCCCTGGGTCTTCATCCAGCAAAATGAAAGAAAAACATGGAAAACATCAACTCAAGAGGGGCGTGAATAAGATGATTGCTGCTGGAACTTGGAAAAAATTATTTGTTTTGGACACAAATCCCCTCTGTCCCCCAGCCAGCAAGGCCTTCTCTAAACCTGCTGTTGTATAAGGAAGGAGAAAGCGGGGTAGACAAAACCAAAACAAAGAGAACTCTGATCTGCAACTCTTTTCTCTTGAGTTCTGTCATCTACACAAGGTCAGCTACGTAAGGCATCATTCATAGTCTATCCTTTTGCATTCTTTCCCAGAGTAAATATGTTTGTTACTCAGTGGCTTGTTATTACATAACAAACTCAGTGAAATTCCCAGTCCGTAGGATATATTCCATGTGTCTGTGTCTTTATGCACACATTCTCTCTCTTTCTGTCTCTCCCTTTTCCTTCTCACAGGTAGGAGGCCTTGCCCATTGACCCTCTGATGACCTCAATTCAAGGCCAAGCTGGGATGAGGGTGGAAGGGGTGGGAAATCACACCACGGACTGGCTCTTACATTATTTATTTTGCTCTATAACTTAATGACTTTCCAGGTTCTGCTCACATCCAAAATATCAAGTGTAGTCTATGCCAAAGATATAGAAAATAAATGAGAGCCAAAAAGTCATCCAAGAAGCATTACTAGACACAACAAAAATTCACTGGCTCTTAAATAAGGCCATAGTAATGCAGGAAATATCTGTGTCCAGAAAGAGGGAAAACACAAAGGTATTCAGGGTTCAGCTGGTGTGTTTAACATATTCACAGGTGGCACATTATATACAGACATTTTTGCTTCACATGTATCTATATGTGATTGTTCAATGGCCACATTTTTAGTGAGAAAAAAAATGCAAAACAATTAAATATGAATGATTGCTGCTATGAATCTTCCCTGACAGCTTAGCAGTTCCTACTGTATTTCTGGCTTTGCAACAAGTCTGTGCTTTGATATATGTAATATGGCTATTTATTTATTTATTGCAGTACATATCAATTGTTTATGCATACAACTGAAGCCAGGAAATGGGGTGACTGCTTTAACGCTTAAGGTCTGTAACCCTGCATTATTTTTTATGTTTTCTACAATAACAAATGATTCCTTTAGTCATTTGCAAGTTGCTGTCCTACTAAGAAAAGATAACAAACAAAAGATTCAAGGGGATTGTACTAATATAGTGGTCAAAACACTTTAAAAAAAAAAGAAAAGGAATACACAACAGTGCTAAAACTGTAGATCAATAGCTCAAATGTTAGTAACAAATATTGATAAAATTTTGATAAACTGCTATTGTGTTAGTTAAAGGAGGCTGAAAGAAAAATGCCATTATCTGATGCTGATAATTACTCAATGTGGGTATATATTCCATATATGTCAGAATATATTCTGTTTGTCATGGTCACGCCTTATTTTCTGAGACAGTGTAGCTAGAGTACTGGTTTAAGACTGTGGATAGGTTGTACTGATCACTGATCACCAGGTGACCGTCAGTCAGACACTTTCTCAAAGAGTGAATAAGAAATAAAATCACCCCCCCCAAAAAAAAAACAAAGAAAGAAACAAGTAGTTGGCTTTTGGTGATATGTTGATAAATTTATCATACTACTACTTGTTGCTAGATTTGCCATTTTTCAGTCTCTTACTCCAGGTCTATAGCTATTTACATTGCAAAGAAATATGTGTCTATTCAGTCATGAATCCCACTGAGTTCAGTGGCACTTATTGCCAGGTTAAAGGATCTAGGACTGCGGCATTAACCAATGAAGAACCATGTCAGATGAATGTATTATTTCCTCTATTTCTGATGTCCAGGCTTTGGACGCCGTTGTTTAGGTTATCAAATGGTACACACAGACAGGAGGAAGGAAGAGTCCCATTCTTGGGGAAGAGGCAGGGTATAAATAAAGTGATTGATTGATTGATTGAGTGAGTGAGTGATTGAAAGTACATGCTTAGAACAATATCAAAGTTTATTGAAGCATACACACACTCACACCCACAAATATTTAGAAGGGAATCTGAAGTGGAGGACCCTTCCCCATAAACAGCCCAGTGAGCACTAAGTATTCCCGCTGGGCATGGAACATGAACTGACTGTTTTGAGAGGGGAATAGGAAACTGAAGGGAGGACTGGGAGGATTGAATGGAGTGGCTGAAACTCTGAACAAAAGCATTTCATATTACAGCCTTTTGCTCTAGATCCCACTTGTCTTGTTTTAAATGCACATCCAGGTAAATGCACATATATGAACATTAAGATGCCATGTAATTCCACATGCTGACAAGAAACTCACTTTGAACTGTTGATAACATAATATAGGACAAAGATATGCTTCTCCAGGCATATCTTTAAAGGAGACTAACAAACATTTTCTTGGTGTTAACAGGCTACGGCAGAGTAAATGTATATAGCAGACAAAGAAAAGCCTTGAATAATATATAAAAGGGTGGAGAAGTCTGTTAGCAGTGGATCTTGGTATGTTAATAAGGCTGTCAGAAGTGTTTACCCATTTTAATCTATAAAACAATAGTGGATATGGTTCCAGAATGTGGGTGCCAAATGTATTTATTTTATTACCATTTATATTCCATTTTTTAAAAAAAAATCATATGGCAGGTAATAAAATTAAAATGATGGAAAAATATACCATTAACAATCAAGATAGAAACCAATCAATCAAGATAGGAATCCAGTTTTGTTCACTGTCTACTAATAAATGCTCAGGTAAATAGATAGGTATTAGCATGGCCCCGAAATGCCAGTTAACTTTGTATCAAGTATATCTTGAGTTTAGTCAGAGAGTTTCAGAAAACATGCACCTCTGTGGGGCAGACCTTGTCTTGTGTCACCAACCAATATATATCCCCCACAAGATGGACCTCTTCTGCAGATCTAAGAACATGGCATGCTGATGCAGGGAGAAGGGCTCCTTCAGGAAAGACAGAGTTTGGGGTAAAATAATTGCTAAACTAAACTGGAATAATGAAGTCAAATATAAGGCCCTTCTGGGTTCAAACCAGCCAACCTCCACCAATCAGCCCTTGGCACACCTAGGGACACATTACTGTCAGGCCACCAATGGGTAGTGAAAAAGAATCTTGAGAGATCTCAAGATTAGGCAGATCTGGGATAATTGCAGCTAGGAGTTAGGACTTTCTTTCTTATTTTGTAATGTCAGCTATTGAGGACATTTGTATGCTTTTGGATGATTAGAACAATATGTTACATATCCTGTTTCATTATTTACAGTAGCTACAGTAGCTGTTGGTGGACTACATCTGTGGTTGCACTTTTTTCCAGGGTCTTGTAGTGATGGTGAGGAAAGGCAGATGATATCTATTGGCTCCAAGCACTCTGTTTTTCTGATGCTCTACTTCCTTCTCGGCTGTTGCTACCACCTGCGATGGCAAAGTGTGTCAATGTCAAGGCAGCGGCTAAGCAGACGAGGAGGCAGTAGCAGGATTTTATAGCTTTAGTAGTAATAAATCAAGAGGTTACTTCACCAAATGTCAGTGTAAACAAACAGCAAAGTCCCAGGAACGGCAAACTCAAAGCAGCAAGGTCAGACGGGAACAAAAAGCCCAGAACACGGGATGCAGATTCACGGTTGGTAGACGGTTGTTGTCCCGTGCCCAACCCCAACAGTGTCTGACTTAAATAATCAGTCTTAGCCCAGCTGAGGCCGATCAAATGTCCGTTGGCCCAGCTCACAGATGGAGTCTCTCAAGCCTTCAGGGCCGAGTCATCAATCGCTTCTCCCGCAGTCTCTGAGACCTCTGGACCACCCCTTTCTCCAGTCGCCTCTGGAGGAACGTGAGGGGAAGGTCCGCTGCAAACTCCAGACTGGAGTCAGGGCCTCCGCCTCTGGAGCGCAAACGTCTGCTGTAGGTGCTGGCCCGGGCTCCGCGCCAGGGACAACTGTGGGGTCGCAGGCAGACTCCTCCCTAGGCTCTGAAGGAGAACCCTCTCCAGAAGGCCCCTCCAAGGGATCCTCCCCAGGCTCGGAGTCCAAGTCCGAATCAGAAGCGAGATCAGCCTGGCTCATGACAAAGTGCACCAATGGGATTCCCAGAGTTCCCAGGTCTCAGGGCCTGAATCCGTTTCTCCAGTCTTCAGGGTAAGGTGGAAGGATCTCAAGGTGAGAGTACTGCCTTGAAAAAAGTGTATATACATTTATTATACCAGCTTGCCTAAACTTATGATCTTTGGAGGAAAGTTTTCTCTCTGTACCACCGGAGATAGATTAAGATGCCAGACTGTGACATCCTTGCCCTTGCAGTTTACTTATCACTGAAGCTGAACACCTGTATGGATTGAGGGAAATCAGCCAGTTCGTTTGTGAGAACTGCTGAAGAATCCATCACAGAAAGGAACCTTTTGGAGTATTTTAAAATAATGTACACTTGATTCAAGAGGTTGTTTATGCCACGGTACTAAGATGTCACAATCAATTTAGAAGCTTCTATTCCAAGGGTTAACAATAGAGGGGGCTTTTGCTCACTAGGAGCTGGGAGAGGTGGAGTAGATATACTTGTCTGGACTTTTCAATGACTCGTCACAGTGTGATACTGTTATTCATTTGGGGACTTACCCTAACATCCTTGGATGGATCTTAGTCAACTTGTATTTGCCTCAGCAAGAGGTGAGTTAAATATGACTCAGGATTGGGGACCTTTTATTTTTGTAAAAAGTTAGATTTGTTCAAAGTCTACTAAACAGAAGAGAATGATATGTTGGAACATATGGCCAACACATGCATACAACATACCTCACAAACTGTCTGTGAAACAAGATGGATCATTCCAACGGATGGTTCTTTTCTTTCTAGTGTAATTTGATAGTCTACCACTCTCTTTGGAGTTTACTACTCACTGTTTCACATTTCTTCCCTTTTAGCTATCTGTAATGGTGATGCTACTGTTTTGACAATGACTCACAGAGTTTCCAGTTTTGATTTCAAAAATGTTCGGCTTTCTCTGTAGCACTAAGAAAAAGGAAGAACAATGGTAGGCCAGGGATGAAGCTGGTGTGTCAGGGAGAACCCTGGACCAATCTTGCAGGTCCATGCCCGTGGAAGCATAAAGCAGGGGAGGGGGAGGGATAGAGTATATTCCAAGATATCAGTCACATATCCAATCATCCCAAGACAAAGACATCTCTCTTTCATGTTAACAATCCAGTGCTACATATATTTATGTATATGTTATTCATGACATAAGAAAAAGAAATACTGAAATATCTCAGAGAGCAGGACTTTGATACCCTCCGTGGTAGAGAACAGGGTGCTTTGCATCTGGCACAGAGTGCCAGAATGCTGTATATGATGGAATATAGTCATAAGCTACTTAAGGTCTGGTTGCCCCCTCACATGCCTGCAGAGTGGCTTGGAGAAGAGGCCTCTGGTGGAGCAATCTGTTTTCCCTTTTCTTTGAGAAGTGTGCTGGGCCTCTTATGTGTTGGTCATTCACCTTGTTAGAAATGACTTGGGTTTGCTGAGGAGCAAGGGTCTGGTTTTACAAGCATTGAAGGATTTTCAGCTTATAAAAAATCATTGGCCTGGAGTTTCCCTTGTCCCCCCCTTTTTCCCCCTGCCATTGTTTCCTGCCAAGTGTGGCATGGGGAATATAATTCACAATGCCATGGGCATGGGGTTGGGCCACTTACTCCACATCCTGCTATAGTTTTCTAACATCCAAAGCTCTACAGGTCTGATGACATTCATTAGTTGAAATAAGGGAATATGTTGTTCCTGAGGGAGTTGCAATGAGAGTGAGGGTCATGTTGGTTGGCTTGATGGGAGAAAGGGACTAAGCAGATCCTTATCCTTTGTTTATGGCAAGTAGCGGGAGGTGGGGGAATATAATTCTTCGGTGAACATCTCTGGCACCCTTTCGGTGTAGAATACGGCTCTGGAACCTCCCTTTGTAGGATTCTGCAGCCTGGGGGATTTGGGAAGGAGGCTACCTTTGAGGTTAGCCTGGGATCCAGGCTCTCACTTGTAGAGTTTTGTGGCTTGGGTGGGACCCCCCTGGATTACCTTCCAATTACAGATGGCTGTGGAACAACCCAAGTATTTGCATTCTCCTTGGGGCTAAAGTGTTTCACCCAAGGAAAGGCTGAGGAGGCTGCTAAGGGATTGACACCTGGTCTCAGCTGGACCCTTATCAGTTTGCTATCCCTCTTGTTTCATTTCCAGGCCAAGGCATCTCAAATAGGTTAGGTCAAATAAAGTGGCCCTTATATAGCCCAATTTTCTGTATCTAGTCTTGATATCCCACAGCTGGTTATCAATGCACAATGTAACAGCTAGTGAGCTGCTCTCAGGGCTGGTCCAAGACATTTTGCTGCCTAAGGAAAAGCTTTAACCCTTTCTACCTAATCAAAGTCCGATGTACCCAAAATCAAGTTATTTTAGCATATGAAATAGAAAGAAACAAATGAACTCAGTTTCCTCCTCCCAGGAAGGAAGGAAGGAAGGAAGGAAGGAAGGAAGGAAGGAAGGAAGGAAGGAAGGAAGGAAGGAAGGAAGGAATTGATTGATTGATTGATTGATTTTAAAACTGCTATATTTTCATGATGCCAAAAATCTACTTCTTGAGGCAGAGGGTTCATGTTCTTGCTTTCTTGGCAAAGCCATTTGTACAGACCACCATTCTGGCTTGCTCATTCTTTGCAGACTAGTAATTTTCTGGTATTATGACTGTGTTTGAAGCTGCTGGGGGGCTTCTGGGGTACAACTGAGCTCCTTCTACTTTGCAGTGCAGCTTGTTTTGACTCTGAAGAGAGAACAGAAATTGAAAGCAAGTGGTCAGGTGATATTAGGTAAATAAAAATCTGCCTTATATCAAGGGCATAATGTTTGTTGATCTAGCAATGCCTTTATATAGTTGTAGTGCTATATTCCACTTTAACTGCCACTGTTCCACCCTATGGAATCCTGGGATATGTAGTTTGACGAGGCACTAGAGCTCCCTGGTAGAGAATTCTGAATGTGTTGTTATGTGCTTTCAAGTTGAATAGGACTTCTGGTGACCTTATAGGGTTTTCTTGGCAAGATTTGTTCAGAAGCTTTCTCTAAGGCTGAGAAAATGTGAGTTGTCCAAGTTCATCCATTGGGTTTCCATGACTGAGAGGAGATTTTATCTATGATCTTCCAGAGTCTTAGTGAAACGCACTGCCTCAAGAATTAATAACCTTCCCTAAACTGAAACTCTCAGATTTCCATTGGATGTTGCTATGGCAATTAAAGTGGAATCACAGTGCTAAAACTATATAATGTGGAAGGGCCCAGAGTCTCCAATCCTCTTCTCCAATCCTCACCCATCTCTACTGTTGATTCTGTGAACTGAAATGAAGACCTTCACCTGAGCTGAGAGAAAGAAGATCCCAAAGATTATTTAGAGGCTGTTGTTTGTTGCTCTTGCCTTGGACCTCTGCTTCACTTGTAGGACTCTGCCCTTTGCAAGACTGAGGCCCTGGCTCAGGAAGTTCAGTTCTCCATCCAGCACAGCTGTCTTACCTGTATGGAACATAAAAGCAGGATTCATGTGAGGCAGGTTCATTGTTGGTAGAGTTGCTGTCAAAGAGGGCAACATTAAGAGGGGTTGGTCCTTTGGAGAGCCACTTTGTGGGCAATGAAGGTGAGGCTCTGTCCTTCTGCCCAACAGAGACAAGGATTTTTTACCTGCTTTTATCGTCTGCCTGTCTGTATATTGCCTTGGTGGATTTCAAGAGCTACTGCTGTGCCTCCCAATACAGGAAGGATGTGTTTTTCAGAGGAGGGAGGAATTGCACAGATTCAGCTATTGGAACCATACTGGGCAGAGAGAGATATGGAGGGAAGAGAAAATGACAATATCATGGAACAGGAGAATGTGACAGGGTACTCATTGCCCCCAAACTTTCCCACATGTCAAATAACTTGGATAGCATTGATGACAGTCCCCTCAGGTTGAAAATACTGCTGTTGAATGCCAGGTTGGTGAATGGAAAAACAAGTGCTATTCAAGATTAGATGCCAGCCTGGCCTGTATTACAGAGACATGACTGGATGACATGGGGGGGGGTGTTATCTCTCTCAGCTCTGCACACCAGAGCTATGCAGAAGCAGGGACACGGAGGTAAGAGGGGAGGTGGAGTTACAGCGGTCTACCATGAATCCATCCCTCTGATCATGTGCCTTATCCCACAGTATGCAGGTTTTGAGTGTGTATTCCTAAAGGTGGGTAGCTGGGGCAGAATAGGGATTTTGCTGCTATACTACCCACCCTGCTGATTAAGACTCCTTTCCTGAGCTAGCCACAGTGATCTTGGGATTGGTTTTGGAATCTCCACAACTAGTAATGGTGGGGGACTTCACCATCCATGCTGAGACTGCCTTATCATGAGTAGCTCAAGACATGGCCTCCATGACAACCATGGGTCTATCCCATGTGGTATCTGCTCTACTTATGCTACTGGGCTCACTCTTGACCTTTTCTGTGCTGGATAGGGTGTTGGTGATCTTGGTGTGGAGGAACTCTCTGCAGTTCCATTGTCATGGACAGATCATCACCTGGTCAGGCTTAGACTCACTGGGACTCAGAAACTCTGCATGGGTGGGGGATCAATTGGGATGGTCTGCCCCAGGAGACTGATTGATCCAGACAGGTTTCTGATGGCTCTTGGGAATTTTCCTGTCAATTTGGCAGGTTATTCTGTTGAAGTTCTGGCTGACCTCTGGAACTGGAAAATGGCCAGGGCAGTGGACACAACAGCTCTTGCTCATCCCCTCATACAGAGTGGAGCCAAACCAAACCTATGATTTTCCAGGGAGTTGTTGATGAAATGAGTGATACCAATACTAGAGTGATGCTAGTTGAAGACTCAAAGCAAGCCTGTTTGAAGGCCTAGTCCATGGTACTGTGGGCAGCAAATAAATTAATTTTTGCTGCCACCTTTGCATCTGCAAGGAGCCATAGAATAGAACTGAATAGAATAGAACCGTTTGGAGAAGTCAGGTGTCTATTATATACTGGTCCTCAAGTAGAAAATGTGGGCCACTTGATATCTTGCTGCAAGGAATTTGCACAACACTTTGCAGATAAAGCTGCTCAAATCCACTCTGACTTGAGTGTTGTAGTTCATACAGTTGCAGTGGATGTAACATGAGCTCCTGATTGTCCTGTGTTATTTGATACTTTTCCATTTGTTCAGCTGGAGGATGTGGACAGGATCCTTGGAGAGGTGAGAGCCACCACAAGTGTGCAAGACCCTTGCCTTTCCTGGCTTATCAAACAGGCCAGAGGGGACTGGCTGATGGGTGAAGGGGCTAGTCAATGCTTCCTTGCACAAGGTAGAATTCCAACTTGCCTAAAAGAGGAAGTTGTGAGGCCTTTGTTGAAAAATCCATTCCTGAGTCTCTCCATAATGCATATTTATCAGTCAGTATCCAACTTACCATTTTTGGGCAAGGTACTAGAGTGTGTGATGTCCTTCCAACTTCAGAGGTTTTCTGGATAAAACAGAGTATCTAGATAAATTTCAATTTAGTTTCAATCTTGGCTATGGGACAGAGACATCTTTGGTCACCTTGGATGACCTACACAGGTAAGTGGACAGGGGGAGTGTGTCCCTGTTAGTTCAGTTGTACCTCTTAGTAGCTTTCAGTACCATTGGCCATGGTACCCTAGACTGCCTCACTGGGATAGGACATTCCTTCCTGGAGGCGTTAACCCAGAAGGTAGTGCTGAAGGACCCTGGTTCGACCCCTTGGCCATTGGGCTGTGAGGTCTCCAAGGGTTTTATTCCATCCTCCATACATGAAATTGCTGGGAGAGACTGCCTGGCATTTTGTGATGAAGTGCCATCAATATGCAGATAACACTTAAGTCTACTAGTCCTTTCCATCCCAATCGAAGGAGGTTGTCCTGGGCCTAAACCAGTATCTGTCATCAGTAATGGACTGGATGAGGACGTGCTCCTGGTCAGTCGGAAGGCATATCAGGGAAGAAGGATTCAACCTCTGTTAGATGGTGTTACATTCCCCCTGAAGACACAGATTCACAGTCTGGGGATACCCTTGGACTCATCTTTAAACCTGGAGGCCCAGGTTTCTGCAGTGGTCAGGAGTGCTTTTACACATTTAAAGCTTGTGCACCAACTGCAACTGTTCCTTGAAATGTCAGATTTGACAGCAGTGGTACATGTCTTGGACTACTGTAATATGCTGTACTTGGAGCTGCCTTGGAAGCGTGTTCAGAAACTTTAGCTGGTCCAAAGAGCTGCATCCAAACTGTTAATTCGGGCAGGTTACAAAAACCATACTGCACTTCTGTTGAAACAGCTCCACTGACTGCTAGTTTGTTTCTGGGCACAATTCAAAAGCCTGGTTATGACATATAAAGACCTATATGGCTCAGGTCCAGGCTATTTGGCAGACTGTGGACTTTATCACACCAAGCTCTTCTCCTGCTAAAACAGCATTGTTATAAAAACATTATTGGATTGGGATTGGTCTATTTGATTCTGCACCTTCGGAACTATTCTGGGATTACAGCATTCGTTGTGCTAAAACCTTATCGTGTGCCATTTGGGAGTGCCCACCAGTACCTCCTCCAAGACATCCCACCAGTTTCCTAGTTTGGTGTGTGCAGACACATGTTCCCTCCACCTAAAATATAAATGAAAACAGCCTTACATTCATATAGTCTTTTATTTGGAGGGGTGAGTGGGTGGGTGCTTCCTGATCAGGGATAGACCAGACTTCTAGATTCAGTCTTAACTAATCACTAGCAAATGAAAGTCTGCTAGTGATCTATCTCATCAACATTGACTTTCATCTGCCAGCAATTAATTAAACCTGAAGCTGGAATAAAGCAAATATTAATGGATTAATTAATATATTTCCAGGTGTGTGTAAGAGTGTATGTGTCTGAGAGAGAGACTCCAGAACAGGGCTGGAAGAGGCAGTAAACAAAGTTTTGGCTTCCCTGACAAGCTCCAGTTGAGAGAGGGGGAAGCAGTCATTTGGTGATTGATTCTTTTTCTTATAGAGGTGGACTGAGGTTTCTGAACCCACATCATGCCCACTGAATACCCCTGACCACCAAAATTGGCATAAAAGTGCAGTTCAGCTTTCATACAGGAAGTCATAGCACAACAGAAATGGAAGAAGAGGTCATTAACAGCATATCTGTGTCGATAAAAAGAAACATTTCCTAAACAGTTTTCCACTGGAGAATGACAATGATGTTATGTGATAAATCCCAGCCAAAGAATTATCCAGTTGTAATTGCAATTTACCTGCCTGTAAAGCCCTGTATCTTCCTGTATGAGACAGCCCTTCTCTCAATCCCACCACGATCACAAGTAGAGTTTGTAGGGACGCAGGAGCAGGTCTCTTCAGTGGATGCATCTCAGCTCTGGAACTCCCCTCCCAGGAAGGGCCCTCCTTGTTGTTCTTCCAGCCACAGGCTAAAACCTTTTTATTCAGGCAGGCTTTTAATACAGGGGGACTCCACATATTCCTGTTTTTTTTCAACACAGCCTTACCCTGCACTGGAAAATATGCTGCTGTTATTCACAAACTTAGTTAAACAATATTAATCTTGGCAAAGCTGTGGCTTTAAACCTATTTAGTGAAACAAAAAGAAAAATCTTATGAAGAAATAATAGATTGGATGCATTCTTAGGCTGGAATGCTGCTGGAGAAATGCAACAAGGGCAGTGGTTCTCAAACTGTGGAGTGGGACCATAATGGGATGTGTGTGCGATAGTTGCTTAATGGAGGTGTAAGAAAGTTCAGTCTGCAAGTACTGCAAATGTGAAAAAGAAAGGCAAGTCTGTATGTGTGTGAACCACTGAGGATTGACTGGTCTCTGCAAAACAGTGACACAAAGTGTCTTCCCTGTTATGCCTTCCTCCAACTTTAGACATAGCAAAAATCAGCTTCCCTTTTTTATGCTTTTCCCACTGTGTTTCTCTGAATATTCCATCATTGGCACAGTAGGCACATGCCCCTCAAATGACCACAAGGCAGTTTGTTGAATGAGGAGGGAGAGAAGTGAAGAGAGAAGGTGGAAAGTGTGAGAACTCAGCATCAAGATGGAAAATGTATGTGGCACAAGGGCACTGGGAGACAGAAAGAGAGAGACAGGCATAGGACTAGACACAGTGGAGTTGTGGCATGGAACAGGGTGTTACTGCAGTTATCTGGCCCAAGCCCGAGGTCTACATTTTCATATTGGTTATGTTTCATATTTCCACGTGGCACTCCATAAGATGAACTCCACGTGTCTGAAAGGGTCACAAAAAGCCAGTGTAGGCAGGCACGGCCGCATGGCCTTAATTATGCACGCTAGGTCTAGGCCAGTAAACAACCATTTGCCGCATCGCCGGAAGTGCCCTCCAGGCACAGCCGACCATTAAGTAAATGCAAGGGCTCTCAGCCCCGAACTGCTTGCTCTATACAAACACTAAGCGTTCCTCATCTACATACTGTTCTAACAATTGGCAGTGCTGGCTAAATCTCATCAATTCTGATTTTGACCTTTTGGAGGCTTTGTCTCTACTCAAATCCTTATTGTTCTCCTCAGGAGAGGGCTAACCTCCAGGTACAATCTTCCCTATAAAAACCCCAAGTTTGAGCTCCTTGTCGGAACGCTCGTGCCTTGCATCCTGAACTGCTGCCACTCTGCTCAGCGAGCCTCCCCTCAGCCTCCATGTGCTAAGCTACTACGATCCCCAGCATCGAACTCTATTTCTCCTATCCTGGACTGCAGGATCAGGTGGAGTATCACCCCAGAAAACCCTCTGAAAACCCCTTTCAATTTTCCTCACTTTCTGCCTCTATAGTTCTTGGATGAGTGCGTGAGTGTGTGGGTTGTTGTTTGCTTTATGAAGGAGAGTTTAATAAAATCTTTTAATTGAACAACTTGCCTAGTTCTTGTCGTGACCCGACCCCGTAAACATAGGGTTAAAGATCTCACTACTTTACCCTGCCTCTCGTATTGCTAGCTTGTGCTCCTTGCTAATTCCCCCAACTTAATAATATTTGGAGTGCACTTAGGTGTCCCTCCCGGGACGCCCAGAAATCAGGGTAACAAGGGGGTGCAACCTCATGTAGATGTAAAGGGGGTCATGGGCTAAAAAGTTTGAGAACTACTGCAATAGGGTAAAAATTGCCTTATGGGTGGTTGTCTTTTCTCAGAGGTTATGGGTGGTGTCTACTGTAGTCAGTCCTTTTGTAAGCACACATGCAGTCCTCTCTCATTTCTGACTTGGTGGGTGGGAAGTTAATTATCCATTTTCTGATGTGTGAACGCAATGCTATGCTTCCCATTGCAGTCAGTTGTGCAGCTGTGGGATACTACTCTAAAACTATCTAGGATCTTTGCCTGTGTCATAGTTAGAATGGGCCTTATCAAATCCATGGGATGTTAGTCATAAGCAACTTAATTCATATAGAATTCAGACATATGACTCAGTCTGGATCCAACCCAACAGGCAAAGATATTCAAAATGAATAATATTCTGCAATACCATGGGTATATGGTATTTTGTAGGAAATTAATAATTAAACTCTATTGTCCCTTTAAATACTACCTCTGTGGTGCATCTGAGGTCATGAACTAGTTGATCTTAGCAGGAAGCTGGGCCTGTGCCCAATGTTTCATAAGTCTGGAGAGCAGAAAGTTGTGATGAGACTGTAGTTTATCAGCACTGGAAATGTCTACGGAAGACTTTTGCTTTGCTTGCTTTTCTTTACAGCGAGAACCCCACTGCTTTATCAGTCTGCATCCTGTATGTGGCATGGAGCCTGATGCAGAAGAAGAGGGGATATAACACATTTTTCCTGCTTTAAAGTCCCTCTCTTATGAAAACTAAAGAGGAAATTCTGGGGAATGCATTTCCATTTTAAAAACCCAGCAGCAACACCCTGTGGTTTGGTTCCCAGCCAGTTGATGACGCAGAACCCATTACAGCCATCAGAATCCAGTAGCATGCTGAGGTGTCAGATAAATCATCAGAGGTTTTAAAAAAAACACCTCACAACTTATATTTGGTATATATATAAAAAAATGGAAATGGAACAAAAAACAAAAAAGAAGCCCACATACCAGACAGGGCAGCGTAAGACTATGGGGTGAATGAGAAGCGGGGAAACCCAAAGGAAGGAGCATTTTTTGTTTTGTTTTTGTTTTTGAAGATAAATAAAGAGTTCAGCAGTTACAGCCGGGGTGTGACACTTTACTCAGAACACTTCTGTGTGAGAACAGGAAGCAAGGGCTATGATCAACTCCACTGAAGCCTCACCTTTGCCAGTGGCTATCTTTATTGCTTTAGGAATTTGTTTTAAGTGCCTGCCTGCTAAGATTCTGATCTAAATTCCACTTTAACAACAACAACAAGCTTAAAAAGAATTCTTGAAACTCATAACCTTGTGACATAACATGAACCCTACAGGGTGAATTCTATAGACTTTCAAGACCAGTGTCTTCTCATTGATTACAGAAAGCTCTCTCTCATGCTTGGTAAGCTTTAGTAGATCTGAGGACCAGTATTCTGTTCCAGGGACCCTATGGTGGTCTCAGAGGCTGGAAATATGCCCCCACTGCATAAATACTAGGAATAGCCCAAAGTCCACTTCTGATTTGGGTATTTTATCTGAAATATTAAACAGTTCAGGGAGGTCATGCAGTCTATTCAAAAGGCAAGTGGCTGTTTCAGGAGGCTCCACAAATGTAGGAAGTGCAAGATTTTTTTTTTCCCAGTGGAAAAATGTTTGGGGGAGTTTGTGGGCTGCAAAACTGTGGTTGTGGAGCTCAGGTGGTTCCAGAACTGCAATCCTTGGTCTGTCTGTTACTGGAAATTTCAACATCACAGAAAAGAAACAGACTATTTATGCCTTCCCATTCATTTTTTTAAAAATGGAACTGAAGTATTTTCACATATGGATCTTCTAATTTTAAATGTGCACTACTAGAACACAGCTGTCCAATATGCCATGCAGATGCCTAGCTTTGAACGTTCTCTGCCTAGAAAAAAAATCTACAAGTCATCAATATTTTATTTGCTAAAGGAGTGTTAGGCTTCTATTCTAAGACGTGAGTTACTTTATTTGTTAGCATATAAGGAGCACCCGCGCCCCACTTATACACTGGCAAATACTATTTGCCAGCATATAAGATGCACTGGCGTATAAGATGCATCCCATTTTCAAACAATATTTCTTGAGAAAAAAGTGAGTCTTATACACCAGCAAATAGGTACATATTACTGTAATGGTGTGGTTGGTTGCAGCCACATCTGAAGCATCCAGCCTTGGATCACTGCTACGCAGAGCTTAGAAAAAGTTCCTTTTTGAATTACCTCTGCTGGTTGGGGATTCTGAGAGTTTTATCATAAAAAATGTAAAGTCTCCAAGCTGCATTCTTTTGTATGTTCTGGAAATATGGAACATAAGCAGAGCTCAAGCTGTCAGGTCAGAGGATTGGTAGAAGTTTATAACCCAGGTTCATTCCCTCACATAGCCTATAGTCTCATCCCAGTTTCGTGCCTCTCAAAAACAACTTTTTCTATATTTCCGTTACATTTTCTATGTTTCTGAGTACAGAAATAGATTAATGGAGTAAAGAAATATGTCATGCTGCACTTCTAGGTCCTATTTTTGTTTAATACAACATCCAGAAAGAAGCTTGTGGACAATTTTGTAAATTTTTGGTTCTTTCTGATAAATTAGGTGTCACAATTGCTGGAAAACAGACACACAGATGAAAAGAAGACTTCTATAATATTGTCAAGCATGAGTCCTAATTTAACCTCAATTTCTCTGCTAATGCTAATAATATACAACCTGTGTCAGGCCCTCTGGATGTCCAGGCCCTTGCTCTGCCGTGCCACATGAATGGTCATTCTTGCTTCCATTACCACAGAGGATCAACAGAACATATACAAATCATCTGCAGCTGTGTGTGACTAACCATAGAGATGGAAGCAATCACACAATTGAAGGTAAGATACGCAGTGGGACAGTTACTGCAGTCCAGGCCTACTCGGAGATAGCACTCGATATCACTTTGATATCAAACCATTCGGCTTTCCTCTGCCACCCCACTCCACGTGTTTGCGAGGCCTCCGGACAAGCACGTAAACAGGCGTGGCCAATAATTGCTGGACATTCCATTCTCCACCCAAGCAGGCCAGACACAGCCAGTTCATCGCTTCAGGGACCTCTTCGGCAAACATCTCATTGCTTATGTGCGATACTAACAAAGGCTCCCAGCCCCGAGCAGGTAGCCTCACAAAGCTGTACTAAGTGCTCCGCATTTGCATACTGGCTACACTATTGTTAATTCGGCCCTAAGCCAATCATACTAAACTCTGACCTTTCCAAAGCTTTGTCCCCCTCCTAAATTGCATTGTTCTCACCGAGTGTGGTATGGCCTGCAGTCATAATTCACCCTATAAAAACCCATGATTCCGAGACCCTCCTCGGATCGCTCTGGACTTCCATCCCGCCTTGTTGCCGCTTTGTCTGGCGAGCCGTCCCCTCAGTCCCACGTACTAAGACTCCATTCCAACTAACTCAATCTTCAAACCTCTCCAGGACTACGAGACAGGTGTCGTATCACCCATTTCCCTCTAAAAATCCCCATTTCCGATTCTTTAGTTAACTGTGTGACTGTGGTGTCTTTATTTGTCTGTATTTAATAAAACATCGTTTTTATTACTTTAAACTGTCTGACTGCTTGACTGACCTGACCCCGTAGATGCTGGGTTGCAAGATCCTGCTAAGTTACCCTGCCTCTCGCTAGCTTTAGTGAGTGCTCCAGCTAATTTTCCCCAAAGTTGTTGTTGTTGTTTGGTTATTTGGGCACCCCGCTCGGGACCCCCTGAGATCCTATTCAAAATGAGTAAGAAACACCTGTCAGTAAACTCGCATAAGATCAAGCTGTTTACATGTTGGCATTGGGGAGATGAGGGAGTTCCATTTTGCTGCTGTACCCATTGTCTCTAGCCTTTCCCCCTCCTGTATCCATTCAGCAACAGATAATCTTGGACAAAGATATAGAGATATATGACAGTGAGCTACTTACTCCAGTCACCAGGTTCATCTGCTACTGTGTAACACTAAAAAATTTAGACCATAAGT
The DNA here is from genome assembly GCA_948474755.1 of Ctenosaura bakeri. Classification (NCBI taxonomy): domain Eukaryota; kingdom Metazoa; phylum Chordata; class Lepidosauria; order Squamata; family Iguanidae; genus Ctenosaura; species Ctenosaura bakeri. The sequence continues at coordinate 276,573 of CAOLHI010000816.1, forward strand.
TCAATCACTGATACCCTCAACATTTGGAACTATTTCACAGATGCATATGCTGTACAAATGAAGAAACTGGGTCCAGTTTTGCACTTCTCAGTCTGGCCTTAGCCAGAAGATATCACTCAATTTACTATCTTGTTTTTAACTATTTCATTAATTCATTGTCTGAATAAACACAGCACTACATTATCTGAATAAACATGAAATACAGGCAACGTTCTGAAGATCGATCTATCTATCTATCTATCTATCTATCTATCTATCTATCTATCTATCCATCCATCCATCCATCCATCCACCCGTCCGCCCGCCCGCCCATCTATGGCACCTACACTTTGTTTTTTATCTGCAAAGGTTCCAAGACCAGTTCACCAATCAATAAAAGCAAGTTAGACCTTCTCTTTACACTCTAAAAAGCTATAACATGCAAGGAAAAGGGAAAGACAGAGAAAAGTAAAACTGACCGACCAACCAACAAACATGAGTCATCAATTATTAATGTCTTTAAGTTTCTTATGATCAGCTAGAATGACTGTTAATGCAGCTGGACATATTGGGCTTTTTACTGCAACTACTCCAAATGGAAACTGTTCATTCAAAATAGGAGAAGCCAAGAAGAATAAGCTGATCTCTAAGCTGAGCTGATGGGACGGCCTTCTTTCCTTTCTCTCCCTCTTCAACAATTGATTGAATGTTTACCAGAACGGTTGTTGAAGAGGCAAAATACAATGAAGTAGGCTTCTCAGGAGGGTTGATATGATGGTGGCCTTGCTTTTCTTAAAGAAATTTGACACAATGGCAATTTATTGTTAGAAAAGCTATCTTACATACACTTCTACATATACTTATAGGCTCTTCCTATACTGTTCTCAACACTGATACCAAAGGCAGCAAAAGACACTCAATCATGTGTTCTCCCCTCCCTTTTTTGGTCAACGTACAGCCAAATTCTAGATAAACTCTTGTGACCAAATATTTTGTTCTTTACAAACATTTGTGCTTCTTTTGGCAAAAGTAAGTTAATATTATATTTTCCACCTTAAATTGCTCAGAACATTCTTGCTCAGCTTAGAAAACAAACTCTCCTGAGCATGAATGCTGGGGTTATCAGTCTATACTATAGCAGAACCTATCCAGGATGGAACTTGGAGATTCCAAAATGGTATAAGTAGAAAGCTGTATAACAACTTTCTACTTAATGTAAACAGTGTGTTTTGTTTAGATGAATCCTTCAGAGCAATTATGGGGCTACTGTCCTCTGCTTACCTCCCCAAATTGCTATAATCTTTAAAAGCTGGACATAGACCACCCTCCAGTCTTATTTGTCTTCAGCAATTTTTTGGCTGTCTTCCTGCTAATTGATATTGCAATGGAACTAATTGCCTAGAGAGGTGGTGGGGTCTCCTTCTGTGGACATCTTCAAAAAGAGACTGGATAGCTACCTGTTAGGATACTCTAGGTGGCATTCCTGCACTGAATGGGGATTCTCACTCAATGATTCTGCCTTTCCATTGTTTTGTGGTTTCTAAGGGAATGACACCTTGTGCTGAAGTTCCCACTTAGTGTACAATGATTTGAATTTTGTTGAGATATATTGTGGAGTATTATTTGAAATCAGAATATCTCGTATCTAGTAATTGATTGTCTTGCAAAATAGGGCTTTAGTTTCCTGAGCATTGGAATTTTCTGATTATCTTTAAGTACGCTAGCTCCACAAAACTGGAGTGATGGTCTAGGTTGATCATATCCCTTCTATTCTTGATGCTGGGTAAGTCAGTTCCTACCTTCTTCCAGAGCTGGGAGAGAATGCCATGAGGATTCAATGCCCCCCCCCCGTTTGCCACTGAGTGTTCTGTTTGCATACCTCACAGAGTTCTGTGAATGTTCTCAAGTGGGCATCTATGCCTCACAGGAAGATGAATTTTTGTGCTCATCTAAGGCATGATTCTATGTCCAGATGTGAGATGTAGAATTGGTTAACAATGTCACACTTCAGAGCTGCTAGAAGTAGTGCCTTGCTTTCCTTAAATAAAGCTACATTCTGTGTATATAATTCATCCCTATGAGGCAACATCTGTGCCTTGTGTAGTGGTCAACTTGCTTAAGTTTGTTCTTTTAAAAAAGATTGCATGCAGCATGCACTCTTGTTCTGTCCTCTGTTGTATTGCTTCAAAACTTCTTTTGGACATGAGAGTTCTCGTATCAATGGATTCAAGTTCTGTGGCTCCATCTGTGTGCATGACTGGAAGATATCCTTAGTGTATCTTCAGTAGAAGGGACTTCTATCAGTAGTACTTTAAGCTCTCATCTGGAATCTAAGTGGTAATGCCTCCCAGCTCCAGAGATTCCTGGATGAAAAGTATTAACTTGATCTATGTCATTCTGGTTTTAGGTACTGTTATGGGACAGAGAAAGATCTGGTCATCTTGGTGGATGATTGATTCTGCTGGACCTCTCATTGGGTTTTGATACAATCAACCATGGTATCCTTCTTCTCTGCCTTGCTGGTATGGTACTTGGAGAAACTCTTTTACAGTGGTTCCATTTCTTCCTGGAGGGGCAAATCCAGAAAGTTGTGCTAGGGGACTCCTGTTCCACAACTTGGCTTTTGGTCTGTGGGATGCTTCATTGTGTTCTTCAAAGTCTACATGAAACCACCAGGAGAAGTCACTGGGAGGTTGCCGTTCTGTACCACCAGTATGCTGACGATATCCAACTCTATTTCTTCTTTTCACGTAACTCCAAGGAAGCTGTTTCTGTTCTATACCTGTGTCTGGCATCCATGGAATGTCCTGCCAGAGAGATCTGACAGCTGAATACACTGTCTACATTTAAAACAGCATTAAAGATCAATCTCTTTCAGCAGGCCTATCCAGATGGTTTTTAAATTGTGAGTTTTTCCATTATGAATGTAATTTGTATGTACATTTTTAAAACTGATGTTATAGTCTTTTAACTGATTATATTTTTTAATTGGTGCTCAAGTTTTTAACTGTGTTATGTTTCAATTTCTTACTTCATTTCAGTTCTGTAGTTCCCTGCCTCAATCCATAGGGAGTGGTGGGTAAGAAACAACAACAACAACAATAATAATGGTGGCAGAAGAGGAGGAGGAGAAGCAGCAGCAGAAGCAGCAGAAGCATTATTGTAATGCTGCTTTTGAAGAGTTTTTGAAAGTTTTGTTTGTGTTATCTGGGGCTAGTTAACAGGGATTACACAACTCCAACAGCTCAGCTGGCTGTCAGTCTATTTCTGGGCCCAGTTCAAAGTGTTGGTCACAAGCTATAAAGCCCTATATGGCTTAGGTCCAGGCTATCTGACAGACCAGATCTCCTGGTAAGAGCCTGCCCAGACTCTGAGATACACAGTAGAGGTCCCCCTCTCAGTTGCACCACCTTCACAAGCACGGTTGGTAGGGACACAAGAGAGGGCTTCTCAGTGGCTGCCTCTGTGCTTTGGAACCCCCTTGTTAGGGAAGCTAGAATGGTTGCTTCATTGTTCTCCATCCACTGGTAGGTAAAGAGTTTTTTTAAAATTCAGACAGGCTTTTAAAATTGAAGACTTCTAACAAAGAGTTGTAAGTGTGGTACAGTGGGCTCCTGGTGTCCACTAGGGTTTGGTTCCAGGACCCCTTGTGGATACCAAAATTCATGCATGCTCAAATCCTATTGTGTATAGTGGTATAGTAAAGCGGCATTCCTTATATAAATAAACAGCAAAATCAAAGGTTGTTGTTTGGATTTTTTTAAAAAAATATTTGATCCACAGTTGCTTGATTCCATGGATGCAGAATCCGTAGACATGGAGGGCCAACTGTACTGTTTTAAATTGTATTATGTAACATTTAAAATCTTTTAGAGTATATTTTTTAATGTGGTTAATAATTTAATTCAGTTTTATTGTTGATTTTTTGTATGTTTTAATTGAAACCTTTTTAATGTGTAAGCTGCCTTGAGTCTCAGTCTTGAGAAAATAGTAGGTTATCAATAACATTAATAATAATGTATTTCACTCTCTTAGAAGAATTCAGTAAAGTTTTCTTCATTATAATTTCTAATGTTTCATGTTCAAATTGTCCTAAGGCAAACAGATGGAACTACTCTGGACGAAACACTACTGATAGCAACTCTCTTTTCTGTTTCAGTCATTGTTCAACTAGAAACTATGAAAAGTTAGAAAAAGCTGCTGTTTCTGCATCAAAATTGCTCCAAGACCATCTTCTGAAGAATCATGTTGCAGTGTCAAGTGCTTAGCCAAGCTGTACTACTTCAGTGTTGGAGCTATGCTAATAGTTTCTTTAATTCTTTGGAATGCTTCCTGTTGAGGCTGTTCCCATTCCCAGGCTGCATCCTTGGGCGTTAGCAACTTCAGTGGCTGACCGTGTCTGCAGTAGCTCATGTAGCTTCCCGCAATACATTTATGTTTGTGGGTGCAAATGGTATGTCTGATTCCTGCTTCCCACGTTCCCTTTGGCTAAGCTCATGTCCCTGTTCTGTATTTGCTATTGATGTGATAGTTTTGAACCTTTGTTTAGATAATTCTGCTGCTCTTGCAATTTGATGACATTTTTCCAGGATGAGGTCTGTTTCTGTTAGCAGTCTCTCCTTCAAGGCAGAGTCTCATGTACTATACACAATCCTATGCCTGATTATGGAGTCTTTTATCACTCCAAAGTTACACATGGATGCCAGAATCTTACTGCTGGGATATAGGTATCTTTTTCTTCGCTTTTTGGGGTTAAAACTGGTATCTCTTTATGGTTTCATTTTACTTGGGGCTGCAATCTCATCAAAGGCTTTTATTAACTGTCTTAGTGTTACAAGGTCTTCTGGGATTAACGCTGCACTTACTTCTCAGCCCTTATCCTACTGAAGCTTTACCTTCATTTTCTCCTCCTTATCAGCCAATGGTGAGCTTTGTATGTAGACTGGTTCCATGTCTGCACCAGGCTCTGTGTGCAAAAAACCAGCTGTCCCAAAAGCTTTAGACCCTGCATTCAAAAAAAAAAAAAAAAAACCAAAAAAACCCCCACACACAAAATAAACAAACACTCATGGCACCTTCAAAGTTTCCCCCTTCAAGGCTTCCTCACAGCCTTTATTTGCCATCATGCTTCTTGTGACACTGTTGCATAACTAAAGCACAGCTCTCACTATTTTGTTAAAGTCCTTCAAAGCATTGATCAGGCCTACTGTCCTCTCCTTGCCTAATCCACACAGACAGTGAAAAGTTTCTCTTCCACTCTTTCTGATTCTCCTTCAAACAGCATCTTCCTGTTATGCCTAGTTTTACATCTAAAGATAGCTGCATATTATCATATATATGTTTCTTTGTTACACATATAGCTCCCTGTTCCTCAAAAATATGCAGAAGAGTTCATTTGTTATCCTAGTCAACTACCCAGTATTAAATCAAAGCTTCTAGTGCCAGAGGGGAACTTTGTTTTAAAACAAGCCAGGATCTCTGTTCTAAAGCCAGAAAGTGAGGTAAGGGAGCAGCATGCAGCCTTAGCATTCAGTTTATAACCTTTGTTTATGAAAATGGGAGTGGATTTCTAGATTGGGCCAAACTATCTCTCTGTCAAATGTTCCATGGTAAGAATGCTTACTTACTTTATCCCTCTGGATAAAAGTTGGGTTTATACTCCAGAAAGAGTTATACTCCACAAGCAAAGTCTTTGATGAAATGTCTAATCCTACCTAACACTGTGCTTGCTTCAATTAAATCTTGCTATTAGGTCACAAGAGAATTTGCAAATCTGTTCTACTGCATTTTTAAAAATGTGACCCATGGCCTTTCCCCACTGAAACCTAGACACCACCTGTGTCTAAACTCTGACCTTCTCACAGTTTTTGAAACAAGGAATTTATTATTTCTCTGTCTGGTGAAAGTAGACTCAGCTCTTCTGTGACATCATGCCAATCCCGTTCCCCTTCCTCCCGTGACCTAACAACGTAGCATACGAAACCTCCTCTGCTACTTCAAAAATGTTGAGCAGCTGCATAAAATCTTTGCTACTTTTGGTATCTTGCTGTGGGCTGTCTGATTAATTAAACAAGACATCAAGAGGTGCTTTACCATAATTTTTCTTCCTCACATGAAAGTAACCTCAGTGAGTGGAGGGAGAGTGAGTATACATTATCATTTCTGAATGCTGGCAGAAATATGGGTGCCACCTTTAATTTTTGAAAGAATGACTGCACCTTTAAAGCTTCTTGATGGAAACTGCCTCCTCTTAGAAACATACAGCTGGAAGGGGCTCCAAGGACCATCTGGTCCAACCTTCTGCCATTCAGGGATAGAGTACTACAGCACTCTTTGGGACAGCCATCCAAACTCTGTTGAAAGACCTCCAATGAAAGAGAGTCAATCACCTTCCAATAAAATGTATTCCACTCTCAGACAGTTCTTATCATTAGAAAATCCTTTCTAATGTTCATCTGGAATCTCTTTTCTTGCCCTTTGAATCCATCAGTGTATATCCTAGTTCCTGGAGTAGCAGGAAAAAAAAATCTTACTTCATTTTCTATAGCACATCTTGTCAGATAAAAGATGGCTATCATGTTGCTTCTTATTTGGCCTTCTCCAGGCTACACATATGCAGCTCCCTATAACATTTCTTCTAGAATTTGGTTTCCAGACCTTTCACCATCCTAATCACCTTCCTCTGGACATATTCCAGTTTCAAAATTTCCTTCTCAAACAATGGTCCTCAGAACTGGACACAGCATTCCAAGTGAGTTCTGACCAAAAGAAAATAGAGTGGTTCTGTTACTTCCCTTGATCTGGACACTACACTCATGTTGATGCAGTCTAAAAATGCACTTTTTTTTGGCTGCCACATCATGTTATCTCAAGTGACTTTATTGTTGCTGCCACCGCTGGAGTTTCCCCTTCTTCTCCCTACCATATCTATGTAACTTTTAAAAATAATAGTCCTTGGTCTGATCATATAAGAACAGAGCAGCAGCTTCTCAATGGGCTTGAGGCTTTGGCCAGGATTTTCCTTGTTAGGGCTTCTCAGAACTCAAAAGCCCCCTTTGGAGGTTTCATTTTGATTCTTCAAGTGTTCTATCTCTAGTTTTGTTCTCCCTATATTTCTCCATTTCACCTTCCCTTCCTATATGTATTATCTTACATTTGTCCCTATTAAAATTCATTTCATTTGTTTTGGTTCAGCTCTTCAATCTGTTAAAATCATTTCAAATTCTGATCCTTCCCTCTGGAGTATTAGATACCCTTCTTAGTTAGATACAATCTGCATAATAAATAGGTGTGCCCTCTATTCTAGCATCCAAGTTGCTTATAAAGATCTTGGCTAACACTGAGAGGGATGGTCATTGAACATTCTTTGGGTTTGCAGGAGCAGGACAACATTCATGCTCCTCTACTCTACAGAGACCTGTTCTCTGGAATTCACAACAGTAGATCTGAGATCGCACCTGCAAAATCCTTCACTATGCTTGGATGCAGTTCATCTGGTCCTGGAGACATGAATTCCTTAAGATTAGGTAGGTATTCCTGTACTTCCTATTTAACTGTTCTGGGTTGCAGTCACCTTACTGTCATGGTTTCTATTTGTACTAACTTGAGACTGTTTTCCTTTTGGGAGAAAAGAGAACAAAGTAGGTTTTGAGCAGTTCTCCTGCTTTCTGTCCCCAATTAGCATGTCACCATATTCACCACACAGTGGCCCTACCATTTCCTTGTTCTTCCTCTTGCCAAACATAACAAAAATTGAAAGCAAAAACTTTGTAAAAAATTATTTTAACCTCTGTAACCAGCCTGAACTTGTAGTGAGCTTTAGGTTTCTGATTTTCTTCCTAAAAGTACTTTACTCTTCTTTGGTTATGTTTTCCATTCCTTATACATTTTCCACTCAACTCTCATTTTCTCTGAAAGTACTTTGTAGATCTAAAATGATTTCTTTAGACACTTTGCAGGTTTTTTTTCTTAATAGAATTGTTTGCAATTGTGTCCTCAACAGTTCCCTTTTAACTAACTCCAATTCATCAGGAACTCCTTTCCTTTTCAGAATTTCTGACCACAGAATCTTATCCAGTGTTTCCTTCAGCTTTTTGAACTCAGCTTTCTTAAAGTCCAGAGTGTGTGTACAACTACACTTGGTCTCCACAAATCGCAAGAGGACTTGGTTACATGTGCCCAAGGTTTATATTACTTCTAGTTTTTTCCTCCAGTTCTTTCCTTTTGGTTAGTATAAGAGTGGTTAGGACTGTGGCCTAGCTCCATTACTGCAGCAGGGGCCACAGAAGTGAACCGGAGCTCAAGCAGAAAAAACTCACCCAGACAATCAGCAGCTATCAAGGGCAGCATAGAAGGGCTTGTTGGTAGGGGCTGTTAGTACCTTCTTCTTCAGTCAACTGGAAAAATATCATCTCTGTCCTTCCCTCTTCCTTCTGACTAAGTTACACTTCATACCTCATGCATGGAAGAGCCACCACTGAAGAGCTTGGCCATGTGAATCAGGGGACAACTGTACAGAGATGGTGAGGGAGCTGTTGCAGTGACCAGCAGCAGCTCTGCCATGTGCATGTTCCTGCTGAAGAATGTGAGGAGTTATTTCTGCAGCAAGTGCAAGCTGCTGGCATTGAAGCTAGTAAAAGTACAACAGTTTGAGGCCCACCTAACTACTGTCAGATAGAGCATGTGAGGCCTTTTTGGAGCAGATTCTTCTGGAAGGGCAAAATGCAAGGAATAATTCTATGAAGGAGAATTCTCAAACACAGGAGACATACACTTGGAAAAATGAGACACATAGGAGCAGATCTACCAGGAACCATGCTGTAGGTTTAGAGCTACACAGTTGATTCCAGGTCTCCCCTTGATCAGATATTATAAGTCAAAGAAACAGGAGCAGGCCTCAGGCCTCAGAGAACAGGGAGGTAGCCTTGGAGAATGACAAGGCCTGCTTGTCCCCAGAGGCAGAAAAGAAATATGATTCCTTGCTGAGGAGAACATATGCAATGGTATACATGCCTGACAGGTTATCTTGACAGGCTTGCTGTCTTCCAGGGGAGAAGTTTCATGACATAACAGAGAGGTTGACAAGACTTAACAAGCCACCAGCTAGTACTCGGTCCTTCTGATCTACATGGGACCAAATTATACTGCAAGATATAACCTTCAACATATGGCAAGAGACTATGAGCTGAAGGATTTTGAGGCACCAGTTATTTAATCATTCTGTCCTATTGAAAGGTGTACCCTGGGAGTTGAAAGAAGTATACTGGACATAAACAACTGACTCTGCAGATGGTGCCATGAGGAATGATTTGGCTTCTTGGGCCATGACCTGTACTTCCATGAAGAAAGACTTCTGGCATGAGTTGGATTCTACCTCACATCAATTGACAAGAATATATTTGCTAGGAGTCTTGTGACCCTAATTAGGGGGGCTTTAAACTGAGTCTATGCAAGATTATCCTCTTCCTCCTCTTGCTGAGTATATTGGTATACCACATTTCCATGGTAAAACCACACTCAAAGGAGCTTATAGCAATGTCAGAACAGTTTACATTTGCAAAGAAGGAATTTCTAGCTAATTCAATAGCAACTTTTATACAGTGATAAAAATAAACTAAATGTCTCAGTAGTAAATATGTACCAAGTTTCAATAAGCCACTAATAATTCAACTGAGATCTAACAAGAGAAATATCAATGGAAGAGTGTATGTGTCTGTGACAATCTAAAGAACAGCAAAAATTATGCATTTTATCCAAAAGAAGACTCACTGTGGCTCACTCTGAGCTTTGGAGGTATTTTTAACTATCACTCCCAGAATCCTATGGCTAGGGAGGGAACAGTCTTAGGCCAGGTAGAAATAGGGCTGATAGAGGCAGAAGCAGCAGGACTTTCTGGACTCAGAGTTATTTGATCTCTGTAAAATGAAATATTTCCCCACTGTTTGATGTCGAATGCAGTTACCTTCCTGTTAAATGTTAGTGATCCAAAAATTATGTGGTGATGGTGATGATTGTGTGCATGTGTGTGTGGATAATCCAGTTTTCTTGCCAGAAAGCACAGATTACATTTTGCATATGGAACTCTGAAGGCACAACTTAAAGATAGAGATACACAACAGTTTCTCCGCAGAGCAGAACTGGAAAAGGAATTCCTATTCATTTGATGTCTAGAAATGTTGGTGAAGCTTTCTTGAAATAGACTCAGGCAGAATAAAAGTGGGGATTTATTAACAGAAAAAAATGGGTACAGCACTAAACTTTTATCCTGTGGATAGGTTATGACATTCCACACTACTAATAAATGAGGATTAATTAGCTATTGCATCTTTTCTGCAGCTCCTTTCATGATCTGGGGCAGTTCCTTAATTAATTCTGCTGGGATAGCAGCCACTCACCTTAGTTTTAAATCTGCCAAAATTTCATTAAGTGATTCTTCCCCTTCATTTGAAAGTTTAAACAAAAGGTCCAGTGGTAAGAGCTTGGAGGATGGGCAGACTAGCAATACCTTCTTGAATCAAAACCCACTACTGCAGTTGTAGTCAGAGCTGCCACTTTACGAAGTTGTCCTGGTGCGGTTAGACATAGAGTTTATTGAAGAGAGAGACTTCTCCCACGTGCATGCTTTGTACTAGTCCTTCTATAGTTAAACATGTCTCTTAAAGTCATGGCAGGTCTTTCTTCATACTCAGTCCCCTGTTCAGAACCCAACCACAATTTTGGAAGATAATGTTGATCTATAAGGTTTTGGGTTTTTTTTCCAGTTTCCTGAGCTTTATTTACTGTCCTCTTTTTAAGACTGTTGGAATTATGAGTTTTCGTTGCTGACAAAGAATCTCCATGTATTAGCCATAAGACAAGTACATGTAATGTAGCATGGCCTAGCTGCTGCTGGGTCATAAACTTCAATATGTTTGCCTATCGACCTTGATTAATGTGAAATGCTTTCTGAAACTTCACAATGTGCTCCAAAACTTGGTTCCCATCTGATTGTTCCTATCCAGAATGTTTGAGTCATTGACCTATCTACTGCTACAGAGGTATTTCATCAAGTTAGGCAAACCATTCATAGCAATATGCGCACTGTCCCAGCTTATATTAAATACCTCTGACAGGTTGCAATCAGACTCAGCAGGGGGTTTCATCTTGCCTAAAGACTTTTAAAGGCCTTTCTGAACCAGTGGTTTCCTAGAGTCTTTTGACTTGAAAATCCATTTAAATTTGCTGACCTCTTTCAACCCAGCCACTAGCTTTATAGACAGAGTCGCAGTTACCTGGGAAATTATTTTTGCACACATGGTATCTCAGTGTGTGGAATACGGAAGCCTTGTTCAGAGAGAACAGATAGCTATGCAAATCCTGTTTCTTCATATATAAATGTAAATGTATGAATGAACATTCACACACTTTTCCATTTGCAGTACTTGTGGACTACTTGCTGTAGAATTCAAAGCTTCAGTCTGAGTTTTCAAGAACATGCAGTTTTCTTTTTTGGGGGAAATCATTCAAAGTGGATGTCAAAATGTCAAAAACAGAAATAATAAGGAAGACAATGACACATTTAAATCCAGAAAAGTATATTAAGTAATAAAATTATCTTAGCATGGAATGTTGCATTCATATGGAAAAGCAGAGGTCACAGAAATCAGTTATAAACAGCATAATGTTAACCTATTTAAATATAAGTGTTTTCAGTAGGCATTTAAAAAAATCACCCAAAGATCTTGATCAATAGCAGATTTCAAAGCTACTGTTACAAATTTCCATCCATCTGAACTCACTAGGTAGAGAGTTATATTCATATGGCATGATTATTGAACTAACCTATTTTGTTATAAAATACAATAGAAATATCAGAGTTTGGCAGAGCTGTTTTGGACTTAAGCTTCCAGAAGCCAGGTTTTCTGACTATGCTGACTGGGAGAATCTGGGAGCTACAATCCAAAAAGTAACTTTTTCAAGCACTGAGAAATATATAGGAGCTGTTCCAAAGGTAACAAGGTACTTACTGTTAAATTAACAGCTTAATCCTATTAATGTCTACTTATTCATGCAGGTCAGTTCAGTTCAGTAGAGTTCATTATCCACTGGCAAAATGAATTTTCGATATTCCTGGCAATAAACTGTTTTAAATTGCCACCAAGTGTCATTCATCTTCCTTGAAGATTTCATTTATTTCATTGTTAAATGCATAACTGACTTTTTTATTGTTTTCTCCCTGCTGCAGAAAATTATGAGTTTTTCTGCATTTTCAGTAATTTTTTTCCACATTGAAGAGCATTGCACAAATTTTCATAGCTAACATTGGGTTTTTCACAGAAACCACATTTGTTGTTGTTGTTGATGATGATTTTTCCCCCCTATAATATTCTGAGATGTGGGGAAAAAATCATGGCAGCCAAGTATTTTTCTAACCCTTTTTGCTGAATATAAGAAAAATTGTGAATGTTCTTTACATTCCAACTGAATGAACTCTTAGGCAATTCCTATACTTCATCGGGTCTCCAGGGAAGAAGGCAAAGCTCTGGGCAAATGGCCCTGGAAGAGAAAGTTTCATTTGTGTGTGACTGTGTTGACAAACACAGAGAGGTGGCTTTAATACTTGGGAGCCTATTTCTATCTACTCCCAGCTCCGGTCAGGGCTCATTGGCTCAGTACAAAGGTATTCCAATGTGTGTTGTGCTAGTGTTACAAGTTGGGTGCTCCAAAAAGCCAAGAGTTAGGGGAGGAGACTCAGGAGAGAGCCACTGGATACATGTGTTTATGCCCATCATACCAACTGGAGTAAGGGAGCGAAAGGAGAACTAGCGTTGTCATTCTTGAGCCTTCTTTTGACTAAGCCCTAACAGCAGTAGTGTGAGTCCTTGAAAAAAAATCCTCACAGTATGTCTCAGGAGCAGTGCAGAGCCTGGAAAAATCAGCCGTGTGTGATCTGTTCTGTAAGTAAGACCATGTGGGATACAACTCGTAGCAAGAATGGCATGGATCATGGCCCCTGCTTGGCTGTCAAAAATGGTTCACTGTCAACTGGCAGTTCTAACCCTCCTTCCAAACTTTGCCTGCCTTGCCCCTGGGATACTATAAGGACTCACCTCTGTGACTTCATGGAGGATAAGTCCTGGTCTCACATTTTGACTCAAGGAATGAGGTGCTGCTGACATGGTAACCCTCTCTATTACATGTGTAGTATTGATCTGCAACTGTTGTGTACTGAAAAAGTCATTAATGTTTTAAATAAAATGTGTCAACAGCAGTATTTATAATGATTTATATTTATAGTGATTTATAGTGACTTCAACATCTGCCTATTGCATTTTGTGAAAAAATGTTATATGCTTGTAAGTATTCAAAAGTATTATTCACTTGTTTACTACTGAAAGGACTACTTTTGTGAAAAACTGTTAATCAGCATGTGTGCATGTGTGTGTTTATCAAGTATCCAGACTCATAAATTCAGAACAGTTAAAGAAACATGGGTTTTTGCAAAGTTAGTCAAACTGTCAGCATGCTTGAAATCAGACTAAGACTTGGAAGCAAGTAATAGAATGTATCTCAGGATTATATGTGTCTTAACAGGGAATATTTTAATTTTATATAACCTTTACAAAAGGAATAAAAGAAATTACATTTATCAAAAAATCAGAAAAATAAAATAAACCAAAATAAAATAAAATGGCACCATGGGTTGGGTTGCTGACACTGATATTACTATTATCTCACTGTGGACAATGGCCTGAACCCAGTGGTGGATTCTACTGATGGAAAGTCTTCCCATCCCATTGCATTCCAATGTGCACTCAAAAACATGTTCCAGAGGGCTGAGAATCCTCCTGGAGTCAGCTTTTTGGCAGGTAAAGGTAAGGAGAAAAAAGTTCTTTCTCTTTGGAGCGGTCACCTGATATATCTATATGCCTAAAACAGGCTAACAAAAAATCTAAACAACACTGCAGACAGGTGGAAATTGCATTCTGGAAAGATACATATATAAATTATAAATTCATGAATTACATTATAAATTTAGGTAAACAATTAATAAAAGGTATTTCTATCAGCCATGGATTAGCTATTTCACTTTTCTCCTTCCTGTGGTCTAAGTTGGAATGAACGCAATGGCGACCATCTCATGACAGTTATAGAATGCCATCATACAAATTCCATGCTCATATCCTAGACATTCCATTACTGTCGCTAGATCCTTTCATTCCAGCTGACATCACTGAGGAGCGAGGAAGCCAAAACATTTAATTCATTAACAGTATAAATACCTGATCTCAATCATTTCATTTATATATACAATGACTCCTCAACTTTCATGAGGGTTCAGAGCACAGAACCCTAAAACAAACAAAATAACTCCTCCGCATTCCCTTACAGGGGCTCCCCCCTCCCATTCCCCTGCTTTTTGCTTGAGTGAGTGTGCCTTCCTTTTCTCATCTGGGCAAAATGGGAGGCATCAGCCTTGCGGGCAGAGAAGGTGCATGTGCCCCTCCTCCCTCCGTTTTCTTGCCTGTCACCCAAGTGTGCAAATAGAATGCAGGATGCCTGGCAAAAAGGCAAGTGAATGGAGGGGGAAACATCTTCTGCCTGTTGCCCATGTGTGCTCCCTTCTGTGTGCCCACCTGGGCAAAAGGCAAGGGAAGGCCTACACGTGTGAACCTTTCCCCTCCCATTTGCTTGCCTTTTGCTGCAGTGCAGAGAAGGAAGGCAGTGTGCCTGGGCAAAAGCTCTAGAATGGGAAGGGGGAAATGGAGTGAGGCAAGCAGGACATCACAAGTAATCAAATTCACAAAGGTCAAACCTGCAAATGTGGGGGGGGGGCTGTATAATCTATGGGATGGCGCAAGAAGGAACTTTTTTGCCAAGTGGACAGAACAGAATCGAAATAGGTGTGGTGGGGTGAACAGCAGAAAGAAAAGGTACTTGATATTTTGTTGGATTCCTCTATGTATCCATGGGTTAAAGAGGCAAAGTGGGATATATTTTGGAAAATAAAGGGTCAAATTTCACATATTCAGAATAGATAGTGATCTGTATTCAACCTATGTTCAGCTTTTATTTAGTATTCTTGATACATTAGCACTCTGCTCCCGCCCCTGGTGATCACTGCACATTGCCTATTCAGAAAGGGAACTAAGACAGAGCTGGGCTAAACAAAGGTAAGCAATGGATTTTAAGAAAACTGTTGTAGACAGAGATTGATCAACAGACAGAAAAAGCTTATTTTACCTCATAACTCTTCTTCATAACTCAGTCCCATTTCTGTTCTTTGAGAGGTTTTTACAACCATTACATAATTTGAATAAATTTGCTACACTATCAGTCACGTCATTGAAATTTTTGAGAAACAGTGATGTATGCTTGTTGGGACACAAAAATGACTTGTTCAGAATAAACACAGAAAGTTTCTCATTCAAAAGATTTAGCCTTAAAAAATCTATCTATTTGTAGTCTTCCAAGTGACTTATAAACTTGTTCACTGGTTGTGGATGCTTATGTGGCTGAAATGGCACCAGCTATGCACAAGACGGTGGCATCATCAGGGATAGGGGAACCTTCAAGGTTTGGAGAAATACGTAAAAAAAAAAAGAAAAAAAAGAAATCCTAAGGGAGAACTTCCCAATCCATTCCATGAGCATTGATGTGTCTGGTGTCCAGTGTTGGCAAAAAATGAAAAATGAGGGGGTGGGTAGTGAAGTGTAATGGGGTATCCAAGAAGAAGGCACAGCTGGCCGTTTGGATCCCAAACTAGAATCCTGACTGTTTTGCTGCATGCCCTAAAATTGTGGGTCTTTTCTTCAGTAGCCACATTTTATAAAATGCGAAGAAGTAAATATACAAGGGATATAAGATTTCTTGCCTACAAAAACCCTATGAAATTCATGGGGTCACCATAAATTGAATGGTGACTTTAAGGCACATACACCTACATATATATGTCAGATTAGCAATCCCTGTTGCACAAAAGAATAGCTGTGAGTGCTATTCATTATATTTATATTTATATTCATTCTTTTAAATAAATATCAACAAAATAAATACATTTCAAACACTCCCTGTCACCCCAAAGCATAGCATCCCAGCTATTCTTTTCTGCAACTGGGAGTGCTTGAAATGTATTTATTTATTATATTGATATTTATTTATGAAATTTAGAGCCCACTGTTCCACTAAAAATAGTGCTCAAGCAAGCTTGTAATACAAATAAAACAGAAAATTATAATGAAAACATAAGACTAATTAAAACCCAACTGAAAATACATTGAAATAAGGAGCTCCCATCCATTGAAATCCACTTCAGCAAGTAAGTCACCTTAAAAGCCATAAAAAAGCAGGTGGGATGACAACAGATGAGGAGTTGGCCTAGCCTCCTTTGACATGACCAGTACACTCAGCATAGTAAATATATAGTAACAGCACCCATCCACGACATTTTGGAGAGCAGATAATGGCACCCTCACCTACACATTTGAGTCAAGATGTATCCTACTTCAAGCCACACAAATTATTTCAGCATATGAGTCAGGATAGCTCATAAATATCTGGCCCAACACCCAAACACCCAAATAATTAATAATATTTGTTACCCATTCTCCAGACCTAAAATATGCAGCTTGAGGTAGTCACCAGTCTCTGCCTAGCAGTAGAGCTGACCCTGTATAACAGATTGCAAAATCTCTTTTGTAATTAAACACTTTTCATCAACTGCTGAATATACTTTAGGAGCAACCCAGGGCCACTTTTTCCCAGTAATGACAACTGAAAAAACAGAAAGTTTGTTATCTGGCAAAGAATTCTAAAAACACCTTCCTAAATAGCAAATCCCAGATTCCATAATTCCATTTTATAATTTTGTAGAGTCAAAGGGACCAAAGGGATCAAAGGGAGTACACTGAGAAAATTCTTTAATGTGATAGAATAGTCATGATGGCTAATACATTGATGGCTTTTCAAAAGATTACACCACTGCATCTTGCCTGTTACAAGAAAGAGAGAGAGAGGCCATTTCCACACTACACTGTTATAATGCTATTATCCCATTCTCAACATCCTATGGAATCCAGGGGTTTGCAGTTTAGGGAGGGGCATTTGGAATTCTTAGCCAGCGAGCCGTTTGACCTCAGGAAACTGCAAACCCCAGAATTCCACAGAATGTTGAAAATGGAATAATAGCACTATAAAAGTGTAGTGCGGAAATGGCCAGAGAGACAGAAAGAGAAAGAGAGAGTGTCTGCTCTTGGATCTGTCTTGCTCAATTCCTAGTTCTACCTGAAAATTCCAGCAAAATATTAGGGATCTTTTGAACGAAACACATGTGTCTTACTTATGAAGATACAACTTTTCCCTTAGAGTGATCAGCAACTGGTCCACTGACAACAATCAAACTATTAGAAAAAAACCTACAGAGCATGACCCATCTTCATTTTGCATTACAGCACAGCATAGCTGCAGCAACAGTCAAGACAAAGCTGTTCTAATTGCATTAAGTGTGGTACAAGGGCAAAATAGAATCCAGCCTAGCCTGACCATGGTCTTATCTGGCTTCTGTTCATGATTTCTGCCACGTCTATTGGCAGCTGATGGTTTATTAACTGCCAAATATATAGCAAAAGTACAGAAGGCAATCCTCAACTTTGGAAGTGCTGGAGTGTGATGAGGTGGTACAGAGCTTTTGAGATGTATCGGATATGTTCCATTTGCTACTATCTTGTGTGTGGCAAGTTTAGAGAGCCATCTTAATGAATAAACAATTTTGGACATGGTCTATAGCACCCAGAGCAATTACTTTAGCCTCTGCCCCAGTAGACACAATTTGGCCAGCAATTGCTTTAGCTTTCAGAAAAGTTGGTTCTAGTTCACATAGTAATTGCTCACTGTAGCCTTGGCTCACTGATTTCTGATCATCTTGTCAAGCTCATCTCTGACCTGGCTTGAAACAGTTTCATAACATCTTGGCTGTCAAGGTCACCTGTCATCTCTGTACTCTGGAATAACTGTAAAGTCCCTTGCTATAAAGATTCTTGTTTACTGCATTTTAACCCCACTTTTTGGACACATAATCTGAATCCTATTATCTGTGCCAACTAGAGTAGATCCACTGAATCAATAAGTTTCTCCACACCACTCATCACTCAACAATTGATTTGTGTTAATTCCAGCTATTTTAGTTGTGCAGTATTTGCACACAACTAATGGGATTCAGGCCAGTGTCTCATTATTATTAAAATCAGTGAAAAACAGAGACAAACTCTACCATCAAACATATAAGCTCAAGTGACAATACAAGAAAGAGAACGAAGAACAGAGGGAAAAGAAAGTGGTAGGAGACCAGTTCTGCAAAAATTGTGGTGTAACATTTAAATGTAGTTCTGGCCTGGCTATTTTTTTCCCTTCTAATAGCCCTTACTTCTTGGACCAATGGGATGGGCCAAGTTTCTCTCTTCTTTCACTTGCTGGTATTTCTTTGTATTATGGGGCAAACTCTTAACTCATTCAAGTCCTGAAGCTGAAGCCAGTGCAGGAGTCAAGAACTAAGAGTTTTCTAGTTGGGGGAAAAAAAGCTTTAAATTAATGCTTCAGAAGCACCTGTGTTATCCTCTGTTCCAAGAAAATCTGAACGAATCCAAATTTGAAGTCTTTCAGCAGAGGCCTAAAAAAATCGCAATAGTCAGTTATTTAAAGGGACAGTAATGAGTTAACCATTATTAATGCAGAGCCCAAAGCAAGACTGTAAATTAACAAAATATTAAAGAGACACCTAATCATGTATCACATCTACATGTAAAATGTATACTTATTTTTCAGTGTTTTGGATGGACATCTCGCTAATAATGAGGAATATCACCCCTGGCTAGTTTCTTTCTTGCACATTAATTGAGAATATGGAGAACAAACAGCAGAAGTTCTGGGATTGACCCTGGAGAATATTTTTGCATTCTGTGTGCAGTATATGCACACATCTGTGAAATGCATAGTATTGTAAGCTGTTATATTATATACTGTAATTTGTGATAAATGCTGCATTGTAGGAAAAGCAGTAGCATTAATGAGTAGTTTGCTTTGTGATCTAATCTAACGTATTTGTTATGCTTATTATGAATGTATACAATTAACATCAGAAAGGGAAAAAACAGATTACCTGGTTGGAAATGGCACTGCAGGCTTTGTTCTTTAGTGAGCTTTACTAAGGGACAAGGTGCTGAACACAGTAGGAACTGGTTTGGGACTTTGGAAATCAATTGGAATTATCTCCTGGGGACAAGAGACTCAGAGGATTGCCCTCATGATCTAGATTCCCCATCTGAGCACCTAGGAGATGAAAAGACTATCTAGAAGTACAAAATAGGAGGGACTGAACCACAATCATGCCCTGCCATGTCACAGCTGCCACATTGAGGAGCTTTGTGGTAACTTCAGCACCAACTTTTCTGCAATATTGTTGTGAGTGATATTTTTCCCCCTGTCCTTAACTTCTTTTAAAAACACAGTGGTGGAAGTGAGTTAAAGGGAAGAAACCCTGGATACTTAAAAGAATTGCTTTTCTAACTAATACTGCTGAAAATTGTTTAGAGTTTAATTTTTGAAAAACAAAAAGTCAAAAGAATAAGAGAGAGATTGTTTACCATTCAGAAGATAAGATCCAAGGATGTCACCATAGTTTGACAATAACAGGAAGTGAACTGGAGGTGAATTCAGAGTGACCTGAATCTCACCTTCCTGAAAACTGAGAATACAGCATAGATTCGAGGGAACTGAACAGCGAACAGTACTTATACCTAGTCGTGGAGTGGAATAACTACAATAGAAATGACAACTTGAATTTAACAGCTGTCAGAATGGCTACAACTAGAAGACAGACATAAGCAGCAAATATACAATGAAGAACATCAGTTGAACAACTCAGAGAGGGGGAATTAAACCAAATGATTTTGGATAAAATTAAAAGAATGAGAGAGGATATGAAAAAATTCAGAGAAGTTGTGAATCAAATAAAAAAAGAATGTAAATAGCATTTGAAGGCTGAGCTTAAAGGTATAAGAACTTCTTTAAATCAAATCACCATAGAAATGAAGTAGATGACTGGGAAAGTGAAATGACAAAACATGGATGATAAAACACATTAACTGGAAGAAGTGACTCAGAAATTATCTGTGAAAAAAAGAGTAAACCTAGATGCTGTGACCCTGCTTGACTTTAAGGAAAAGGAAATTTTTATGCCTAAGAATTACAGAAATGCAAAATAAGAATATCTATGAGTTTCTGAAGCTCTAGCTGATTTTTTGAAGTATCAGAGAAAAGACTTTAGTTATGAACTGGATAGAGTGTACTATCTGGATTCTTGGACTGCTAAACAAATATTTCTGCCAAAAATGGGGTTGTTTACTTTGTGAGAATACAGATAATGGATTAAGTTCTTCAATAACACAAGTAGCAGATTGATGGGAGAGATGTTATAGATTTTAAGGATTTCCCAGTACATATTTTTTAAAAAGAATGCTTTTTCAAAATGTGCCCTTTTCACCAATACATTGAAGAAACTAGGGATTCCCTTTAGATGAGGGAATTTGGAAGGTTTCATTTTATCATTACAAACAAAGAAGATAGAATTTGAATACAATTTCAAAGGCAAAGGAATTCTTACAGAAATAAAGAAAAGATTTGGTGGGAGGACCTACAAAAGAAAGAAAGGAAGAAAAGGCCTCTGACCAATCTGTAAAGAAGAGAGTAACAGAGAAGAAGAAGGCAAATGTGCTCAGGCTCAGGTGAAAGTGTATATGGACTGTAATGATGACAAGGCTTTAAAATATCTTCCTTGGAACATAAGTTGGGTTAAATTGCCCAGCAAAAGGGGAAAATATTTCATTATTTCGAAAGACAAAAATTGGATTTGATATGTTTAGAAGATATGTTTACACACACCAAAAAAAAAAGAAAAAAGAAAGAAAAGAAAAGAAAAAGAAAAAGAAAAAAAAGAAAAACAAAATTTTGTTAAATTCTAAATTTGGGAAATGATTATTTTATGAGAAGAAGAAAAGAGGAGTGGTAATTTATGCAGATTCAAAATTTTTTGAAGATTCAAATGGACATTATGTAGGACTGGAGGTAGAAATTCAATAGCAGAAAATTTTGACTGTTGGTATCTATGCTCCTACAGTGAATAAAAGTCCCTTTCTTGAAGAATTACTTGAAAAAGTTTTAGAATTCCCCCTAAGGGGGACTGGAATGACATAATACATCTGAGAATTGATAAGTTGTCTGAAAAAGAAAGAAAACATGATTAAGGGAAACTTCTGAATTTTTTTTTTAATTTGATTGATAATTTGGAATTATTTGATACTAGGAGATTAAAATATGGAGATGCATGAGAATACAGTTTTTTTTTCAGAATGAAACAAATCTTTCTCCAGAAATGATTTCTTCCTGACATCCAAATTGTTGATGAATATTATTAAAGACAAACTCTACCAAAAACTTTCTTAGACCACAACTCTGTAATATTGACTTTTAAAAAAAGAAACAGTCAATTAAATTGGAGATTAAATATTGATTTACTTAGGAATTAGCTTATAGATATATATTAGAGATGGAGAAAGGACAGCTTAAAATGAAAGCAAATGAAGAACTGGTACAAGAAGGTCATGATATTCGAAGGTTTGCTTACAGACAATTGTCTGAATGTTTTAAAATGGACAAAAATCTATTTCATTGTGAAAGATCTAAATCTGAGTTTGAAGAACAAACATGTACTAATGATGAACGTTTAATAGCCAAAACATATAAGTTACCACTGAGACAGAGAATGAACAGGTAAAAGACTGTATGCTAACATGGGCACAGAATGTGGGTAATAATATTCAGATGGAACAATGGGAAAAGATGTGGAGAAGAGATTTAAAATTTACATTTACTTACATTTCTCTAATTTATGATCATAAAGAAAACTTTTATAAAGTGATGTATAGTTGTTATTTTATACCAGAAAGATTTTCCAAAATGTATAAGGGATCTACTAATATTTGTTGGAAATATGAAAAGGAAGAAGGGATTTTTTTTTCAGGTTGAGAAATCCTGAGATGGCAAGTCATGTCTGGAATCTTGGCAACACTGAAGTTTCTTAACATTCCTCTGTTCATGAAAAATTTTTCAAGGTATTGTGGTCTAGAAAAGCAAATTCACCATGCTGTGGCTTGATTGTGTTCCTACAGGGTTGCCTATGAGCTATCTCTTAATCTTTCCATTAGAGGGTTATGGGCATTTTAGCTCTAATGTATTCCTTTCAGCCTACGAGGCAGTCTGTAGAATTTTTCTCCAAATATGTTAATATTAAAGTGGTAGTGTGCATAGAGGAAAAGGGGAGGCAAAATCTCAAAGATACACAGAAATAACAAATCCTTTAACTTTTATTGTTGTGTGACTTCAAGTCATTTCCAACTTATGGAGTCCATAAGATTGGGTTTTCTTGGAAAAATTTGTTCAGAAGGGGTTTGCTAGTGCTTTCCTTTTAGGATGAGGGAGTGTGACTTGCCCAAGGTCACCCAATGGGTGTCCATGCTTGAGCAGAGATTCAGAATCTGGTCTCCAGAGTCATAGTCTAGCAGTAAAAAGTGCTTTAACAGCCTAGTGTGCTTTGCTCTACCTTAGTCCTTATGCCCTCCTTGTAATGTGACACGCAATTCTTTATTTACTGCATTACCGCGCTTTGCATTCTACAGTCAACATAGTAGTAACACTTGTACTCAACAGTATTATTACAGTATTATTATTTCAACTACAAATGAAATTACTGCACAACCGCAGTACCATGGGACCAGTCCAGTGCCATGGTGTGTTTCCTGATGGCCCCTGAAGAAAAACATATAATTTGAAACATAATAGACCAATAAAATCTCTTACTTCTGCACACTACAGAGTTAATCTATTTCTTCTTCCTCTCCCCCCTTTACTGGCACATTTACTGCCCTACTTTCTCTAAAGTGATGGTGTGATAGTTTTTAAGACTTTTTCAGAAGAAATACAAATATGTGGTGATTTAGAAATGAAGCCTCCAATTTCAGCCCTGTACAGTTCAACTAGATTACACATGCACTACAAAAATCTTGTAAAGAACAAAGAATAATGGTTTCTAACTTTGCCTGTGGTGGTGTTGATGACTGAAATGCTGCAAAACGAGGAAGAGTGAAATGAGGGATTCCGCTTCCCCATCACAGAATTTCACAGAACAGAGCTATTTACTGCACAAGCTAAAACTTAGAGAAAAGTGAGCATGGCATTCGTATAGTCTCCAAAATTTCACAGATGGAAACCAGGAGGCGCGTGACCAAATAACATCAGTGACCATTTCTGCACTGGACTGTTATAGTGCTATGATTCCACTTGCAACATCCTATGGAATCCTGGGGTTTCCAGTTTTGGGAGGCGCCAGCTGGACCCTCCCGAAACTGCAAACCCCAGGATTCCATAGGATGTTGCAAGTGGAATCATAGCGCTATAACAGTCCAGTGCGGAAATGGTCAGTGTGTGGTCAGGATGGCAACTGTCATTAATGAGGAAGAGCAGACAAGCCAGGAGAGGCAGAAAC
This sequence comes from Ctenosaura bakeri, assembly GCA_948474755.1. Lineage (NCBI taxonomy): Eukaryota > Metazoa > Chordata > Lepidosauria > Squamata > Iguanidae > Ctenosaura > Ctenosaura bakeri. The sequence goes on from CAOLHI010000816.1 coordinate 300,124, forward strand.
AGTTTGCTTTTACCTGAGCCTACTGGGAAGGGCAAGAGTCTGCCCTCTGTCCTTCCTGTTGCTGAATATACACTACTGTACTTTTTCATTTTCAGTTAAGATTGCACCAATGGAAATTAGCCCAGGACAACTGAGGAAAGTGGGAGGAGAAGAAATAAACTGGGACCTTTTAAAAGCACTTGGAAAAGTGAGGTGACAGAGGTTTAAGCATGAGTGTCCTTGCCAAATCAGGACTGTGTCTGTCATGTTGTTTTCGCTTGTGCGGCATGTTGTTGGCTAACAAGTTATGTTAGGGTCATAATATACAGCTAGAGTGATTCAGTCATTGCATGGTCCCAATGAGAATCCTCTTCACACTTGCTGTTTCTTACTGGGAACAAAGAGAACTCCTTTTCTCACTGCAAACAGTAGACAAGATATTGATGCTTTTGTTTGTGATTAAAGCAGCATCTCCCGAGCCAATGTATAGATCCGATGTACAGAACCACACTCACATGCTTGTCATTGCTATTATTGAAAACTGTGTGCCACAGAATCATGCTTCAGAGGAGAACACTACATGACAGGCAAGGAGGTGCTGCAATGCTTAAATGTAAATCTCTGTTTGCTTCCCTTTGTCCTCTATAGTTATTAGTTGTCATTTTTAAGATGTTGCTGAGGGACAGCCTTTGACACGACGTATGTGCCAAATGCCAACAGGATAAATCTTAGGGCTAAAGTGAAAACACAATTGCATTATCATCTGCCTTCATTAATATTCAATACCAGATGCTATCTATGCATGCTGCTTGCAAAGTGAACAGCGGTTGGGGGGGGGTGCTAAGCTGCCTGACAGACTTTGCAAGTAGCATGCACAAGTTTGGTCCCAAGTGAGCCTCCTTAAATCCTTCATGCTCCCTACAGTACACTACTTCTATTTTTCAACCAATTCCATTTTCTAACAGTGCTCCAGTCCCTAACATGTCATATAAGTGGGGGAAGCTTGTATTTAATTCTACAGCTCCATGAGGGGTTCTGAAGTTTAAAATGAAAGAGTGACTAAGTTAAGGTCACCGCATCAGCTTCACAATGAATAAGGGGCTGTACTCAGTTTCCCTGCACATATCTGACACTTTGACCATTGTATCATGGATAGTTGGTACAGATGGATGGATGGACGGATATCCCTTTCTGCTAGTGTATTGCTGCTACATTGGCACTCTTTTATGTAACATGTATTTTTGTAGTTTTGGCATGTCTAATTGTTAATTATCTTAATTGGAAGGCAATTTATATGTGTCAATTTTTAATTACTATAAATGAAAGGAAATGTATATACTGATTGTTTTATACTCTACACATCTTTGTTACAGGGTTTATCAGTACAAGATGGCAAAGAACAAAACTTGGAATGGCAAAGGATAAAAATGGGAACATATAGCACAAATTTGTCCTCTAAGCATGGGTTTTAAAAAATATAGTTCTTGGTTAAGAAAGTATTCTATCCAGCAGAGGGGATCTTCCCTGGGTAAAAGTCCCTCTTGCTAAACTGTCTCCTAGTTGTGGAAAGTCCCCCATGTACTTCCATTCTCTCGTGCTTACCTCCTACACTTTGAGGTCATGATGCCAGTGGCATTAGTCTGTAAGGAGACAGGAAATATTGTCCTTGAGTTCTGATACATTCATAGAACCTCTTCCAGTAAATGGAGGAGGTGGCAGTAGGAGTGCCTTTTATGCTTAGTTCTAAATAGATAAGTACTAGGATAACCTGGGATCCAACCATTCTAGTTATTTTCAAGAAACGATAAAATAATTTTTAAAAAATATAACTATAATAGTAGCTAACTACTTTGGAGGACTTTGGGACTTATGAAAGTAACTTTCCAAGCTTAGCCACAGATACATCCTTCATATACCAGTGGAGCTCTGTGCTGCTGCAGCTGTTCAGTCAGTGAAAAAAAATCAGCAGAAAACTCTGGCTGAATGTGGAGAGCACACTTATGTCTTCTGCTATGTTTCTTCAATCCACCTCCTATAACTTTACACCAGCCCTGGACCAAATGCAGATAATGTTCTTCCCAATGACTTTAAGAGGAAGGGAAATAAAACAGCTGCTCTGCCTGCATACCCAAAAGTATTCTTTTTTCTCACAAAACCAGAAAGTTTGGAGTGGAAGGGAATGGGCAATCCTGATGGCTGGTTGGCTGGAAAACTGAATGGGATTCACTATTCCAACACTGTGTTGTAACTTCCACTATCTGCTCTGTTTTACAAAGAATCATCTCATGCATTTCATGTTTGCAAGAAGGAGAAGAAATGGATCCACCTTTACAAAGATGTTCTGTGGAAAAAAAAATAGTTTTTTGAGGGGAGTGTCATTTTGCTCACCTCTCAATAGTGCTTTAATTGTGGATTGCAGCACTGGCCGGACTAGGTAGCCTTTCAGGTACTTTCCAGTGCAATGAATCTACAATACCTTTAAAAAGCCCAATACAGAACAGCCTCTGGACTGGCCAGGGCTTTGTAAACTGTGCGTGCCTTTAAACCATGGTGTAAAGAATTGCAAGGAGGTATTTTCAAGTGTGTCTCCAAATATCTGAAAGAACATCTAAGTAACACACACACACTTTTAAAATATTGATCCATCATCTAAGACTCATCAAAATTAACAACTGTGCCATAAAAAGAAATCGCATGTTTGGTGATGTCACAAATAAATTACGAGGATTCAGCCCATGCTTTTAAACTAAAGAGAATCATTTCATAAGGAACAAACAAATCATTATTAAGGCCAGTAGAAAAACAGTAACCTCCTCCCCTTCCTGCTTGTGGCTTAATTTATTAAAGAAAACAGCAGTTGTTCCATAGCAGAGTAGCTGCCTGTTTGTTTTTTTGCTATTTGTTCAAGAGCATTTTTTGTGCTTCAGAGGGTGAGTAGGTCAAAACCAGACTTTCAGATTTTGAACTGGGAAACAGAACAAAAACACAAAGAGAAGTTTGGTCTTATGGCATTCTGCATCTTATTTAGTATATCTCTTACAAAAATTAAAAACCTAATCAAATATTGCAGTTTAATCCAACAAAATCCAGAAGAAATAAAGGAAGCTATTATGTTGTCTTTTATTTTATTTCACTTCAAACACAAATTTGTTTTATTTAGGCTGCATTTCTAGCATGTATGGATACCAGTGTGTGTGGCGGGGCAGAGGGAGATTATTTATGTGTTTATCTATCTATCTATCTATCTATCTATCTATCTATCTTCCATTTATGTCATTTTGGTGGACTCAGACAGTTAGGGAAAATGCCATTTTATCCTCACATTAAACTGCTGCTGAATTCTTGGAATTTAAAGTGGCTACTGAGTGGCACATAATGGATCTAAATCCAGTTGTTAGTCCCAACTTATATAAGTGTTAACTAATCAAGATCCCATTGATTCAGTGGATCCACTGTAATTGAGACTAACCATTAAATTTTGACTAAAAGTGGGAATCATACAGCCCTCCAAATGTTTTTTGAAATATAACTTCTAGCAGCCACAGGCAGTATAACCAGTGGGGCAACTGATGGGAAATGCCATCCAACGACATCTGAAAGGCCATATGATTCTCACCCCTCATCTAGGCCACAATGCCTATATCTGGAAGTCATGCTAAATCATGGTTTAGTGTAACACACGAACCGCAGTGTGGTCGTGCGCTTCCCCGTCTTGTTCCTCCTTCTGCATGGCTAAGAGAGTTCTACTTTTAGTAATCACAGTTTACAATACTGTCCATTGTGGTTAGTATTTTGCTGGTTCCAACAAAACAGCTGGTTTGAAGTTGGGTTGTTTGAAATTAATTATAATTAGTGTTAACTGTAATTTCTGATGAGAGAATTTAGCTGGTTAACTGAAACTTTCAAACTGTTCTTCCTAGGCATGTGGAAAAGAGGAGAGGGGAGAGGAGTACTACACAAACCTAAGCTTTATTACAGGTCTTGCATATCACAGTTAGCGTGATGTTAAATTACAGCCAGTATGGAATGCAGTATAAAATTATTTCCTCTGAACCAGCATTAATATTGGGTCTACTTCAAATGTTGGCCATTTCTGCACAACGTTGCTATCCTGCAATAGCAGCAGGTTGTTTCCAGTTCAGGAGTCGTGCTATCACATGACATCATTGCTACCCAGTTGCTATCACATCCTCAAGCATTGCCAAACTTCCTTATACTATTTCCAGAAAAATCCTGCTAGCTGGCTCACTGCAGAACTGTAATAGCACTTGACAATGCTTCCTGTTGTAGCAGATGAAGCAGTGGGTGGGCTATGGGCGTGCGCAGCTTGTCCCTCCCTCAGTGACTCCCATAATGTGGTAACTTCAAAATCTATCACATCTCCATGTAAAGTTCTCCTTTGAGTTAAAACTTTTTATTTTTTTTAAATACATTTTTAGCCATTATAGCATGTATAGTGTAGTGTACTGGCATGTTCAGTACGGCTTCCAAAGAAAAACAAGAGAAAACAAAAAAAGCCCTGATCAACCAGGGGCCAGGGTGAAGGCAGGGAAAGGGAGTGGCCAAGATCACTAGTGCAGCATGAACAATGGTGGTAATACTGCTATTCATCTGCTTAAGGCGGAAGATTGCAGAAAACAGTGTTCTTAATCTGCCACCACCACATGAGTGGCAATACCAGGGTCATAATGCTATATCATGCTAACGCATCTAGTGCGGAAATGGTCTTTGACTTAACAGGGTTGCACAATATTCTTCTTCTTTAGTCATTTATTTAACACAATATTGTGGTATTTTTTGTTTTTACAGACAATACACTACCCTAAGAGCTTTGATCAATTGGTGGTTTAAAAGAGTAATAAATGAATACAATACATATATGTTGAATTAACACTCCAATGAATGCTACCTACCTTTCACTACTCTCATATTTTGTATGCAAGCCAGAGTAGGGAGAAATTTTGGAAACTGTTGAGAGAAAGGGCCATTCTTAACTTCAGGTCTCCTGCCTTGGTATAGGTGTTCCCTCTGTCACACCCTACCAGAAAGAGTGCTGGATACAGTAATTATCTGAGAATAGCCCTTCTCTATGGAAACTCTAAACCACTCTGTTTTCATACAACCTGAAGATTACCACGTATAATTTTCTAGTGTTGGTCTAAGAAAACAAACAATAGTAGTTTTGTGATATGGGTTGAAAATGCCAGGTTTTGTATAAAGTGAATTTGTAACACAATGACTTGTTTGTAATAGAAACAGTAAGTCACATTATAGTAGTACAGCAGTATAACAGAATGCTACTATAATGTAATTCATAAAATTTGATTACAGAAAACCAGGAGTGCATTTTCTACGCAGTATTACCACAACAGTTTGGTTGTATATGTTTGAAATCTTTCCTGCTACTAAATGAGGGTACAATGTATGTTTACCTAAACCTAGGCCTAAAACCTTATTTACACTTTGAATACGTAAAAATCAATAGTCATATTTGTATCTCTTATTTCAGTATATTTTATAAATATGTGTATCTGTACTGATGTATCAAATTATACAGTACCTTTTCCTGCTCAGAACCACTCTTGTCATTAGAAAACATGAAGCAGCTTCTCAGGAATCAGAGTTTGTGTGTGAATGGAGGGGCTACAACTGTTAGTTGTTTACTATGCACTTTGACTTGGGTGGCAGTGTGTGTAGGGAGGATAGGAGAGGTGCTGTTTGCTGTTCTGCCTCATACAGCAAAATATCTTGGGCTAGCCTTAGGAAGAACACAATACTTTTGTTAGACTATTTGTCAAGTCTGTTATAAAATAAACTAAAAAGTATCACAATATGTTTGTAAGAGAGGAAGTCAATAAGAGAAACTAGTAATAACCATACCAAGAACCAGTGTAGTCTAGTGGTTTGACTGTTGGAGAGACCATGGTCTGAATCCCACTCAGCCATAGAAACCCACTGGGTATCATACTTTTTCAGCCTTAGAGGAAGACAATAGCAAACCTCCTCTGAATAAATCTTGTCAAGAAACCCTCATGATACGGTTGCCAAAAGTTGGATTCAGTTTGAAGGCACGTAACAATGAGCAGACAAACTGTTCCTCTCAGACTTCCTTTCTTTACTACCTTTTCTCCTCCTCCTACAGACACCACATCACCATAGCAGTGTCTCAATTAGTTTTTCACTTTGATTCCTTCCAGCTCCACGCTTTGGCTTTTAGTTTCCACAATCGCAGTCTTCTTATGCAGAAAACAGTACTGTTCAGTTTGTAGCAAGACTAGCTTAGTTTGCAACCACAATGCTCTCCAGTGAATACCGAAGTTAAGTCACAATTTTAGCACAGCATTGTACTGTACTCAGCAAGTGGCAGTAGCACAACATTCAGATTTCAACATAAATTACCATTGCTAAGTGCTTTTTCCCTCTTGGCTTTGCTCAGCACATGGAGCAGAATGAATCTACTTCTCAAATAGCTTTTTAGATTTCGGTTCTAAAATCTGGGCATTGGGTTAGTGGATGGATTAGGTCTTATCTGGTATGGCATCCCAGAGATCTGAGCATTTCAACAAGGGCCCTTTTCGCATGGTTTTTTTTTTAGTGCAAGCGCCCCTTGAGCACCGCGCAAATGGGAGCGCTGCTCCGTACGACGCACTCCCACTTGCGTGGCGCTCACGAGGCTGAAGCGGGGCGTGGGCACATTTTTTGATTTTCGGCTTTAAGCCGAAAATGCCCCGCGCTCACGCAATGCTCGTAGTGCCCTCGCGCACTTACCTGCGTGCGGTGTGTTGGCGAGCCGGGCGGGTAGCGCTTCCTCCCCCAGCGCAGCCTACAACTCCCATGCTGTGGAAGGAAGGAAGGAAGGGGCGCTAGCACGACGCTCGTGCAAACAGGAAGCGGCCTGCGGTAGGAAGGGGGGAAGCAGCAGCGTTTTGAACGAGGCTTCTCGCGCGAGACGCCCTCCCTCGTCGCGCAAACAGGTAACATGTGAAAAGGGCCAAGGAAGAGTCTAGCTGTCATGTTAATTTCCCAGAATGCTCTAGTGCATTAGTTGCTGGTACATCCCAGTGGGGCAGTGAATCTGCTCCAGATTTTTGTCTACTCTCTCAAGGAGCTTTCCAAAGGTTCATACCAAAACCTGGAGCAGAGTTATAGGCCCAGAAACATGAATGCTACCAGTCATGGCTGCTTTAATGCAGCATTGTGCTGGAGCATTAAAATGTGACACACTTAGTTTACCAGTGCTTCTTGCAGAATTACTCACTGCTGCTTCCTGTCACCACCATATAGGCCCAGTAGCGGAGGAAGGGATCTACCGTGGTTCACCTTCCCTAGAGTGCTTGAGACCTTCTGCATACAAAGCACATGTTCTACTACTGAGCTATGAACCTGCCTCAGTGAATTGAATGAGATAGTTCAGAAGGCAAAGAAAGGCTGGTCAGTACTTCAGCACTGTTGTACATTTGGCTCAGGCTGACTCTTTTCAAAAATGCTAGCTGTAATCTTAAACAACATGGATATAATATGTCCAAATAAAAGGGAGAACATTTTGGGAAAGTTACTTTCTTGGGCCATTTCCACACTACAGTTATAGTGCTATTATTCTACTTTCAACATCCAGTGGAATTCTGGAGTTGTAGTTTACTGAGGCCAAAGAGCTCTCTGGCTTAGAATTCTAAATGCTCCTCCCTAAACTGCAAACCCCGGAATTCCATTGGATGTCCAAAGTGGAATAATAGTACTACAACAGTGTAGTGCAGAAATGGCCCTGGAGTCTAACTCCTAAGTGCCACCCAAGGCCGGCATGGCCAGTTGTCTTGCTGGCAGGGTGACCCTGAGAGATAGCCCAAAAACTAACTTTTCCAAAGCACTTCATGCGAGTAAATATTATTCTGAAAGGATACCTTCACTCATAGGTGGAAGAAGGCATTGGGAAACTCTGTTCTTCAAATGAAATGTTTGAATATTTAGAAGACTGCCCAGTGGTGAATACATGTCATGCTTGTTTTCTGCTGCTCCAGAGACCAGGACAAGGAGCAATGGATTCAAGCTGCAGGAAAGGAGATTCCACCTGAACCTCAGGAAGAACTTCCTGACAGTCAGGGCTGTCCGGCAATGGAAGCTGCTGCCTCGGAGTGTAGTGGAGTCTCCTTCCTTGGAGGTTTTTAAGCAGAGGCTTGATGGCCATCTGTCGGGAGTGCTTTGAGGGTGTTCCTGCATGGCAGGGGGTTGGACTGGATGGCCTGTGTGGTCTCTTCCAACTCTACATTTCTATGATTCTATGATTCTATGGTCATAAATGGCAGGGAAGTGATGTCTAGACCAGTTGTCTGTAAAAGAAAAACCAAGATTTTTTTTTAAAAAAAACACACCCAGAGACTTTAAAGTAAACAGACAACACTTTCACTAAATGACCCTCCACTATTACCCATACTTCACACTTTTCTTCTGTGAAATTAAGATTTGAGTCTTCATTGCTATCTTCCAGTTTTACAAACACACATCCTAGTAGTGTTTCTCTAAGACAAAACAAGGTGGGAGCTAGTTAAAAAAAAAGATTTTTCTTCAGCTTTGGGAATATGTTAAGGAATTCTGTCACCTCTCTGACTAGATAAAGATAAGAATATATGTTTCCAATTTAAAAATACGTTCCTTGCTTTAGACACTACTGCTGAAAATATGGGTGGTGTTGAGTGCTGCAGTATTTAACTGGCTGACTAAATGCAACATTCATGCTCAAGTGTCTAACTGGTGTCTCCTTTAATTGAAACACAGTCTCTGATGGTTCCATAAATCAAAACTAAATATTAAAATATAATTGTTATAATTACAGCCTAATTATAATAATATTATAATTATAGTAACTGTATCTCATATTGCTCAATTATAGCTTTATATTTCATTACTCTATAAAACTTTCACTTGCTATATTAGAAATAATGCACATGTACAAATGCAGTAAATATGGCAATATGAAATAAGCATGTGAAATGCTATTACATTGTTCTCTTTCACTTTATTCTCTTCCACCTCTTTTGAGGGGTTTTCTCATTTCTTGAAGAATATAGGATGTTTTAGGCATAAACCCTGACATCCATAATCTAAATATTTCCTTGGGAGTATTTGTTTAATCTTGCTATTACTCTGCCATAGTAGTTTGCAACACTGTTCTGATCAACTTATGATGTAACTCTATAATATGTGAGATGGATATATATGTTATAACTCATGTACAGCTCACACAGACTGTGGAGAACCAGCACCAATGACATATTTTAAAAGCATGTACAGAGATGTGCTGAGAGAATAACCTGAGTGCCTATCACATATCTCATAGGGGAAACAATCGATAAACAGACAGCCAGATGTTCACAAAATGGTATAAATAGGGGGAATGGGGAGAAAATCTTTTTCTGTCTTTCCTTTTTGTTTCTTTCTCAGCTCAGCCGCTAAAATTTAAGATTATACAACGAACTGAACTGGTACTAGACTCAAAACAAAGCAAAAGAAATATGGGTCTTAAAGGGAAGGATGTTTTGAAAGTAGTAGGTAGAAAGTGTGTTTAATGTTTCTGTCAGATACTGGGGATGTAGCAGAACTCAGAAAAGTTACTTTTTTGGATTGTAATCCCAGCATTCTTAAGTAGCACAGCCACCAGCCATGCTGGTTTGCAGATTCTGGGAGAGTCTATAGTTCCAGCCCCTCCTGGCAAAAGGTCTGGGCTGGCTCTGGTCCAGACAAAAATAAGGCAGATGGCTAGTGGATTTTATTGCCACCCGGAAAACAGAAAAACCACTGTGTCCTGCCAGTTGACACTGAAATATAACAATTACTTATCAACGAAGCCCCCAAAACATTACAGATACAACTTAAAGCAAATAATAAGACAACCTTATTCATTCAGGCCATCCACTTTCTCACCCTTTCTTTCCCTGGCCTCAGTTAGAAGAATGATTCCTTTCCCATTCTCTCCTCTTCAATCTTCTCAGTAATTCAGAAGCCTCTTCCACACATCCACTCAGGTCTCTCCATCCTCCCTTGTCTACACAACCACAGAAGCTTGGCAGGGTGTTCCCTCCCCTTCTGCCTTCCTCACCAGGATTTCAGGTGTTCCAGTAATCTCTCAGAGTCTCTAAGTATCCCTCCCTCCCTTCCTGGCTCTGCCTTCCTCTCAGAAGCCCATCCTGCCAGCCCTCCTTCCACTTTTTAGTCCTGCTGGCCACCTATCACGGCCATCTCCAGTGTTGTCCTTCAATATCCAGCTCTTCTAATCCTCCTTCCCTTTCTCACCTCTGTTCCAGATTCCTTCCAAGGTTTTCTTCCTTGTGTGGCCATTTCTGCAGTACATTGGTATAATGCTATTATTCCACTTTCAACATCCTGTGGAATTCTGGGGTTTGTAGTTTACCGGGGCCAAAAATCTCTCTTCCTGAGAATTCTAAATGCCCCTCTCCAAACTGAAAATCCCAGGATTCCATAGAACAGAGCTTTCCAAACTATGTGTTGTGACACATTAGTGTGTCAGCTGCAGTGTGTAGGTGTGTCACTGCCACCACCCTGGACCAAGAAAGACCCCAGCGAGGGAGGCAATTAGTTAGCTTAACTTCTGATTTGCTAGTACTAACCCCTTATAAAAAATATAAGCAATATGGACACATACATACATTGTAATAACGAAATGTATGGGGACACACCCTATCTCAGGAAAACCTTTAATTTATATTTTTAAAAATATATGCTTTATGCTTTATTTATTTATAATACTTAAAACTGAACTACTGTGTCATGAAATGATGCACGTCTAAAAAGTGTGCCACTAACATGAAAAGTTTAGAAAGCTCTGCCATAGGATGTTGAAAGTGGAATAATAGCACTATAACAGTGTAGTGCAGAAATGGCCTGTATGTGTCTTCTCCCCGTCTTGTTTTCTCATTACCTTCCATGCTCACCTTCTTGATCTCCTTTCCCTAAATCCTCTTTTTCCTCCCTTCCTACTTCTTCTGTCCCTTTGGGATTCCCTGCTGCCTTTGCTGACTCTACTGTCTTCCTTCATTTCCTCAAGTTGTTTTGCCTCGTTGTGCAGTTGCTCTGGCTGTGGCCACACTGCTGGCCTCTCCACTGCCATCAGTGTGCCCGGGGACTGGGAGGTAATTTGGGGGAATGAGGGAATGCCTGGGGTTAGCATTCCATGACCCCCTGTCAGTGTGCCTAATAGCTCAAAAAGAGTTTTTCTAGAACACAAGAGCCCTGTGTTCTTAAAATACGGCCATTTCTGCATGGGCTTAAAGAAACGGTGCAGAGCGTCCTCCAGGGAGGACATCTGCACCTGGGACCAGACTGGGTCGGACCTACTTAGTGTAGTTCCACACCTCAGCCCACTCCGGAAGGACCGGAAGTGGTCATCCAGCATGCTTTTGAAAGACTGCTTGAAACAGGTCTTTCAAAAGCACGAAGCACATCACTCCGTGCCTGCACTCTGGTGCAGATTTGCAGGCTCACACCAGTGCGAGCCTGTGATCTGCTGGGGGCGGGCTTTAGGCTGGCGAGCTTCAGCAGTTGGTGGAGAGCCTCGACCAACCGGAAGCCACCATTTTCATCCCCAGAGCAGTGCGGAGTGGCGGCCATGCACTGCTCTGGACCAGCCTGGACCCAAGCGTGGAGCCAAGAAGTCCGGTAAGTATCAGCACAGGGCAATTCCCTCCCCCCGTGCATAAATGGCCTATGAATAACCTTTAGGGCTGGGTTACTTTGAGAACTTGCTCAGTTCTGGATCCAGAGTTCTAGTAATCGACAAGAAAGAAACAGACAGCTAAAGACAATCCATGAAAATATACAACACCCCCACACACACACACAAAAGAAGAAATAAGAAGGAAAGAAACCCACACCATTTTGATTTAAAACATTTAGTTATGGTCTGTTTAGACTAACTGTTGCTTGAGGCTTCATATTCCCAGCATTTGTATTGAATGGCAAAAACTTACATCATAATAAATTTATTCATCTCTAAGATGCTACAGGATTCTTTGTGATATTGATTAACATACAGCTGCACCTCTAGAAATTGTAATATGGCTGTATTTACTATTTTTTCTTGAGTACTAATATTTTGTAATTTTAAAAACCAATTGTGCCTTTGTTCCTGTTAAGATTGCTGTGTAAGCTTTTATGTGATAACACCACTTTCCATCTGTGTGCATGTCTGAACAGACATTTTAAAGTTCCAGATCATGTAGTTGTGATTAATTACCCTTCCCACATTTACATATCAGGATTACATCAGTTGGCAGGAATGGCAAATGAATTGATAATAGTCTAGACATCTTTGGGCTGGAACTGAGTCTTGGCACAGGTAAGATAAAAGGTTGATCTGTTCTCCCCTCAAAAAAGGCATTTAAGTGCTGTCTTTATTTATGCTTAAATCAAATTGTTGAACATCAGACCCTTGAATTAATCTGGTAAGGTATACCCATGATTTGAACTCATTTCTTGGACATCAGACACAAGTGGAATCTTTTTTTATTATGGTTATTGCTAGCAGTTGAGATCAGGAAGGAATTTCAAGAATAGCGATGGCTGGCCATCCCTGCACACTATGGTCCTGAAACAGCTTGCACCTTGCACTTACTTTTGGGGAAAAAGAGAAACAGAGATTGACATTATACATATACTATATCATGTAGTCATGATCCAGCAGGAGAATTAAAGTCTGGAATATCAGTTTAGGCAGGAAATCCTCAAAAGTATGCCCCTGTATATGAAAAGGGTCTTCCATGCACTTCTGTTGGCCATAAAGGAGACAACTCTGAACAAGGACTAACTTTTTAGATCTGAAGGAACAGGAAAGTATATAGAAATTTAACTATTCTTTCAGTTTCACAAAGTGCAAGTAGGGACATAAAGAATACACTCGAATTTTCTTCGTCTTTCACCAAAAAGGGGGGGGGAAGTGTCTCAGAACACATTGAGACATCCTGCTGAGAAAATAAACAGTTTTCAGTGTCTACTTGCATTTTGGGAAATGATAGTTCAAAGTGATTCAGAATGATGCAGAGATCTGGACATAAAAAATAATCGGGGAAAAGCCAGACAGTGTGCCTTAAACATGACCATATAAAGAAAATCCCAAGGTGGTTTGATGTGGACAGGAAAGAGAGGAGTTGAGCTTTTGCTCAATGACAGCTTTGATGTGCAATCTGGGCAGGAATCACAGTAAACCTCTCCCATCACACTGGTTATAGGGAATAATTGTGCAAGGTCACTAAAGTTAGTCAATTATCACTGACATATCCTCATTCATTTGCTAGATTTAGCAGTTAAGATTATTGAAAGAACAGTGGTGGAGGTTTTGTGGGCTGTAGATTATAATCTAATTTTGGTCTCTCATAGTCTTTCTCATTGGCCATTTCTGCACTACATTGTTGTAGTGCTTTTTTCCACTTCCAACACCCTGTGGAATTCTAGCGTTTGTAGTTTACTGAAGCCAAGGAGCTATCTGGCTGAGAATTCTAAATTCCCCTCCCTAAATTGCAAACCCCAGAATTCCATAGGATGTTGAAAGTGGAATAATAACACTATAACAGTGCAGAGTGGAAATGGCCTTTCTTCCCCAACTTTTTGTCTGAGTAGCCAAGCTTAATCCTTTATTTGTCTTTCTTGCTAATTTGTTGATACAAACAGTAATAAGTTTATTGTATGAGACTTCATATATCCTAGGTATTAAAATTATTCCTCAACACCATTGTTTCAATTGGCCCTTACTTGTTATTTGGCGTCTGACTGCTTACTCAGTATGATTCATGTTTTCAAATTACTCTTTAGGTTTTTTTTTTTGTCTGCTTTTCTTTGTGCAATCTCGTATTCGCTCTATCTGCCAACAAGCACATTTATTTTATGCGCAAAGAATATATATTATTGTTCTATTGCATATTGAATCCATTTTGTGAAGCAAATCAAACGTGTTTATTTTACTGTCCATTTCATTTATATTGGCTGAATGAGCAAACCACTAGATTTAATTTCCATTCACGTCCCAATCCTGGAATAAAGAGTCCAGACACTTAAACTTGACTTAACTAGGGCCACCTTTATTGAATTTTTTTTTTTTATTTGTTCATCAGAGTCCTGGAGGAAGCAGCAAGAGGAGGAACGTGGGTCCAGCCGAGGTCAAATGACAAACTGCTTCCACCCCCTCAGCCTTCCCTCGGGCAAACTACCTGAGCCTGTAGAGCAACCCAGTTGTTACTGGTTGCTCGCCAGCTGCTCTATAGGGGAAGGTGTACCCATGGAGTAACTCTCGCTGAAGTCACAGGACCCTTCAGGTAAGAGTTAAATCCCTGTATTAGCCTCAAGGGGGCACCACCTTCACCACCCCTGAGGTCGCACGACTTGAGTGGTGGATTTGGAGGCTTCCTCTACACCCAAAGTGGGTGCCCAAGGCAGCCACTGAAGCTGTCACTTTGCCCCTTCGCTGCCAGATAAATTAATGACCATAGCCCAGCAAGTTTTCCCAGCTCCAATTGAAGCAAGCGGCCCAACTAAGGCACACTGCAATGAGGGTGGGAGGAATGGGTCGTGCAGAAGATCCAAAGAGACGACGTGTGGGGGGAGCCAGAAATAAATAGGCCTCTGCCTGCCCCATCATGTGATGCAGTCTGGTGCTGCTCGTACCATCTGCCAATTGGTGGCCTCCTCCAGGGAGGGCATCAAACCCCTCCCCTCCAGGCAGCGAGGGCTGTGCGTGGTCAGGGAGGCATTATATCTTCTCATTAATTAAATTTATATGACATTTACAATTTTTACAATTATCATTATTGTCAAGCTTGCCATTACCGTTATTGCTTATCAGTAATGAGGTAACTCTGCTATGAAACACACATGGTGCTGCTAGAGCCAGAGGGAAGGAGAGTGATTTACCTTTACTTTTGATCAGACTCATAATGACCCGTACTTTTGGTGTTAATGGGAACAAGTTTCCTTCAACTCCAGTAGGACTTGAAGGGGGTTGAAATGTTGATCATGGGAGCAAGCCCATTTCTGTTGTCTGGAGACCTCAATTTTAGCCTGAAGATTAGAAGTAAGAAGGTGATAGCAAGAAAAGTGGCCCTGAGATGGAAGGCAGGCAAAATATTTTCTGGGACTTCTTTGAGATAGGAGCAGGTCTGTAGGAAGTGAATGAGCAAGGATGAATTGTCCAGGGCATTAACACAGGAATGGCCTCCTCTCATACCTTTACAGGCAGCACCAAGCAGTCTTGTTCCAGACAGAAACAGAAAGGTTATTACAGTATTTCAACTCACAAAAACTCTTTGCAGATCTAGCATGGTGCCTCCAAAATTTAGTTTGTGTTAGCCTAGACCCCTGGAAGCATGTCTACAGTCTCTTTCTTGGCCATCCTCTACTTGGCTATCTGCCAACACTTACCCCTCCTGCCACCCCACTTCAGCCAACAATGGCTGTCCAGTGCCTACCCAGGGCCCAGAAATCTGTCTTTCTGTAAAATACTTCCAATCCTGGCTATTACATTTGGGCTGCACCACACTATTCAGGGCAACAATAGTTCAGCCCTGAAATGTTTAGCTTCTCCTTTGGGGTTCTACCATGGTGAGCACAAGTAAGAAGACTATGCCCATCTGCACAGGTTGTTTTGGAATTCCCAGTCTGTTGTTCTGCTCTGGCTCTTAGCCAGCTTTACAGTGAGCACATGTCCTTTTTCACAAGGGACAAGTCCAACTTTGAAGGGTTGTCAGAGGACAAACCTTCTTCTGAAAGCATTCTCTGTTTGAAGAGCTGTCTAATCCAAGTCTGATTTAAAGACAGAGTAATACAAGGTGGGAAATCAGAGATCTTGAAGTTGCCCGTTATCCACAGTTTTCAGCACCTAGACACCAGACTCAGAAGGCACAGAGATTACCACCTTTCCCCCTCAGATGAGATTCACTGTAACTTTGTTTACATTATATGACTAATTTCTAGTTCTGCATCTGTACATGTAAAATAGCATCTGCAATTTTATGTAAATTGGTGTCCTTTATTGTCCTCCTTTTGGGTCATGTGTAAGTCATCAGTCTAGCCTCTGCCTGCCAGCCCATCTCTGGCAAGTACTGCTGCCTGTCTTCCCAACACCTACTGTCTTTTGGCTGTACTTAAAGGAATCCTGACTCTTGCCTCTACTAGTTCTTCTCTATTGCAGCTCTTCAACTGTAAAGCTTGAGGATGCTCCAAGTTATATAGGAGGATGCTCCTCATATAAGGAAGACAATGCCAGGACAAAAACTCCAGCATGCATTGGCAAAATGTGCACTCAGTGTTTTCCTTTGTTTGTTTTGTTTAAAATTGTGTTTTGTTTTGTTTGCTGTTCTATGCCTTCAAGTCGTTTCTGACTAATGGCCATCCTAAGATGTACGTGTCACAGAATTTTATGGGGCTGAAAGTGTGTGATGCACCTAAGGTCACTCAGTAGATTTTTGGAAGGAAGCAAATCCGAATGTGCCTCATACATCCCCCCAACCAAGCTATCTGTCTGCACTTTAACAGCATTAATTCCCTCTTTAGATGGAAAGAAATACAAAAACAAAAATGTAACTGTTAGGTTTCCCAGTGTATGCCACTGCCAAGGTGGTGGTGGGGAACAGTGACCTGAATAGTGGTACTTATTCCATTTGACTAATGTAAATAGGTAAGAATTTCACTCTCTTTTTAAAGAATTTATGAAAACTCGTAGTTGTTCAAAAATTCAATGGAAGTAATGGCTGAGATTCTGCATCCAGAGACATAGGTAAATCTCCTGATGCTTTCCCCCTAAACCCTAGCACCTCAACCACCCCTCAAGTTGCCAGAAAACAGAAGAATGAATGGAGATGCATCCAGCTCTCTTCCTGTAGCTGGACATAATATGACAGGCATCTTCAGGGAAAGAATCAAGAGGATTTTTCTGTTAGCATTATTGGTAGGCATCCATGTAAGGAAAAAACAGAGATACAAAAGAGTGGAGACTGTGGTCACACTATGTCCAGCTACGGAAAGAGCCCTGAACTCATTTCTGCGCATCTTTCTGCTCGCCAGGAACATAGGAATGGCCAAGTTGAAGCACTGTGCTGCTGAAAAGGTAGGGCTTTTTTTGTGTGAGGAGGAGACTTTTCATCATGAAATGTGCAATGACCATAAAAGTAAATTATGATCGTGCAAAGCAGACTTATGACACCATGATTACTAGACAGAATGCCAGTCAACGTTTAAAATTTTTTTAATGAAATAAAGGAGAAGGCAAAACTGATAGATTTGTCCACCTTAATTATGTCTTGGACATATTACTAATATGCACAAGGTAATGTATGTAAAGTGTTTTGCCACACACAAGTGTGTTTTGCCATATTTCCCTATCAACTGGCATAATATTCTCTACAAAGCAGATTTTAAATATAATTGTGCACATGTTCTGCAATGTCTGTGCCAGGGAAGGGGGTTACAAAATCAGAAGTAAATTTCTAAGGTCATATGAACCTTAATAAGGAACTAAGAAAAAGCAAACAATAAATAGGAAGAAATTAAGTCAAAAATTGTTTTCCTAGCATCTTTCTCAAGTTACACTGCTGTATATTATTCTCTTGATATCTTATTTGTGAAAAGGTACCTATACTTTTCTTCTTTCCTTTCTGTTTTCCCTTCTTTCTCTCCATTCTAATTTTCATTTTGTTCCCCCCCCTTTTATTTGTTTAATTACTGGATGTTTTAGTGTCCTTTTCTGTGTTGCTGCTTGTGGAGGGTAGACAGTTCAGATACTGGTTTTTGCATATGAAAAAGTTTTAAATGAATCCTGCCAAAGGAACTTCCCTCCCCACAAGCACAAATATGTTGGCTTATAGAAGCATGTATCTTTCCTATAAGAACTTTAACCTGTGAGATTATTTTTTATCACAAAGTTAATACAGCAAGTTTTTTTAAAATACAACATCCTTCTCTATGCACACAAAGGCACACCTGTGAAACTGATCTAAAGGTAGATATAGATTTATCTTTATGTCAATAAAAGAAAAGACAGTGTCCAGTACAATAGTGATAGTGACTACTGTATTGCTTCTGCCTGAAGTAAACAGGAACATGCTTCTGATAACATTCCAGCCGACTTAAATGGAATGATTCTTACTTCCTGTGTGTGACATAAGAATGAATCATTGTATGAAGCTAGCATTGTGGATGTGCACATTTTCTGTACTTTCGTTGTAGAGAAATCATTTAACGTCCTCGTTTCTTACACATGTCCCCTCCCGTACTATTCAGCCCTCTGGGCAAGTATTTTTGTTATTAGCAAAAAATGACTAGGCAACTAGACCAAACAAAGAGAAGGACTGATCGGGGATGATGACACATGTCCCTTAAAATGGGGGAAAAACTTGTGATGGGGATAGAAAAACATTTTTATTCTGTAATGGCAAAAATAATTTCCTAGATTACAAGGCAAGAACTATCTGAATAACTGATCTGTGTGATGATCTGTATAATGTGAGTTGGGTCCAATTATCTTGGAGTGAAGCGGAACAATGCCCCAGAGGCATGTCAAGTTGAGCAGGTAGAGGAGGCAGGAGGGGGATTTTGTGAGACACAATTATTTTGTAATTAATACAGAGTTCCCTTAAACATGTCTGGGGCTGAGGGGTGAGTCAGACAGCTCACTGTCCCATAGCAAGACATTAGGTAGGTCTAGTGATTTGTCTGGTTGTGCCTAATCTTATCACTGTCTGGACTGAAGACCACTAAAATATCCATGTCAACTACTCTGATCTTTCATAAGGAAGAACAGGATGTACATAAATAAATGTTCATCACTGAAGACATGACTGAAACTTCTGGAAGCCCATTTGAGAAGTCTAACAATAATGAAGCAGGGTTTTTCGGTTTTGTTCTTTTTTTTCCTTTTTCTTTTTTTTGAACAAGCGTCAAGCCAAACAGCCCACATTGTGTCAGAATCTAGAGGATCTTTCAGGCAGGGTTATTTGGGGGCATCCATGAAGGCAAAAAAACAGAAATATAAAAGAGATGAGAAGAGCTGTCAAATCATCACAGGCATTAAACCTTATTAGTTAGCAGAGTAGGTGTCTTTCTTAGGACCTGACAATAAGGCAGAAGTAAGGTGTAGGTTGTAATCCACAGCATCAGAAATAATAAAATGAATCATTTGTAAGTCCATGTGATGCCAATATGTTTTGAACTTCCTTTTGTTTTGACTTGTCTAGATACTGAAGACAAAATTAAAACAATCAGTTTATTAGAATTAGTTTAAGAAAACATGTCAGTGTGGAGAAAGCCCTCAGAATGGCTTGAGACCTGTGTCACTCATAGTGAGCCACACTGCACATTATATCCTCAGCACCTGTCCTTACTCATTGGCTATTATTCGTGTTTTGTTTAAAATTGAAGCATTTTGAATAATAAAGAAATGTGGCACTTCACTCAAACAAGGCATCTGTTCCAGCAAAATGTTATGTTTTGATCATTTAAAATGAGATTTTTTTTAATGAAGCCATGTGGACGTGAGGATGAGTCAACAGTTGGAATGATTACTGTGAACAAAGATATTTCAAATTGTGCCAAAATTAGAAATACACTGAAAGAGAATAATGCACCTGAAATATTACTTTCTTGTTTTCACTATTTGCATTAGTTTTACTTTTACTGTTTGGTTGACTTTGACTAGAAGGAAAAATAGAACACTTCTGTTGGCCAAGCAAATCAGGTGATTAAATGTTGTTGTTGTTGTTGTTATTATTATTATTTATTTGTATCCCACCTCTCCATATGGATCAAGGCGGCGAACAACTTATAAATAGCATGTATATTTAAAGGATTTCTGAATGAGTTTATACAGGAAATAAGGTTTATTTGTTTGTTTGTTTTTACTCCTGTTAATTTGAAAAAAGGGAAGAAGGCTATGAGAATACACACACACACACACACATATATATATACACATACATACATACATACACATAACAATCTTATCCTGTTTATTCACAGACAAAGGGCACTTGGTTGAACTCTAAGGCTATTTCCGCACTACATTGTTATAGGGCTATTATTCCATTTTCAACATCCTCTGGAATCCTGGGCTTTGCAGTTCAGGGAGCTGCCTTTAGAATTCCCAGCCTGAGAGCTCTTTGGCCTCAGTAAACTACAAACCCCAGAATTCCACAGGATATTGAAAGCAGAATAATAGCATTGTAACAATGTAGGGCAGAAATGGCCTAAATTATGTGCACATAAAACTATAGTTTTACAGTGTAACCAAACACATGTCTACTCAGAAGTATGTTCCACTGTGTCCAGTGGAATCTATTTCTAAAAGTGTATTTAGGATTGCAGCCTCAGAGTTCAAAGCAATTTTGCTCTGCAGCTGACATCAAAAAGAAAGCCTATCACTGTTTACTTTTAAAAACTTATAGAGATGTAGTGTGAAAATATAGGCACCCACAGATTCTCTTCATGATAATGCCATCTCTCCTTTCCACCTGTCAAATCTGGAATTCACACTACAGAATGAGTCTTTAGAGAACTATCTTTGCTAGCAGTAGTATCAAGAATGGAACTATGAGCAGTTAAATTGTCGTGTTTACAATCAGTTCATGAAACATTTCAAACTGTTGGTGTTTGGAGGTTGTTGGGTTTCTTTGTATGTGTGGTTTTTTTTAATTACGAGTCAGGATGTTGCCTCATTGTAGGAGATGACTGTGCATAAGCACTAATAAAACCAATAAAGCAATGATGGAACTGAGCCAGAATAAACTAGGCAGTTCTGGATTTTTCAGTCTGAGACATGCAATGGAATGAAGTGGCAGAATTATGGAATGATCAGAATGGACTGTACTCTACAAACTGTTAACATACTTGAATGTCTCCTTGAATTTTTGGCAAAGCCAAAAGGATTTCAATTTTGCCAGCTTGTACCTACAGGTACAAGATTTCATCAGAGATGAAATATGTGATATTTCCTCATGCACCATTTGAGAGGGGCATGGCCCCATAACTATAAAAGTAACCTGAAAGTTACTGTTACACAACAAAGAAAATAAATTACTATGATGCCTTCACCATCTTACTTTTGTTAGTAGAGATGAAGGCATAGGTTTGTATTCCTATGTCACCTTAACCAGTATACGAATACTATTCAGGCATTCCCTTCAGTATTCCCTTGCTATTGTTACTTGGCTCAGAGATCAAAACAAGCTTGCTCTGTGATGCTTTCGCTTTCTAAAAATCTGACAATCGAGACTTGGGCCCTTGTTCCCTGCTTTCAATTCTCTTTATGATTTGGTGACTATCAATTTAGCCTATCTGACTAAACTTCTACCATAGCCCATGAGGAGGCACTTATTTGTATTTTCAACAAATATAACTTAAAGGGAACAAGTTCACTTGATGTTATGAAGTCTATGGTTGCAACTCTACTGTTCTTTCTGTTAAGTTCCTGAATAATCATATACAGAATATTCATATCCTACCTACCTAAATATTCCTGCACTGGTTCCACCTTCAAACCACCCAAATCCCAAAATTACAAACCAATGCTGATTCACATCCTATACTCCTATACTGCCACACATCATAACATATCTTGAACGGTCAAAGCCAACAATTTTTCAATCTATCTCTTTCCTATTACCTTACTGACATCATTAGTGCCATCTTATAGAAGACTTTTACAAGTTTACATTTCCAAAGTATGCCTTTTGTGTAGCTTGAAAGATTTCCCTGTGGGCTGGGTGAAGTGGAAGATCTGAAACATAATGTCTTACATCCTTTTTATATTAACAGAAGAGGGAGATATTTGAGCGAAATTATTGTAAGAATCTCAGGTTCTGAAAAGGAATATATCAGCTATTTGCTGGAAGATGTCTCCTGTATGTTACTTATCAAGCGGCTTTTTTCGCTCTTAACTCCTAAAATTAGAGAGTTGTATTTGCTATATTCTTTGGCCAAATTGTAGTTGGCATTTTGGTTTTAAGATGGAGTTACTAATTATGTATTCTATCTATTGTCTTACATTTTCCATCTATAATCATTTTGATGTTGCTTTATAACAAGTATGTATTTGTAATATTTTATATTTGACTTAGAGTTACATCATTAAAATTATTTACTTACTTACAATCCAATATACAAACATTTGCATATAACTACGGAATGTCACAGTTGTTCCTCCTGCTATAACTGTAATATAATGTAGTGACACTGTTGGTATAGGGAAAATGGTATTTATATAGCAAGTAGTTTGTCATGTCAAGATCTCTTGGGGAGGGTCAATACAAGAATGACTGTGATTGTTCCCCTGCTGCTACTTCCACATTTTAAAAATAGTTTTTACTATGGAAAGGGAAAAAGTGGAAGTTACCATCATAGTAAGCAGTGTTCCTGCTAACAGTATGAACAATTTGACCCCTTGAAATCACCCCCCAACTTCCAGAAGCTTTGGAATAATTTTTCTCAAAATTAGGCTGATAAGCAAATTGAGAAGAAGGAAGATGATCACAGCCCCTTTAAAACAATGAAACTTTTTTCTAGTACAACTAACAAAGCAAAGAAAAGGCTGGACAGGACTGCCTGCCATGCTATTTTTAACCTGCTGGGATTTATTTTATTTTACTTTATTTTGCATTGTGGAATGTTCTAAAATCTCCCCCATGCAGCATGAAATGGCAAAGGGTTACCACCACAGCTCATCAGTTGAATACCACCTCCCACAGGCATACATATGAAAGATGTGGTTTTTCATTGTACAGTATACTGGGTAAATTCTTTATTTCCATGGATTCTCTGTTCCTATTCAAACAAAAAATAGGCATTTAAAGAATGATTGTGATTTTTATTTGTGGTACTGGCTGTGAGGTTTTCCTGATTCTGTGTCATTCAGGAATGTCTGCATATTAGCAGGAGATTGTCTTGCAGGAACATGTGCAGAAAAATGAAAAAAAAATGCAGAAGATTGCCAGAAAGCAATCTCATGTGGCATTTATATTATTCCCTTATCTGCATATATATATGTCACTATTTATATACATCTATAATTAGAGATATTCCTTGTAAGGATGGATGCTTTGGCTTCTGCTAGAAGTGAACTTTGCAAACAGAAAAAAAAGTGAGAACATGTACATAAAACCTTTCCTTTATTTGGCAAATCTGTGGTTCACCGTGTGGTAAAATGATTCCTTTGAACTTCTTATTTCCAAAAAAAGATGAAATAGCTTCCAAAAATAATGCAAAAGTGGCATTATTTGTAGAGAGACCTAAGAGACTTAATGGCTAGACTCTGTGCTCTGACAGAGAAGCAACATTTTTAAAAATAGATGTAAGTGAAAGAATTTCTCAAGGGAAAAAAAATCTCAATTTTCTGTTCTAATTTTGATGTAAATGTATGCTGCAGGACTACACCATATGGGAAGAGGCCCATACCTCAGGAATTGGAATTAGGAAGGGACTGCATGGGCTCAGTGAGTATGATGTATCCATAGCTTGGAAAACATTCATTATTAGACTTGGTTCCTAGAATCCCCCAGGTTGGCCATGCTAATTTTGGAATTATGGAATCTATGGTCCAAAAAGTAACTTTTTTCACACTGTGGACATGTCCAGTGGAACCAGCTAAAAAGACTCATGCTCCAGTCTTGCACCCTCAGCTCTTGGCCTACCTGTGTTGATGAGAAAGATGTCTCTACTGTGACTGAAGACATCCATGAAGCTACAGCTTGATGAACCAAGTTTGTTAGGCATGTCAGACCCTGTCATTTGTGGCTGCAGATCTTTTGCAGTCCTTTCCTGATAATGCAAGAGGTTTGAAGTTGAGGAACCAGGACTGGATTGTGTGTCCTTGCCCTTTCTGCACTCCTATGTGACAAAATGCCTATAGAGCTAATCAGAAAATATAACACTGAATTCATTGGACAAATAATCCAGAATAATATGGTAGTATATTGCCCCACAGATTGTAAATCCCACCAGCTCAAGCCAGCACTCCCAGTTGGTGAGGGATGATGGGATTTGCAGTCAACATATGGAGGACCACATTGGCCAATGTGCTACAGTGCTTTGTTCTCTAATGACAGAATTTTTTTTACAAACAACCTGATTTTTATTTTTTCTCTTTGGAAACAACTGTTTCCCTATTTCCATAAGCTGCACATTACTCGGTGTCTTCAGTCCTGTCGGAGCTGATCGCAGACTAAGGCAAAATGAACTAGTATTGCCATAAGCTGGTGGTCAAACATTTCTTGTGCAAATTCTTTAAAGTATCTCATAGGACCATTTACTCATAATAAGTGATAGGATCATGGTAAGTCCACTGGTAAGCATGCCATTTTATTAAGGAAGAAATATAAATATTTGGTGCATCACCCACTAGTCTGCATATCTATCCAGATACACAGCATTTGGGCTGGAAATGTCATGAGAACAGAATTTCTCTTTAGAAATTCCTGTTACTGGCCAAGCCGTAAATACCATAAATACCAAGCCATAAATATATCTATTCTATCACTCTGAATTTAGCACCCATTCTTTCAAGCTATGTTTGAAGAACCACAAAATCCCTAGAACATTTAAATCAGAAAACAGACTATAGGGAAGTAGCTTTAGTGGATACTTTTATAAGTTTTAGAAACATTTCTTAGGGTTAAGAATGAAAAAAAAATGATAGGTATTAACTTGAAATGTAACTTTAAAAGAAAGTAATTAATTGTAAAATATTCTGCTTCTGTATTATTTGTCTGTCAATATACCATTCCTCAAACATCAGCAGGAAAGTGGGTGTTTACTGGCATGTAGAAAGCAGGGGGTGAGGGGAAGCTGTGTGTATCTATATGTTGGTTGTGTGTGCATCCATGTGTGAGTGTGTGATATATGGATACGGATAGTCTTCTCAGTCCTGCAAGTTATGCATGCTGTTTTTATTCATTAGCACTTCCAAAGGACTAATTGCCATCAGGCATGTAGGTGGCACTTCTGGCAGAGAGCAAGAAATGGAATAGGTTTGATGACAACCAATGATCTGCCAAAGGCTTGTCAGAAGAAGAACTCGATCTTGCTGTCACTCCCCCACCCATTTAAATTCAGACGCAGATGCTTCCAGGGGGTGTTCATCAGCCATCCAAGTTGGCATTTGAAATACAACACACACACTGTGCTGTAAAGGCAAAGTACTGCTGCTGCAGCAGCAGTGGTGGCGGCTGCAAAATATCTGGAGCAAAATGAATGTCTGCAGCCACAGATGGCACCTAGGAGGACACCGTCTACTGCTGCCCTTGATAGAACACTGACAACTTGGAAGACCTACTTGCTCTATTGAGCATATGGTATAGTCTCTGAGGTTCTTCAGCAGTGGCCCTCCAATTTTAAGTATTTTGAGTTGGCTGGATACTACACCCAAGATGGCCCAAATGTTCGTCCTCTATGTGGCAAGAATTAGAATGAGTGGGCTGATATGTCCTGCCTGTGGACAGGGAAATAAACATGATTCATCTATCTTGTCATTCACTGAGGTATTTTGTGCTGTTCACCATCAAATCAAAGTCCTGGTTATAGAATCATAAAATCATAGAGTTGGAAGAGACCACAAGGGCCATCAAGTACAACCCCTTGCCATCCAAGAATACATAGTCAAAGCATTGATCATCCACTGTTTAAAAACCACCAAAAGAAGCTCCACCACACTATGACCTGTACAGCCCTATACAACCTAGATGCAGGCTATCTGAAAGACCTTATCTGCTTACATGAACCTGACTGAGTCAGGATCGTTGGAGGAAGGCTTTCTCACAGTCCCACCACTGTCACAGGCCTGTCTGATGAGGACACAGGAGATGGCCTTCTCAGTGGCTCCTCACAACCTGTGGAACTCCCTTCCACAGGAGGTGAGACTGGTCCCCTTTCTTCTTTCTTTTTGCAGATGACTTTTTGTTTAAACAGGTATTAGATGATTAATTAGCTGAGCAGAAAGACCTTTTTATGGGTGTTTGTGTTATATTTTTATCTTCACTGTAATTTTAAAAAATATTTTATATCAATGAATGGTGTTTTTTGATATGATAGCTTATTTAATTGTATTTTACCTTTTTATTATCAGGTTTTTAAGCTTTATCTTGTTTTAACTTTATTGTAGGCTGCCAGGGGCCACATGTCAGGAGAAAGGTGGGATTGCAAATAAATAGACAAACAAGCCCATGTCTACTTATATAGTTGAATGTCCAGTAAATATATGACTAAAAAATGACAATTTGGGGGTGAAGGCTCAGTATGTTTTAGCAGGAACCTGGACCACCAGTGGTCTTTGGAGGTAATGCCTATCTGAAGTTAGGATTGCCAGATCTCAGGGCAATCCTGGCCTTGAGATTCCAGGGTTTTTTTTCTCCATGAGTCTTCTTCAGGCAGCTCACAAGGGTGCAGATTCTCCAGTTTTGGCTTCCATAGCTCCAGGTGAAAGGAAACAGCTCTGTGCAAATCTCCAGCTCAGCCAGGACAGCAGCAACTTGCTACAATTTGCATCCCTTAATTGGTTTGTCACTTCCAAACTTCTGACGGGGGGAGGGGGTGTATGCTTCCTCCTGTCCTCCCAGTCATAGTGGCACCTGGATTCACACTCCATTCTGCTCTGTATCTACCTTGATCTGGGAATAGCCCTTTTAGCTAAGATTTCTGTCTTAATTTCTGAGCAGGAAAATATGCTATGTGTGTATGTGTTTGTCTGAATGACAAGCTATGAATAACAGTGATTGGTACTTCATGGATAACACATCATGACATCACCAGGGGCCATCATCAGGTCTCAGGTTTTGGTCCAGAAAATTCAAGGCCTGAGATAGTCCCAATCTGCAGCTGATCAGCCAACTTTGTATGTGACACAATTCTCCCTCCTGCACCTTACCCTTGGAAGCAGATTGTGTTATTTGAGTAAAATAGGCTCTTAGATTGCCCTTTTACTAAATAACTGTAGTTGCTATGGGAATGATACACATTACATATGAAAAATAAGAAGAAATTAATGGAAAAGGAGGTGGTTTGCGATAATTCATTTGTATCAAGCTGTAGTACATGCTATTAAAAATAGTTGAAGCCCCTTGATTTATAGGATTGATATAAGATAACCTCTGCATCTGCATTTACACTAGCAAGGATTAAGTTACAAGTTCTATTAATCTTCATGTCTCTGGGCATAAGCTGATTACCAGCTGGGGTCAGGAAGAACTTTCTCCCTATGGCATAATAAATCACATTAGGTGTATTATGCGAGTTTTATGTCTTCCTCTGAAGAATGTAAGTCTGTCTTTCTCTGAAATATTCAATGAAACCTCTGATGAAGAGAAGGTGTTCCTCTCCCTCTTAAATGCATCTTACTCAACACACCTTCTTTCATTCTCTGTCTTTCACTCTGCATTTCTGGATGATTTCCGAGGGTTGAAAAGTTCCAGGCAGTTGGGTTACCATTCAGTCTTAAATATTTGGTGATATTACTTAGGAATTTGACATGTTTCCAAAGCCTTGATTGTTGCTATTGGGTCACACAGATTATTTAAAGACAAATTGCAAGATTCTTGCTCAAAGAAAGCTTCTGAACAATTTTGAGGGACAGAAAATCAAGTTCCAGTAATGCTAACAATATTTATTGGGAGAGGGGTCTTCACACTCCTGTCTGGGTAAGCATCTTCATACATTGCTAGGAGGGAGCATGACACTATTCTTTGGGACCTCCCTTATGCATGATGCAGTTTATCCCATTAGTCATGTTCTCAGATCCATTTATTCTCCCATTTATGTTAAGAACATACCAAAAAGTGGCGTTGATGGTGGGGGATGGGGGTGGAGTTTTACATCCTATTGACAATCTTGATCAATAAATCTATTTTGTGTAGGCAAATTATAATTTACAGATATTTGCAGTAAATTGTTGGCAGGCATGAAGAGATTAGCAAATTTCCTGCACACACAGCAAATGTTAAGCTACATATATGTGTAGGGAAAAAAAATCCCACTGCTTAAGTTCTTCTGAAATTAATCTTTATGAGGTGCCCCTGCCATGAATGCCAGAAGTTACTTAAGTGAGGTGTTGAGTGTTTTCTGGGAAGTGCTAAATAGCCCTTTATTCCCTCTCAAGTCAACAAGATACAAAGGGGAGGGGAGACCCTCAGCCACTTGACACTTCAGTGGCTTAAACTGCTGAAAGGACATTTATTGTCTAACAGAAATATCTGAAAAATGTTGCCCATTACCAAATAAGGGGACTGTGCTGTGACTACTTAACAGGAAGGCTCAAGGAAATAAGTATCTTTATAGGAAACTAATACCAATTGACCCTTTAGAGACCAAAAAAGCGTCCTTCCTACCATCTGTTGCACACATTTGCTGTGGGATTTATATAACTATTTCTCATATTTGCATCTTATAAAGAGCTTATACAAAGTCTGACAGTTATTGATTCTTCTAATCCAGTTCTGTTTACTTTAGCTGGCTCTCAAGGACTTTGAAAAGTTACTCTTGTGGGCTACCAAACCCAGAATTCTCCAGCTAGCATGGCTACTGTCTATGCTGCCTGGGGGAATTCTCTGAACTATAGCCCAAAGAATTAATTTCCCCCCCTCTGGTCTCAGGATGGTTTCTGCCCCGAACCTCCAGTCCTGAAGTCTAGGATGTGGAGGGAATGGAGGCTGAACCGAGGACACTCTGCAACGAATTGTTAGTTGCCTGGAGTTTGGTTAATATAATTGATTAATTTTTTACTACTGTATTTTTAATTTCAGAAAGAGAAAGGTACTTATAGGATTTTCTATCTCAGATGCCAAAATAATGATGAGCCTTTATTTGGTTCAGGAGGGGCATTTATTGCTGTGCCTTAGGAAGCAAAATATCCTGGGCTTGAGTTGTGCACTGGGGTCAGTCAAGGTGATTACCTGTCTGGAGCAGAGGACGCAAGTCCAACATTTTCCTGTATGTCAAATTGCACAGGTAGTTTCAGGGCAAGAGAAACTATGGGCTCTCCATGTGAAGGTGTTCAACACCTGACTGGGGGAGCGGAAGAGGGGGCACCAGGAGTAATGAGGAAGTAGAGGCTCTGATAATGCTAGCATGAGACAAAATTGCTGCCTAACATGAAAGAGAATATGGTGTTTCCCTTTCCACAAAATTGACTAGACTAGATATTTGAATCTTGTTTTGAGATTGGCAGCACCTTCCACTGCATCTGAGGATAGCAGGCACACAATGCAGCACAGGGCAGGCCAAGTCCTCCCCAAGAAGTCACTGTTGCTTGACCACTTCACTCCACTGGATTTGGCATCTGCAGACCCTCGGACATTTCACAGAAGAAAACTGGGATACCGATCACCAAGCAACATCAGAGTGTGGCTAAGATGGCAAAAGTTATTAATGAGGGAGAACACATGAGCTAAGAGCAGCTACAACCATTGCTTGTGCCTGAACATACTGAGAAAGGCAAGATTCTGCCCCCTCCTCTCCTCTCCTCTCCTCCCACTAAGTTAATTGAATGCAAGCCACTATTGCATTTAGAAATCAGTGTGCAGCAACTGAAGTAAGTAAAGGACAAAGAGGGTAAAGTAGGAGGAGGAGAAAAAAACTGGGACATTTTAAAAGCAGCTGAAAAGGGGACTAATTGGAACTGTTCTTCATATTTAAAATAGCCTTGGACTGGTCAGCCATTCAAATAGAGCAGAGGTGAGTGATTTCAGTAGTTCTGGAGTCCAGTTTGCTCCCACTGGAAACCTGTGGAGGCCACAGAAACTGCAAAAAATGTCAACAATTAAAAAAAAAACAGCACTGGAAGTTAATCCTTCTTTTTGTGAGAAAAGGGACACTTCACGGAAGTGGGGAGGTTGAAGACCTCAAGCATAGCTCTCAGGCCTTTCTTCTTTTTAAGCTTCTTACATGACAGCATATTTCTTTCACCTACCCATCTCCTTCAGATCACTTAAACTCCTTTTTCATACAGCTATCAGGCTGTGCTGCTGGAATTGTTTAAGACAATTTGTTTGAATTTGGAGATACACTTCACTATCTGACAATACAATATTGTTTACCATCACGACATAAAAGAAATATAAGCCATTTCTGCTCTAGATTGTTATAGGCCATTTCTGCACTAGCCTATCCTGCACTAGGATTCCAGAGGATGTTAAAAGTGGAATCATCACGCTATAACAGGCTAGTGCGGAAATGGCCATAGTGCTATTATTCCACTTTCAACATCCTTTGGAATTCTGGGGCTTGTAGTTTACTGAGGCCAAAGAGCTCTCTGGCTGAGAATTCTAAATAATCTTCCCTAAATGACAAATCCCAGATTCCATAGGATGTTAAAAGTAGAATAATCACACTGTAACTGTGTAGTGCAGAAATGTCAATAATCTCAAAAGAATGACCCAAAGGCAAACTACAGGGGCTGAAAGCTGGTAGATCATTATTGTATGAGCAGAAGAGATCTCATACGACATTTTGTGGGATGTAATGTAGGGGGAAAAGAGAAGATGCCCTTCTCACATTCACATTTCTAAAATAATGGTGCTGCGAAGTCTTCCCAGAAGCCATAAAATGATGTGTATTACTCCATGAAAATAGAATTGATATGAGGAGCATGCAGAGCATTTGCTGAGTAATATGTTGATCCACTTTTCTTTGTATAAGACACATTCTTCAATGTCTACAAACCTGAAGCAATTACATACATATGCAGGAAGCTGTAAGTTAGGTTCCGATGGGATTTTTGTACGAGAGTGGAAATACCTAGGCATAATATGTACACACAGTATGTCATGCGTGAACTGCAATATGCATGTGTCCCCTATTCCACATTGACATGGGATTGTTCACATTTGTCATGTTAGTTATGTACTTAGTGCCTTGGTACTCATTATCTGAGGTCAAAATTCTTATAAGAGCCAGGCCTGAGTCAGGGGTACAATTGGTCTTATTCATACCCTTTTATAGTGATACCAGTTATGAGAGTGCATGAGATATCAGTCTCCTATAAGATTAATACATGTGGAGTTTTATTCATATTGTTTTTTTCTGATCTAACAGAAACAGACAGCTATTCACCCAGAAAGCTTAAAAAAGCTGAGTGACCAATCTTTAAATAGGAAAGGGAGAGAACAAATGTTAGAAATTCCCTTGTGTAACACTGTGTCCACTGGAAAACACCTTCACAACAAATCTGCTTTCCATGGCTCCTCACCCCACCCATTTCTCTTTATTTTTCAGCAGCAGAAAACTGTGGAGGGGAGTTGGGAGGAAATTTACTCAGCTCCTGACAAAGGTAACTGTGGGTGTGGACAGGTGGAGGCAGGTATGCTATAGATCTGGGTGCAGTTTCAGCATATCTTTCTAGCTGAGTGTGTTTTTCCTTCCTCATCTAGGAGTGGACTGATTATGCACAGACTGGGTGAGAATTATTATCCAGACACTAAGTTACCACATGACTCAAACAAACTTCCAACCACAGTAGACAGCCAGCTTCATATAAGGCACTGTACATTCTTATGAAATGAATCACACAGATGTGATCTTAGGCACTCAGGGTGTTTTTAACCCTTAAAAAAAAACTGTATCTAAATTCAACCAGTGTTTATATGGTAGCTGTGGGTGGGGGAGGTGAACTGAAGTGAAACTTCTGTTTTTCCTTTGCAGAAGAGTGAGATTTTATGACTTGCCATCGGCAAGGAGTAGTATAATCTCTCTTATCAGCTCATGGCCCTTTAAAATGCAGAATCAACTGTAAAGGATGTTTTCTTTCAGCAATGTAATTGAACTCAGACGGTGTCTACATTTTTACTCATACACTGGCATTTATAACATTTACATCACCATTCTAGGCATATCTGTCATCTGCATCCTTAGATCCCTTCTTTTTAATTATAAGGAAATTTTACACTCTTTAAAAGATAAGGGATAATCGCTCCAATCCTATATACATGCAAGCACAGTGAAAAAATATTTTCATCATTGTAACTGATTTATAGCAATAAACATAGCCTCAAAGTTTGAGATTTTATTGTTTCAGTAAAAGAAGGAAAAGGCCTTTAAGCTCTAATATCTGATGATAAAAAATATTAAGATGTTGCTTTTTATGTGTCAGCCCATGGATATGCAACATGGCTGTGCCTGATGGTAGTGATAGCAACATGCTTTTGGAAGTTCTGAAGAGGGGGAAAAAGTGTTATTTATGCATTGAAAGCATTCATCTATTGTCTCTTCTTTTCCCAGCAATGCTTCTGAGGTCATGTACAAGAGATATACAAATTTAAAAAAAAAAATAGAATTCTCAGCCAGAGACCTGCAGTGCCTCAGAAACTGCAAAGCCCAAGATTCCATAGGATGCATCCATGGGAATTAAAGTGGAATTATAGTACCATCACTGTATAATGTAAAAGGGCCCCAGGGTTACTCTGGCTATTCAAGCTGTCTGTCCTTCTTTTTAAGCAGCTACAAAGTATCATGTCTATAGAATTGCATTTTGGAAATGAAACCAAACAATCTTTAATCTTTCAGGTTTCCAACAAGCTGATAAGTAGTTGTCCTCTGGACCAAAGGAATTGATAATTATATAGATTATAAGTAAAAGGCACCACTGTCTTATACTCACTCATGAACAGGCTTGGCACATATATATGTGGAATTAATTGCAATGTTAACTTTCCTTACTTGGAGGGAATAATATTAGACTATTGTAATATCAAAATAACCAATACCCTTTCCAGCCTGCATAGAGCAGACCCAACTGCGTGTCTCCTTAAAGTAAGGCCGTTTCCGCACTAGGCTGTTATAGCGTGATGATTCCACTTTCAACCTCCTCTGGCATCCTGGGGTTTGCAGTTTCGGAAGGGGCCGGCTGGCCCCTCCCGAAACTGCAAACCCCAGGATGCCAGAGGAGGTTGAAAGTGGAATCATCGCGCTATAACAGCCTAGTGCGGAAATGGCCTAAGTCACTAATAAGTGTCAGAACAGGACTGTTTTTTTCAGATATTGCAAAATCTTGTTGCTTTTGCTATTTTCTTGCTTACCTGCTACTTGTGCCTTAAAGGTAAGCAGGTGGACAAAGCATAGTTGGGTGTAGTCATTGTTGAGATAAGAGAAGAATGACATGGATGGCCAACATATACCATGAGTGCCACAAATGGTACAGGTGGTGAGGGTGCCATCCCTGGAACAAAGTTGAGGAACTCACTGATTTATGGTGTAGAATGAACTCTTTATTCTTGTCTGCTTTTACAGTGCCACTCTCTAATTAACAGATTATGGAAAAACACATTCCAAGGTTTTGTGGGGGAGGACTGCATCTCAATTGGACTATGTGCTACTAGCAAGGCACACTTAACTTGCAACATGTAATATATAGGGTTTGGTAAATAAGTTCATCTTAGGTCTGAAAGACTTCACTCTAGAAACATTCAAACCTCCACTCTCAGGTGCTAATGAAACTCACAATGAAGATTCAAGCCTGCCTAGTTGTACTCCCAAACCTTAATATACCTGCTGGCCACCTATTTGGTAGAAGTATGAAGGGGCCCTGCTTGTGTTCAGATGTATGTGTGCAGGACTTCTCCAGGCAAAAGCATACCCTAAGTAATCAAAGATACTTTCTAGATGAAGGAAGCCTAAGTGCATAGATCTGTGCATGTTATGTATAAGAGCTCTTTCATATTGCTGCTAGCAAAATAGATGGCACGAGGTATCTCTAGAGGGCACAGCACCAAAGGAAAAAAAAAAAGGTAGGTTCTTCAGTGCTGAGGATCATTGATGATGAAAATACCAAAGACTCCAAAAACCTGTGCAAAAA
This sequence comes from Ctenosaura bakeri, assembly GCA_948474755.1. Lineage (NCBI taxonomy): Eukaryota > Metazoa > Chordata > Lepidosauria > Squamata > Iguanidae > Ctenosaura > Ctenosaura bakeri. Next base: position 333,917 of record CAOLHI010000816.1, read on the forward strand.
ATGCATGTTGGGGTTTTTTTTTTTGCACAAAGTCCTAAACTGTGTATAGTATTTGAAAACTGTGCTGTTTTCAATGGCTGTCTTGCAGTGAGGAGAAGAAAGGTAGTTAATTTTAAACTGGAAATTTTAAATTTTAACTAATTTTAAATTTTTGAGTTTATACAATTGTGTAGTTTCATAAAGGCTTTTATCCAGTGGTGTAGTGTGGCTTATGTGTGGAATGTGTAACTTAAATAGGATACAGTAGTTTTTTAACAAGCCTGTTGTTGTTGTTGCTGTTGCTGGTGGTAGTGCTACTGCTGTTGTTAAGTCATTATTATACTATTGTATAGCGCAATGGCTAAACAGGGCCATTCATGCTTTACAGCTTATGAGAGAACAGGGGCGCACTGCATCTTCATGGCTGAGTTGCATTGGACACATACCACCGATGCTTATAACATTCCTCTCAGTGAGGTCTGAGCCACGCAATGCAGGCTTTGCTCATATTTCTCTCTATAGTAATTAATGGAATGCATCTAGGGGCATCCTTTGGGTAGATGTTAAATCTACTTGGTCAGCCAATGCCAAAGTATTTTAAGAAGCATTGCAGTGCCATTACACTATGATAATTTGGTCTGTGGGAAGTTGTGACTGAAAACACCACAAGGGGCTCATGATTGGAAGTGTTGCATTATCTGCTAGAGACAAAATTCAGGATATGCAGACTGTGCAGGTGAAGGAGAAAAGCTATAAAGTTGAACACAGGCCTGATTGTCAGTGGGTTGGGTTGTCCAGGGAAGGAAGCAGGTTCAGCTTTCATCCCAATGATTTTCACTTTTATGTTCAGGGACATTGTTTGTTGTGAGGGAAAAATATCTCTTCTGCCCAATAGTTGGTGGTGCAGACCAATGGATAGGTTTCCACAAGCAATACTACATATTTCTTACTCCATTAGAGCCTTTTTAGTATACTAAATCCATTTCCCACAACACACGGTGATAACAATCACTGCTGATGCTGTTTGTTGTTATCTGTCTCAATATGAAGCAGACACCATTATGGCTTAGTTAAGGTTCTAATGCATTGCTTCATATCCTTACAATTTCTTATGACTATTTGTGCTTAGTGGCTCTAAGGCTGGTATTGCAGTGGTGTCATTTTTTAAGCTGCTTCAGCTGCAATATTGGATGAGGTTAATATTACTCTCAAGCCACAGATAATGGCTTAAAAGAAATTTGTCCTTTATGTTTCAATTTGAGAGGGCATACTTTGCTATCTATCTTTGCTGAGATAGGGGAAGATGGGGCAAGACTAAGTTAAGCTTCTCTGTGATTTATGAAGGGGTTTGCCAGTGTGGTGTATGTTTGTGTATGGGTGGGTGCTGAGAACTCTCCAGATGAAGGTTTTCAGCTTGGTATCTTGAAGTTAATTGAGATAGGATCTTTATTATATTCATCTGAATACTTTTGAAAGTGAAGCATGCTGTCTCCTCCTCTCCTGTGGCTTGTCTACCACCCATGTTTTGAACAAAAACCAAGCCTTAAGGTAACTATCTGCTGATTAGCTTGAAGCTTGCCTAACTAGAGCCCTAGCTTTATAAAGTATGAACTTAAAGGTTTTTCTACACTTATGGGCATATTAGACATGACATTAGAAATGGATAAATCTTGATATTTTCAATTTCTTTCAGTTTCTCATTGTTCCAGTTTTATGTTCAGTTTATCCTGAACTTCAAGAACTTTTGTTAAGCATTCACATGGGTATTAGTATGTATTTTTGTGCACATTTCTCCTGGTACACACATTTTTGTACATAACCATCTACCTTCTGTAACTTTTTGCAAGCAAAGTTGCTGCAATAATGTTTCTTGAATGTTATTTTTCCTAATATATACATTGTTATATGTCTCTTTCCATAATATACATGCTGCTAAGTGCATTTATTGATTTGAGAAATCCATTATAACCTTCTGAGAAATGCACATTTTGAAAGATAAATGAGGTTAGTTTGAACATGCACAATTAGTAGGTTTCTACTAAAATGAAAACAAAACAAAATTCCTCCCACCCAATCCTAAATCAAATCCATTGTGGTTCTTTTAATATCAGTGACACACACATCCAAATCTAGAATGGGACCATAACATGTGGGACAGAGCTTTCATAGCAGCTTCAGGGAACAGAGCAAATTCTAAATTAAGCAGCAATGTGTGCCCTATTTCTCACACTGTAGCCTGTTTTGACATCACCCTAAGGCTGCTCCTTGAAAGAAATGAGAAAAGGACAAGAGAATATTTGATTTCACATCTGCTCTTCCCTGGTATGCTGACAGTGAGAAACAGCTTTGGTGCTATGAGCTTTAACAGTTGCCTACGTAGTAAAAATAAAAAGGCCACAGTAGGTATGACATCTAATGTGGGGAATTATGGGCAACTACTTTTGCCTGAGAGAGAGTTTTTAGGTAAACTACTCTATTCCTTTAACATCCTCAGTTCCTGAGAGCTGTTCACAAGGTTCCATTCCATATGGTCCCATGTAGAAATAGAGTAATACCCAGCACATCTGGTCCCAGCAAATGCACAACTCTTGGTCTTATCTCCCAACCTCTTCAGATACAGTAGAATATCAGAGAAAAACAACTATGTATCTCATATGTGCATAATCTCTCTATATCAACAGGTTATTTGTAGCATCAATATGCCTTCTTAAGATGGAGAACCAGTAAGCATATCTTACAATGCATGTGGCTAAAGCCTGGAAAAGTTCCTTTTTTGGATTTAAACTTTCTCTAGCCAGTAATTATGTTATGTGCAAGACTCGGGAATTGTAGCAGAAATTTTCCAAGCATTTATCGCTCACTCTTTCTGAAATATGATACTATTGAGGTACAGCTGGGAATCATGGATGTTGGAGGTAAGACCAGGAGAAACCATAGAATTTCTCTCTTCATGAGTTGATTGTACAGGTGGATGCATCTTTTTGTATGTGTGAATAACCCTACAAGTCATCACTTGAACTTGCAGCCACCAGGCAATGAATGTTCATATGAAGTCATCCTCACCCAGGGAATTTAGTTTGTTTTTACCCTTGTTCCTCATATATGGTTTATTTATTGAGGATACCCTGCTCAGCCATGGAAAACTTGGTCAAGTCACACACTCTGAACCTCAGAGGAAGGGAGTGGCAACCCCCCTTCCAGGCAAACAAATCTTGCCAAGAACACCTTGTGACAGGGTTGCTTTAAGGTCATCAGAAGTCAGAAATGAAGGTACCTGACATCAACAATAGTTAGAATATCTTAAAGCTGGTGTGTACAGTGATTGCACAATGAAGTAATGGTTTATGTGTATAATATAGTCATCAAAAGAGGGCTGCCTTGCCACTTAATATCACCTGAAATTTAATAACATTAAACAGAAGCAGCACATTTTCAGCTGAAAGTCAATAAAGGATGTACACTCATGGATGCATCATCTCACAGATGAAGATTTTAAAAATTCTTTATATTTCAATTTATTGTGATATCCAAGGCCATTGGAGTGGGTTTGGGACTAATTTGAACCTACTGTGGTTTAGTGCTACATGGATGAGCCACAGTCATCCTTGAGCTTGGGTCCTTGTTCTCTTCTTCCCTTCCTGTGAGGAGACCGAAAACATTTTAGATTAATTTAGAACATGGTTAAGCTTAACATTGGCATATGGGAACAAGCCAACCTTAAGCCATACCATAAGAAGCTGTCTTGTTTTCAGTAATCAAAATGGTAGTTAATGAATATAAAAGCATCTGACTGCCTTGTAATGACTCCAGAAGAGGACAGAGAAAATGGAAGCATTTAAGTCCAAAGTTTGTTCCAGATCACCCTTTTAATACTAAATTAGGGTACAGAATTTATGAATTGGGGTTATAACTGAAGAACCAGCTCCCTGACTCAGAGAAACACTTCTGTGGTGTTGTAGAGAAGCCTAACATACGTCCTATGTGGGAATGAATAAGAATATTTTGCTCGTTTGGCTTGTTTTCCCAACTGATAACACAAATGTTGCCATAATTACTGGTGTACAAAAAGAAACATGATGTATTGGAGATTTCATAAAAAGATGGAAGAGATGTTTTCCCCATCTTTAATTCTCTTTGATGTTTCCTGAATTCTCTGGGGGCTTGCCATGTTTTGGGTCAAGAAGACAACAACAACACACAAAAACAGCCAGTCTATTATTATTTTCTGTTTTAATGAAGTTTTCCTTGCATATATCTGCTTTGCAGGCCACTGATTTGGGGCTGGTGAATTAAGTCCTAGTTAAGGAAATGGATGTAAGAAGACAAAGCTGCTAAAATATTTTGGATATGGACTGTGTTTTTGTTTTGGGTACTGCTGAAAATGCTAGATTAACCTTGCCTCAGGACATTAATTAAGCTGGTCATTAATTGCTGGTAGTAGCAGCAAATTTGTCAGGGGTCATTAAACTGCCTGGATTTTAGGGGGACATGCCTAGAAGAGAATGCTGCTCTGTCAGATCCTTTTCTCTCTTTCTAGAGAAGAAATAACCTTAACATAAATGAATGAAAAGGAGCTCCATCCCATTTTTTACCATGAGCTTCTGGAAGTTCTGAATTATTGAAGGATTCTTTTAATCAAAGAAGGGTCTAGTTATGTATGGCTAGAATTTTAAGGAATGTGTTTTCCTTTCCTTTTCCTTTTCTTTTTTTCCTGCCTGTGTCCGGAAAAGCACCTCACTAAAAATAACTTTGAAAAAGAATGATTTCATTCTTGAAGTTTTAGGTATGTTGTGGCTTTGTATGGACAGGTTCTTAGTCATAGTCAATGGAATGGAGACATGAATGTGTAGTTCAGTTAAACCCAATATGGCCAGTCCAGTAGAACCCATGTGGGAAAAATGATATTGAAAATAGAATTCACATTCCAGGTCCTAAAGATAATATCTTTATTTGTTTAGCTTGATATTTTGTCCATTAAACACTGGGGTAGGCAATTAGACTTTACTGAAACTGGCTAAGCAAGAAAATTCAAAGCAGAATGCATGTTGTACTCTGTTGTGGCTTTGCTGGCATCAAATGTGGGCAAAGATGTCACCCTAATGGATAGCTGGTGTGGATGTAAGGTGAAATGTAAAGGTGAGGTGGAAAGAAAAAAACAGGGTTTCTAACACCTGGAAAGTATTCTCACATTTGGCTGTGCATTTCCTAAGAATCCAAGAAACATAGCTGAAAAGTCTTTCCACAACTGGTCAAAACAAGTATTAGCATGGCAATGGCCAATAAAGCATTTTGGGTGGATCTTAAAAGACTTCTGCTGCTGAGCAACAAGTAAGGGAGAAAGGGAACCCATGACAGGATTGTGGAGAGGACAAGTGGTGGGAACCACAGCTACCTTTTCTTGTTTTCCAGCAGGAAATTTTAAGAGCAGTATCAAGTATCGAAGGTAGATGCAGAGCTTGAAACTACAGTTCCTTTTTGGAACTTTCCATAATGAAAGTGTGGTATATGCTGACTGCATGCAGTTGATTGCAGTGACATAGACTTAATGTAGAGAAATATGAGGTATAGAACAGAAGGGGAATACATAGTCCTCTATGACTTAAGCCATTTCTGCACTAGACTGTTATAGTGCCATCATTCTACTTTCAACATCGTATGGAATCCTGGGCTTTGCAGTTTCGGGAGGGGCCAGGCAGCCCGTTCCAAAACTGTAAACCCTATGATTCCATAGGATGTTGAAAGTGGAATAATAGCGCTATAACAGTCTAGTGTGGAAACGGCCTTAAAATGACAACACTAAAGAAAATAGTTACAAAAAGGTGAACAATTGCCCAATGGTATACTGATTGTGGTACACCACTCAGAGAAAAAAAAAGCTAGATAAGTGCTTTTGGCCTTAATACTGGAGTTTTATTATAACTTAACAGCAGACAAATGCACAACTTTCTAATGAAACATTTAAAAACAACACTAACCTGGATCTCATCACTAGTTACTAACTGTGGTGCCTCAGATCCAGTTTATTACTATCTCTAGAGCAAAAGCACAACATTAAAGGAACATTTGCTTAAGTTGTCACCAGATTTTTGTTAATCATGTAGGGATTCTTTTAAAAGACCTGAAAAGTGATCATATTTCTGCTATATGGAATTGTGCAGATGTCTACATCATCTGCTGAGATAGTGTTGTGTAGTACTTGAAGAACTGGGAAATTCCAGTTCAAACCACTACTGAACCATGACACTCACTGGGACACCTTGGGCTGGTTATGCTGTCTGAGCCTAGCCTATCTTCCAGGATTGGTGAAGATGACAGTGGGGCCTCTATTTCATTCAGAGGTCCTCTGAGGAAGGAAGAGTTGTAACCAGAATAAAGAAGGTAGCATCATAATTCAGTATGTAAGTGCTTATATAAAATTCACTGGGGTTTTTTTCTAGTTCTTATTGCCCACTGTTGCATCTCGATTTATTTGTGCTTTTTGGCTATTTTAATATTTTTGGGAGTTAAAGACAACATGTTATATCTGAGAAGAGAAAATACTTCTGACCACATTTTTCCCATGCCTCAGTGTATTATTTTTTGCTTACATAAGAAAGTATCTAAACTTTCAAATGAACAATTTGTAATCCGTGTAAGATGACTGATGATACAAAATACTAATTGTATTCTAGGTTTCCCATCAGTACATTTGCAAAATGTTGCTTTCCGCCAAAATAAAGACTGGGATAATATTTTTTTAAATCACATTTTCTCACCAAAGGCTTTATTGAACTGGAAGAAAATCAGTATAAAATCTCAGATTTTACTGTTCTCTGGGGAAGGACTTTAGTAACAGCTCTAGTTGGAAGGGATTATCCCTTCTCAGGACTGGATATGAGAAGGGGTGTGAAGAATATGTTGACATGGGTTAGCTGGGAGGTAAGGGAGGTGAGAGGCATGCAAGTACCTTGACTGGCAGGGTGTTATAGCTCTAGAAAGGCAGATGGTTGTCATGGTCAATCTAAGGAGACACCATGAAGTCAAGGTGGGGAAAAGGTAGATGAGGATTTACTGGTAGATTTCTGAGTGATTTGTGATAGATCTGTGAGGGTTTCTGATTCCTGTTCATTAAACAATAGCAAAAGTAACTTTCCCTACATTCTAAACTAGAATGGTGAGCTGGAGGAAAGTAAATGGGATTTTTGGGTGCTTGGATTGTGAACTCCATTCTCATACTGAAAACAAATTCCTGGGCTGTGAATACCTGAAAGGGATCCTTATTCCTGAATTCTATGAATCTGTCGCTGCCTCTCAGACACCATTTGGCACCTGGCTCCAAGTGATATAAGTGATGGTAGAAATAAAAGACATAAGTGTGAAGTCTATGCACTATGGGGTGGGATGAAAAGAAATTGAATGACCTAGGCCCCTTCCGCACGGCTCCTGGAGTGTCGCATGATTGTGAGGAGCGATCTGCATGACGCACTCACAATCACACAATGCTCCAGGGGCTGGCAGGCACCGATTGCACACCTTTTCATTTTTGACTGGAAGCCGAAAATGGTGCACGATCGCGCATTGCTCCCGGGCCCTGTATGCACTTAGTTGGTGTGTGGAGCCTCCAGAGCTGCACCAGTTGTGCTTCCTGCCCCAATGCAGAAGGAAGAGGCAGAGCTCTCACACAAGCATGCAGCTTGTGCAGAGCTGAAGCAGCAGGGACGCGAGAGCCTCTCACTGGAAGCTGCTCGCACGATCCCCACACTCCAGCTCTGGAAAGGTAAGGTGCAGAAAGGGCCTTAGTCTGTGTGGGATGTTGGCTTCTCAAACTATGCAGTGAACAGGTACAATCCACCACATTTTGCTGAAGCAAAAGGCAAGTTCTGTATAAATGTGATGACTGTACTAGCAGTTGAATATAACATCAGTTTTGACAACATCACAGTGTCTTCAAGTTCACCTGAAGGCATTAGGCAATTGTAAAAAATGTCTGGGAAGCCATGAGGCAGACACAATTATGTCCTCCAATGCTTTGCTGCTATGATTGGTAATATCATTCTGCCTAACGGTAAGGCTGGCCCTGGAAATGAATGGGACCTCCTAGGTAATCTCATCAAGTGTCTTACAGGCCCAAGGTTCCTCATGTCCTTTTCCCAAAGGGTGCCTTGATTGACATGGAGTGAATTAAGATTGCCCAAGGCTGACCTGGACTCAGTCAAGATTGCCCAACTCTGCAGGAAATTTCCCTCACATTCATGGAAAGTTGGACTCACAGAGGCCCACAGGGAAACACTGAGGAATCGCTGTAAACAATAGCAAAATGACCAAAAACACATAGCAGATTGCTGTTGTGTCTTGAAATAACAACTGTTTCTTCTGAATGAGTCCTGTAATCCTGTAATCCTACCCATGACAAAACTACAAGAATGGTATGGTAAGAAACCACAGTCTATGCAAGGGGAAAATGACTTAAAATTAGTCTAAAATATGTGTAACATCTTGACAAGTAAGGGCAGTTAAATCATAGTGCACAACATAAATCCAACTATATACTATCCATCTATTCATTTTATAATACCACATTGAACTTTACAATTTGTATTCCACTGAAATAGGACATATGAGATCTATTTAAAGCAATTATATGGGAGAGACATTTGAGATGAGGTTTTCAGGGGTGTTCTTTTCTGGGCTCCAGCTTTCAGAAACCTCTGGCATTCTATCTGGGAAAGACTGGGAGCTGTAGTCTAAAAAGGTAAATTTTTAAAGAACTATGGGCTTTACAAGAGTAGTGGAGGGAACCTTAGTCACTGAGAGTCAGGAGAGTCTAAACGTCTTCCTATTTTGTGTGTGTTTTGATGGAATGTTTAGAAAAGAGAAATATGATTCCACAATAAAAGACTGGGGATGGATATGAGACAGTTTATGTAGCTGGCTCCTGTCAAGCTCTGGAACCTGCTGCAGAATATGGAGCTGATTTTTTCCTCTGCCAACAGGCAATGTAAAACTGAATAGGAGTGTCTGCCTGCATTTTATGTAAATTTCTTCACCTCTGAGATTATCTTAGGAAACAAAGGCTAAGCACATCAGAAGTTAATAAGGTACTTGAACTGTGAATGAAGAGCTGGCAGGACAAATATTTCAATAAAATGTGTTCTTGTCTGGTTGGCTAACACATTAAATTTGCCTAGGTTTTGTTCAGTATAGATATGCTATTACAAGGTAAGATGAATTAGTTGTGATTTGTGAATTAGAACCTGTTTAATATCTATCTAACAATACAAAATACAAATGCAAAAGAACAAAGCAAGTGTCTTTCTATCAGGCTTATTATAAGACGTTGGGCTCTAGCATGTTTGCAAGGTCATACTTAGTTCAGTGTTTTTAATGGATTGATTTTATATGAAAGGGGTTGATTATTACTTATTTATATATCCTGGTAAAAGCCATTGTTATCACTATCATGTACTTTCAAGCCAACTCACAACTTATAGCAACCCTATCATAGGGTTTTCTTGGCAAGATTTATCCAGAGGAAGTTTGACATTGCTTTCTTCTTAGACTGAGAGAGTGTGGCTTCCTCAGGGCCCCAAGCAGATTTCCTTGGCTGAGCCAGGACTTAACCAGAGGAAGCACTTTTTCATCCCTTCTTTCCATTCCTAGTTAACTATAGTCTCCTTATGATGTCTGACAGTTGTTTTTTTTTTCAGCTGATGTCCTTTATTGTTACCTTATCACCTGTGTAATCTTCTGATATTACAAAGGCTATGCAAAAAATATTGCTGCTGATGTGAGAATAACAGGCAGAATGCGCTGTTCCCACATGTATGGATGTTTCTGAAATTAATCTCCTGATGGAGGAAAGCGTGGAACTGCAATAGTACCCACACTGCCAGAATAATGGAGTTTCTCTGAATAGATACTCTCCTTCATGTAGATATTCTCTAAATTTCTCATTTGTGTTCTAGCTAGCCTCTAAGGAGTAGCAACAAAAACAAGAAACAAGCTGTCCTAAAGACACTGTAAACAAAATTGTGTTGAGGTCAAAAATTCATAATGGAGAGTGAATTGAGTATATTGGGAGGGGGGGTGTCTTGGCAGTGTCCTTTTGTCAGTCATAGCATTGGCTCCAGTTCATACGCTCTTGTTGACAAATTGATTTTTATATTTGGAAAATCTTTTCCATAACCATGTTCAAAACTGCTTAGAAACATAGTAAACAAAAGATCGATACTTACCTATAGAGCTATAAACATATTAGATCCAGTCAGTTTCATTTCATAAATTAACATTTATATCTGTATTAGCCAGCTAAGAGAAACATACCAATTTGAAATTTCCTTGAACATAGAAAAATCTTTTTTGTTCCATTTTTACAGTTTAAATTAGGCTAGCAACATACCCTCCAACTGTCCTGGGCCATCTCCACACTAGGCTGTTATAGTGCTGTTATTCCACTTTCAACATCCAATGGAATCCTGGGGTTTGCAATTTACAGAGGGGCCTTTATGTCAGTCATATCATCCGTCTAGTGCAGAAATGACCCTGGTCTGGCAAGGACAGTTGCAATTAACTTTTTCTTATCTCACTTTTTCAGATGCTTTTCAAACATTCTAGTTTCTATAGGTTGTTGTGGGTTTTCCGGGCTTTGAGGCTGTGTTCTATTAGTATTTTCTCCTGACGTTTCACCTGCATCTTTGACTGGCATCTTCAGAGGATCTGGTGGCATGGAAGTAAGACAGAGTATATATACTTGTGTAGTCCTCCGGGTGGGAGGGAGCAATTTGCATGTGTTACAGTTGGCCTATTGTTGAATGGGATATCCCTCAGGGTTGTATTGTTAGTCAGGGGATATGCATAACAGGCGCTAAGTACATTAGCAACCCATTGTATTGTTCCCTGTAGAAGGACCTCCAGAGTCGGGGTGATGTTCATTGGCATGTTTTTGAGTCTTGATTTTAGTATTCTTCAGTACTGGCAGCCAAATTTTGCTTACTTTCCGAGTTTCTTCTTTCCTGTTGAAATTGTTCACGTGTTTATGGATTTCAATGACCGCTTTGTGTAGTCTGACATAGTAGTTGTCAGAATGGTCCAGAATTTCTGTGCTTTCAAGAAGCATTCTGTGTCCAGGCTGGTTTATGACATGTTCTGCTACTGCTGATTTTTCTAGGTGGATCAGTCTGCACTGTCTTTCATGTTTTCTGATTCATGTTTGGACACTGTGTTTTGTAGTCCCTATGTAGACCTGTCCACAGCTGCAAGGTATGCGGTAAACTCCAGCAGAAGTTAGAGGATCCCTCTTGTCTTTTGCTGAACATAGCGTTTGTTGAATTTTCTTGGTCGGTCTATAGATTGTTTGGAATCATGTTTCTTCATCAGTTTCCCTATACAATCAGTGACCCCTTTGATGTACAGTAAAAACACATTCCCTTTTGTTGGCTGCTTATCTTCACTGCTGTGTTTTTTTCTGGGTCTTGAAGCTCTTCTGATATCTGAAGAATACTAAAATCAAGGCTCAAAAATATGCCAGTGAAGACCACCCAGACTCTAGAGGTCCCTCTACAAGAAACAATACAATGGATGGCTAATGTAATTAACACACTGTTGTGCATATCCCCTGACTAACAATACAACCCTGGGGGATATCCCATTTAACAACAGGCCAGTGCACAGGCCAACTGTAACACATGCAAATTGCTCCCTCTCACCTGGGGACTACACAGGTATATATACTCTGTCTCACTTTCATGCCACTGGATCCTCTGAAGATGCCAGCCAAAGATGCAGACGAAATGTCAGAAGAAAATACTAATAGAACACAGCCTCAAAGCCTGGAAAACTAACAACAACTTATGGATTTCGGCTGTGAAAGCCTTCGACTTTACATTCTAGTTTCTGTCTCCTCTTCCCAGTTTCCTCCTTTTGTCCTTGGCTAACCTGAGTTATTACAAATGGAGTTTGAAGTGCAAAAGGAGTTTGTGCTCAATTAACTCATTAGGGAGGAGACGAGGGGAAAGGAGGGGTCAGAATCTTTCCTTCTTCTGAAAACTCAGGCAAAAGCAAACAGTTGCTGCCTCTCCTAGCTTGTCCGTTTTTCTTCATTAATAATTTGTGCCATTTTGACCACATGCTGATGATGCTCAGTCATGTGCATCCTGATTTTCATCTGTGAAACACTGGATGCTACGTAGCAATGAACATAAATCGGTCACATCAAAAAATGAAAAGAAAAAAAAATCCGTAGTAGGAAAGGTCCAACATGTTGCAATTAGAGGCAATTATACTTTTTCCCTGATTGGTTTTCTGAAAGATTTGACTGCTGCTCATACAAAATTTTAGATGAAGGCAATACACTGCAGTCATGACAGCTTTAAAATTAAGGGAAGCATTTCTTATAGAGTGATTTAACAGCAGATTGGTAACTTCAGATATTGCAGGTCCTTAATGTAAGGAATGGCCCTGGACAGTTGCAAGATAACATTCCTCATGTCAGTCTGTAGTGTTATTTTTCTTATCAGTTAACCAGCCATTAAAATGTTGTCATCCAGACCACCAAACTGCAGTCCCAGTGGGTGGAAGTCTATTTTTAGTGTCCAGCTTTAGTGAATGAGTAGTGTAAACTTGAATTCTCAAAAATTCCAGCAAAGGAAAAATTGAATATATATTTATATCACGGGAAGGACTTTTCAACACAACTGGAAAAGCAGGATTACTCATAGGAAGCAATTAATAGTTCAAACTAATAGCACTAACTAACTCTTTGTACTCTTAACAGATTTTGGTCTACACAGGACTTTTTCTAGAGCATGGGATTCTGTTATAGATATATTGGGTGTGGGCACAGAAAAAAATTGCCTTGCAACTTTGGTCTTTTGAAGTCCTGATACTTCAGGTTAACATCAGTACTCTTTGTGTCATTCCATAGCAGAAGTTTATTTCAGAAAATTCAAAGCTTCCTTATTGACTGTAATGGGGAAATTGACAAACAATTATAAATTTCAAAAATTCTCTTGTCACAATTGATGACATTTACAAGCATACAACAAAATCCCAAAACTACAAAACAGCAATACATTTATTGGGCAACTAAAAAGCACACAAACACACACCCTACATACAAAAGCTTCAAAAGGTTGCATGATGTATTTCGTGCATTTTAATTGGCCCAATAAAGGTACTTCTGTTTCATGGATTTTGTATTTTGTTGTATTTTGCTGCATAGCGAAAACAACTTCCCCAAATGTTTACAAGAACAGTAGCTTGTAAATCTGGGAGAGGAAGATGTTTTTGAGGAGGGAACTTTCAAGGTTTCTATTTTTTAAAAAAATTAATTTAAAAAAATTAGATTCCAAAACTTTTCTGTGATTATGTGGATAATTTGCTTGAATATAACATACAACACAGAGTTATCTCTCCTAGAGAATGAATCAATGTTTTATTGCCATTACAGACAATAAAATTGGTTCAAGAAAAGCAAGGCAAATGTGACCATTTTCAAGATTCTGTTTCTCTTGCTTCACACAGACACAACATTTATTAACTGAGATTTATTAAATCACCCACCCAAAGGGCAGCACACTGACAAGCGAGTAGAAATCTTCTCCTACATTTGAAAAGAACTCAGTGTAGCTAACTACACTAAGTGAACTATAGTCAGTGTTGTGTACTGTCCTTTAGTATTTGGAGCTCTGGCAACCCCATAATTTGAAATATTACATAATTAAGGCTAATGAAGAATAGGATAGTTCTCAAATGATAGTTCTCAAATACTATAGCCCCAAGTCAATTTCTGTGTAATAGAGAATCAAGATCTCTTTAAAATATAGTTACCCAAAGATTAAAGGAGAGACTCAACTCATCTCAAGTGTCTGCCATTTTGCTTTTAAGGATAACTTGCCTATATGAAGTCCAAAACTGTAGCCAATTTGGATATATAACAACTCTTTGGACATTCCCAGTGTATTTGTAGCTTCAGGAACAACTTGCATTGCTTCAGGCAAGAGCTGCTTTGATCTGGATGTCTCTCCTGATCAGGGATGCCCCTTGCCACACACACACACACATAAGGGGGGAAAAGGCCGTTTAAAACATACAACTGTTTTCATTTCTATTTATGAGGGGGAGGGGATCTGTATGCGTTTGTGCATGTGTGCCAAACAATGAAAAAGAGCAGGGACAATGTCTTGGGGGAACTGGTGGATGCATGGTCTAAAATGCTGTGTGCGATATGGTTTTAGTGCAAATGGACACTGTAATCCCAAAATGGTTCTGAAGGCGAGCAAGGAAAGAAAGCAATCTCAGTAAATAGTGTTGTTGCTTTTAACAGATGATGCAACTATAGTGGGAAAAGAGCCTCATGTGATAAGGCTCAAAGTGAATTATTGGTTTTAGCTGCAGAAGATGTAGGGGATAACTCTACTGTAGCCCGTCTTCCAGTGTAGACCAAGAAAATAGGTGAAAGTGTTAAAGGCTCTCCCCCAAGCTAAGGTCCTGTTCCATACTCTATATTTACTATACAGTAGGGGAAAGAAAAAGCTGGTGGATACATGTGTATTTAATTCATCTAGCTTGGTTTTGCCAGACTGAAGAAACAAAGCAAATACAAAGATCCTTTGTGAGACTTAAGGATTAATGTGTCCAATTCAAATTAAACTGTTTGAAAGCACCAAAACATTGAAGGGAAGATTTAGGAATCTGGGATATTTCCATTGTAGATAAATACACAGACATGAACGTAGACATAGGCCATTCCCACACTACACTGTTATAATGCTGTTGTTCCACTTTCAACATCCTTTGGAATTCTGGGGTTTGTAGTTTACTGCGGACCAAGAGTTCTCTGGATGAGAATTCCAATCATCCCTTCCTGAATTGCAAACTCCAGGATTCCACAGGATGTTGAAAGTGGAATAATAGTACTATAACAGTGCAGTGCAGAAATGGCCATAGCTGTAGAAATGCATATAGGCTTCAATAGACATTAATACTTACACAGAAACAGAAACGTGTGTGCACACACAGATTTCAAATTTAGGGATAGTTGATAATTTTGTTCACTTTCTTTTGAAAATAACAGAATTTGCAATTTTTTTCATAAACATCACAGAAATGTCATCAAATTTGAGAAAAACTTCATCTACCCATGAAGAGGATTTAAAGTGCTAAAATCATAAAAACCTGGGTGCTGAATTAGTCTTCCCAGTTATTCTTTTTTGACAGGCTCTTCATTTTTAACCATTGCTTAATAAGCAAACACCACATGGTCTTCTCCATCAGGAAAATAGCTGTTACTAGTTCAGATGGTTCAGAACAGTGGACAATTTGATTCTATTCAGTTCTTGATAATTTATCAAAATTTGCATTTTTCCATAAACAAGTTTAAAGAAACAGAGAGGTTTTTGTAATGAATGTGAAACTAACTAGAATAAAACAATCACATAAGAGTAAGAATGAACTTAGTAAGTAGACTGGGTGGTGAGCTGTTACAAAAATCACCTTGTAGCAAATTCCTATCTATGGAGCTTTCTGCACTAGACAGTTATACCGCTATTGTTCCGCTTTCAGCATCCTATGGAATTCTGGGGTTTGTAGTTTCCTGAGGCCCAAGAGCTCTCTGGCTGAGAAGTCTAAAGGCCCCTCCCTCAACTGCAAACCCCAGGATTCCACAGGACATCGAAAGTGGAATAATAGTGCTATAACAGTGTGGTGTGGAAATGGCTTATGTTTCCTCAGAAGAAAGGCATAGAATGAGAACATAGATTTGGGTAAACCTTGCACATCACAATGTGTATGTTTAGATATACACTTAGAAATAAATATTAACATTTAAATACAAATATAATATGTCTTACTTTAGATAGGGAGGTTGTAACCTGGAACATATCAACATTGCACAATTACAGCAGTTTTATACCACTTTAACTGCTGTGGTTCTGTCCTATGGAATCCTAGGATCTGTAGTTTGATGAGGAATTAGAACGGTGTGTTAGGCAACTCTTGTCCACACTCTGTTCACCCTCTACAGTACAGAACTCTCCAGTAGGCATGTACTTCTGATAATTATTTTATTTGTTCCCCCAGAGAGATGAATAAACAAATCCCTCCTCTTCCCTCTGTAAGAACATCTTCAAAAACAATGCAATTTTTGAAGACATGGGCAGAGAAAGTTTCCTCGAGTCACCTAATATGTAGTGGACAGGGGAATGTGGGGGCAGCTGGGGGTCATCCCAGCTATGCCAATAGGTGACACATGCTGATAGCATCATGCTCAGGGACCTATTAATATCTGATGCACAAGAAAGCAGGAATCCTCTGGGACCTCCTAGGAAGTCCTCTAGTAATCTCAGAACGAAGCCAGCTGCTCCCTGACCTCCCCCAGCCACTATATAGCCATGGGAAGGTGGTGGGAAGAAATGAGTAGGTGTGTTTGGGAGAATAGTTCTCCAACTCTATTCAAAGTTTTGGGGAGAAAAGGTACACTTCAGGATTTGCATCACTGGGGTTTTCTAGTGCTCAAGAAGCCTCTTTTTCACTACTCTTCAATCGTGCAATGTGGATACAACCCAGCTAATTTTTTCATGTGTCTATTCAGATTGTTCTCAAAGTGCTAAGTCCTAAAAAACTAACTTTTATTGTTGTTTGTTTATCTCTACACTGGACTTGGATTTGAAAGTCAGGTGCAACATATCTATATATGTCTGCCTGCACACTATGGCCATTTCCGCACTAGCTTGTTATAGCGCGATGATTCCACTTGCAACATCCTCTGGAATCCTGGGGTTTGCAGTTTCAGGAAATTATTTGAAGATGCTTCTTCTTCTCCTTCTCCTTCTTTTGACTATGTGAATGTTTCCTAATAAGGAAAATGCAACAACTGATGCTGCAACAACTATGATGGTATTTCATAGAAATGAATAATATCCTAAAATTTTTAGCTTGTAAGCACAATCAGGGGATGAAGGAACATCTGAAAAATAAATAACAAAGTGCTTTTCTTTTAAAAATCTATTTGAAACATGTGTAGAGTAATAAATAACTGACTATGCTTTTTTTTAATGCTTTTTTGCTTTAAGCCAGTTATAATGCTTCATGTGGTCATGGTTTAAATATGAACATAAGCTTTTAGGAGAGAAGACCATGAGTGTACAAGTAAAAGAGAAACAGGCTATACATTTTGCTTTAATTTCAAACATGGTTTCTTTCTGCCAAATAAACCACTGATTCAACAAGCCTTCCTGGTAACTCTTACCATTTGAGATGTGTATTGTGATTCACCCAGATATCCCAAGGTAGAATCAGATTTGGGATACTGCTGTGTTTGTTGTTGTACAAATGTAGATTCTGTTCTGTACCACAGAGCTTGAACTCAAAAGCCTGAATGACTTTTGTCCTTCTGTGGTAACACATCAATATAGGTTTATCTTTATTACGGATTTCATACACCTAATGTTGTATGTAAGTTCCTGAGTAAAGACTCATTGACATTTCAAGGACAGAAGCTAGCACTTAGCTTAACTGAGTTACTTAATATTATGGACACTTGGACTTCCAAGTTCTCATAAGAACCTGCAAGAAATGGGGTTGTATACTTTATCCTCTGCATTTGGCTGGCATGGAATAGTGATTTGACTGTTGGACTAGGATTCCAGGAGACCAGGGTTCAAGTCCCCACTTAAGCCCTTTTTGCATGGCATTTTCCATGCGAAAGGGCACCTGAAGCATCAAGCAATTGTGAGGAGTGATCTGCATGACACACTCACAATAGCACGATGCTCCAGGGGCTGGCAGAAGCCAATCGCGCACCTTTTAATTTTCGGCTGGAAGCCGAAAATGGTGTGCGATCGCGCATTGCTCCTGGGCCCTGCATGCACTTACCTGGCGTGTGGAGCCTCCAGAGCTGCGGTGGTCATGCTTCCTGCCCCAGTGCAGCCTGGGAAGGTCCAAGGCTGCACTTGGGAAGGAAGAGGCGGGGCTGTCATGCGAGCAGGTAGCTTGTGTGGAGCTGAAGGACCCTGCATGCGAGAGCCTCTTGCCAGAGGCTGCTCGTGCAATCCTGCACCCCAGCGCTGGAAGAAGGTAAGGTGCAGAAAGGGCCTGAGTCATGGACTTAAGGAAGTCACACACTCCCATCCTCAGAGGAAGGATGTGGCAAAAACCCATCTGGACAAATCTTGCTAAGAATATGCTGCCTAAGTTGTGCCTTAGGTTCACCATCAGAAATGACTTAAAGGCACATAACAGCAATTTGGCAGGCAACGTGAAGCCTCAGTAATGCATTCTGCCTTACTTGGTTAGCAAAGCAATTCTTTTACTTTCGAGATTGGACATCAGAGGCATCCTGTGCCGGAATAGCTGTATCTGTTGAATCTGGCTAGTGCAAATGAGGAAGATTTTTTTTTTTCAGTTCAATTTTTCGAACAATTTAACTGTTAAATTTCTTTTCCCTCGGTCTCTCATGCTACTCAGAGATCATCTAAGACAGGAGTCAGCAAAGTATGTCCCCCAGGTCAGATGCAGACCTCTGAGATCCAGTTCTTGCATTCGTGGTTTTTAAGTGTATCCTGACAGAAACCCCTGTGGATTTGAAGCCTTTGAATATGTTCTGAAAAGCCTGGGAGAACTGTAGGAGCTGCTTCAGCTGTTCAGGTTAGAAACTATCTAAAGATATAGGCTGAGATGCACTTGGGGCTAACACTGCTGGTGGAAAAGAAAATCTGCCAGATTTTTACTCCTCTGAAAAGATAGTATTCAGAGTTCTTGGTAAAACAGCTGCTGTTGATTTGTGGGAAGAGACCTTTGAAATTTCACCTCAGAATTAACAATAAATAGAGTTATATGATCAAATTAGTATAGAATATTGGAGCAGAGATATGCAAATACCTTCCCTAGTCCCCCATTCCATTTTGCAATTCATATCAAAATACTCTCCATTTCCCTCAAAATGCATTAAAACTCCACATAAGTATCTGCCGCCACCACTCCCATTGAATTTGCTCTGCTGTAGTTCTATTTTGGAGAAAGCTCTAAACTCAGCCATGCTAAGTGGTAGAGGACACTGGACTGGTCCCCAAAACATTAGTAATGGTTTCCCTTGGTCAGAATAAAAAGTCCATAGTGAAACATGAAAAAAAATACCCAATGATTAATTTACGGCTGCTCACAGCAGTCCCATTGTCCTTCCTTTGGATGCCATCTCTCAGGCCCAGGGTTAATCCCAGAAAGCAATTACGGATGCTGTGCTCTAAACAGTTTAGTCACATTTGTGAGTCAGCCTTTATGATGATGTCAAGATGACTAAATTCAGTTACAAAATTCTTTTTAAAAAGGAGGTTTTCTTGTTTCTCTTTTCTCTTACTTTCCAGTTGGAGTGATTACTATATTTATACATAGGAACAGGCCTCTAAAGAAACTTGCTAAATATAGCTAGAACAGTAACAGATTTTCCTCACAACAATGTTGTCAGTATTGGCAGTAACTATTTGGTTAGATGAAACAGGAGGTTTGAGAAAGATGAGTGATTTTCATAGTTTGATTATTGTGCTAGGGCTTGTGTTCAGATGGTCATGTTTTCCTACTTTACAGAGAAGAGTCCTATAGCTCAAGGACTTTTGGCAGGCAGTCCGCTAGCTGAAAGCATCCTCTCTTTGAAGAGCTGCCTGGTGCATCTCTGATTTAAACATCACAAACCATAACAAGGGAGAGCAGGTACCCTGAAATTGCCCACCAGCAGTTGGTGCTAGACTTACTAGCCTGTTGAGCCCCTCCTAAAGCCTCCAGGAATGGACTGTGCTCTTTGGGCCTCCTGACTGGCTACTTGCTAGCCAAGGGTTAGGATTCTTCTGTTCTATGAAGAAGAAAAAAGTTGCTGGGCACACTATGTTTTTCAAAGGGTGAATCAGATGGCAGCAGTTTTGTCCAATCAAATACAGCCTGTGAGATGTACAAACATTTGAGCACATTGGAGAAGTAAGGGGCAGGTCAGCAGATCCAAACAGAGAGTCTGATTGATTCGAATCACTGTCCCTCCACTTCTCTATCCTTTTAAAATGGTTGGCAGTGCTACAGCCTCCTTCTGGAACTGGTACCCCCACTTTCTTTTACAGTATGCCTTGGAACTGTCTGGGACCTGTCTCTTACAAAGGAACATAAATCACAATTTGCCAGAAGCAGGCTGTCTTGTTCAAATCTTATTAAGAGTTTGTTTTTCAGTGGGGTTTACGTGAGGTGAACAACCTAGCAAAAAATACACCATATTTACTTGTGTGAGAGGAATGCCATTGAAGCTCTTGCCTCAGGTCTGTTTATCTTCCACTTTGCTGCCTTAACAGCCCCTAGAATATTCTGCCATAAACAGCTGACTCATCAACATAAGACCGCCCCTGCCAGAGCCTCACATACTGCAGAGTCCATTCATCTTTGCCAAGCCAGAGAAGGAACAGTAAAGAAATGTTGCCCTTCGGGGGCAAAGGGGTGTAACTATAATGAACATCTTGGGTGGTTTATAGTACAATGTGATTCTTACTCATTTGATGTTGTAAACAATCCACAAACTGTGCTTTTATTTTATTTTGTTGTTTAGGATAACTCTTAAAGCTGCATCCAATGTATTGGGGGTGGTGGTGGTGGATGGATGATATTACTAATAATGGACATAATTATCCAACAGGTGCCAACAACAGTCAGATCTGAGTGCAAAAGTGCTTTTTAAGGGAATTGTTCTTGTGTGCCTTCAAATCATTTCCAGCTTATGGTGACCCTAAAGCGAACCTGTCATGGGGATTTCTGGGCAAAATCTGTTCAGAGGGGGTTTGCTGTTGCCTTCCTCTGAAGCTAAGGGACAGTGACTTGCCCAAGGCCAGCTAGTGGACTTCCATGGCTGAGTGGGGATTCGAACCCTGGTTTCCAATATCCTAGTCAAACACTCAACACATCACGCTAGTTCTCATAGTGGCAAAGAATTCTAGTCCTCCTCTCTCTCTCTCTCTCTCTCTCTCCACACACACACACACATGCACACACACACACTGCGATTGCTGATGTGATGAAAAATCACATTGGTTAGTTGCCACAGAGCAGAGACAGAGAGGAGGAACTGAAAGGAACACTGAGAACAAGGGGTCTAGGAGTAATAACTGTTGAACCACTGGGAAATTTCCTTAGGAGTATGGTTGAATTAAGAATGAGGTTGGATAAGATGAAGGAGACTGGACAAAATAGCAGGCATTCTGGTGCATGAACAGCACTTCACCATCCTGTGTCTTCTAGCGTTTTTCCACAGCTTTTGCTCTTAAAGGAATCTTACTGCATGGGGTCTTATATACTTCTTTTGTCTCCTTGATTTTTAAATTTTATTTATTTGTCTTTACTCAATTTTGTTTATTATTTTGCCATGATAGTCAGATTTGTTACTGGCCTCAGCTGGTAGATGATGATGATGATGATGATGATGATGATGATGATGTGATGTATTCTATCACCACATTGTTATGTAAAGATGTACCTGACAAATAGGCCTGTCAATGTTGAGCCCCTTTAAAAAGAGTTTGGAGGATCCCTGTCCCTACAAGGTGTCCTAGCCTACTGACTAGGCACAAAAAACTCCGGACTAGTAATTCTTGAGGGGACTTGTCACACTGGGAAGCACAAATCTCTCAAATGACAAGTCTTCATTTAATTTCAAACATAATTCTATGTTCAAGAGAAGAAGCTGGGCTAATAACTCTGATCAGAATTGTTCTTTTTCCAGACCGGGACCAAAAGATTTTGCAGCCCAAAGTGAAGGCCAGGATCTATACTTCACTTCCATGTAGTGAAGTTAAACAGACTGGTAGCTGAAATTAGCTTCCACACTGGTAACGAGATAGTTTATTCCACTGTGCCTTTGGAAAGTCTGAGGTGTATTCTAAGTGCCTTTGCAACTGCAAGAGAACTTAGAGGGCTGATATCAAGGAGACGCTTCTCACCCGTATGCCTGGCACCATCTGTTATTTTGCATGACTGTGCACTGCATTGTAGAAAGTGACAGAGACAGCCTCACCAAGACAGTAACTGAAGATACATTGGTACTGTCTCTGAGTTGTGCTGGCACTATGTGAATCAGACCAGAACTGACAACATTTGTGTCATGGTAAAATCTGGTGTAGAAAAGCAGTATTTAATACATGCTAGTGAGCCCTGCAAGTGCAGCTGCCAATGCCTACAGCTACACGGGTCTTCATGAAAATATCCTCCTTGGTCATAGATAAGCATTCAGGTGATTATAAGATTAAGTGCAAAGACAGATTTACAGATGAACATTAAGAAAATAAAAATAATAAGCACAGATTATTTAACTTTAAAGTAGACGATGAAGACATTGAGATAGTCAAAGATTTATTATACCTTGGTTCAATCATTTATCAAAATGTGGACTGCAGTTTAATCAGAAGGAGACTAGGGCTTAGAAGGGCAGCTGTGAAGGATCTAGACAAGATCCTTAAATATAAAGGTATGTAATTGAATATCAAAGTCAGGATTGTCCATGCCATTGTATTTCCAATTTCAATATATGGTTGTCAAAGCTGGACAGTGAAGAAATCCATTAGGAAAAGAATAAACTCATTTGAAATCTGCAGATGCCTCGGTCTGCCAAAAGGACATATAAATGGGTCCTAAAGCAAATCAAGCCTGAACTCTCCCTAGAAGCCAAGATCACTAATCTGAGACTGTCATACTTTTGACATATTGTGTAAAGACATGACTTACAAGAAAAGACAACAATGCTTTTGTCTGTAGGAAAAGAGGAAGACCACCTTGAATGGTATAGACTCAATCAAGAAAGCCACAGGTCTAGTGTGCAAGACTTGAGCACCTGTTTATGGCAGGTGACTTGGGGCTCTCTCATTGACAGGGCTGCCATAAGTTGGAGTCCTCTTGACAACAGTTAACAACAACAACAACAACAAACAACAACGTGAAGACTGAAAGGTTAGAGTAATCATTCTAATTATCTATTTATTTATCTTGTTTCTTATCTATTCATGTTAAGAAATAACCTTGTTTCTGATTAATGCTAATACAACCAAGTGCACAAAAACCAATTCCCTACTGCACTTTCTTATTTTCCCGCTGCACAAAGTGTGTCCAGCTGAACATTCAGATATTGCCTGGGAAGTCCATTAGCTTAGGGATGCTAAGTCCATTAGCTTAGGCATGGTACGTACAGAAATATCCTCCAAAATCTCACTACCCTTAGTGTCTGCTGCTCGAAGTAAACTGCCTGATGATAGGGATGTTGGGGTTACATCACAGGATCATTCAACCATTGCCTTACAGTGATGGAAGGCTCCTCTAACTGAGGCATAAACAGTGATTTGTGAGTTACTGTGGAATTGATGTTCTCTGTCACTGTTCCTATGTTAAGTGCAGAAATAAAACTCTGCTGCTGGTTGAGTATAAAAGCAAGACTATATTATACCAATTGAACCAGTATGGTGTATTGGTTTGAGCACTGGTCTACCACTCTGGAGGCTAGAGCCCTTTCTGCATAGCATTTTCCATGCAAAAGGGCGCCTGGAGTATTGCGCAATTGTGGGGAGTGATCTGCACGACGCACTCACAATTGCACGATGCTCTAGGGGCTGGCAGGCACCGATCAGGTACCTTTTCATTTTTGGCTAAAAGCCAAAAATGGTGTGTGATCGTGCATTGATCCCAGGTCTCACACGCACTTACCTGGCATGTGGAATCTCTGGAGCCATGCTGGTTTCACTTCCTGCCCCAGCGCAGCCTGGGAAATTCCCAGGCTGAGCTGCGGAAGGAAGAGGTGGGGCTCTTGCGTGAGCAGGCAGCTAATGCGGAGCTGAAGCAGCAGAGATGCAAGAACCTCTCGTCAGAGGCTGCTCGTGCGATCCCCGCACCCCAGCACCAGAAGAAGGTAAGGTGCGGAAAGGGCCTAGGATTAAAATCCCTGACTGGGTCACCTTGAGTAAGTCATGCTCTCTCAGCCTTAGAGGAAGGCAAGGGCAAACACCTTCTGAACAAATCTTCCCACAGAAACCCTGAGATAGTTTCATTTCAGGGTTGCCATAAGTCAGAAATGACTTGAAGGGACACAACAACAGCCATTATACAACACCCACTAGTATGAAAGTACCATGAGGACACCATGTTGGTCTCTTGCAAAAACAGCTGCAGGGTGAGTTCATGCTATCCATTGGAATCTTACCAACATAAAATAAGCTTCTCACTCCCTAGCTTGGTACTAGTTTCTGAATCAATGCCTGAAGTGATAAAATGCAATGAATCAGAATACAATAATGAATTCATAATTCTATAATTCTATGATATTGACAAACTCAGGTTATCAAATCTAGTGATAATGTCAGTCAATGCGTGACTATGACACCTCACATTCCAAAATCCATGTTTCTCACTGTACCACTTGATTTCTATGTGATATTCAAGGGGGGGAACCATAACAATTACCTACTGCCAGCATGTCCTTAAATAGCACTTGAGTCTTTGGAAAAACATCTCAATTGCCTCCTGTCCTACAGCTACATTTCATCAAAGCCGTGTTGAAGGATTTAGTGAGGACATTTTATCATGCTCAGACCAGGACATGTTGCCAAGCATGTGACGTTTGTTAATGCCCAGTTGGGTGCAGGCAGACTTTGAGTTTAATTTGGTCATAAAGAAGGGGTTTGCTTAGTTTGTGCACTCAGTGGTGCCACCTACAGTGTCATGCATTTTCTACAAATTCAGATTCATATTTAAAAAAAATCCCCAAACCTTAATTTATTATCTCTAGAACTCAAAACATCCTCATTTCCAAAGTATCACTTATATTCCCATTCATATAATTACTTATTTTGTTCTTGGAATGCCTAATATATGATTTTAAAATCACAGAACTAATATGAATGAAATTGTTTGTAAGGGGATTTGGAAGGTTGAAGTAGTTCATGCATTAAAAGAAACTATTCTCTTGCTATTTCATTATTTAGCTAGTTTAAACTGACACCTCACCTTTTAGTCCTTTCTATCTTGATAGAAAAATCTATCCAACTTTTTCCTCACGTAGCTAATTTTTTCCCCATTTTCAGTCTATAGGGAATGACAGTGATGGCTGGTGACTCACATGTTAATTTGAGCAGGCAATCTGCTCTTGGTCTTAGCATGTACTCAAAATGAGCTACCCTCTACTACACTTCTCTGTTTTTCTCAGTGACCATTTCCACACTGGACTGTTATAGCACTACGGACGGCCCCTTCCGAAAATGCAAATCCCAGGATTCTATAGGATGTTGCAAGTGGAATCATAGCGCTATAACAGTCTAGTGTGGAAATGGCCAGTCTCTTTTAGTTTTTCAAACCTGGGAATTATTTCATAAAATGCAAACATTAATTTATGTCTGAATGTTCATTTACACCTCAACAAAAATATTGAGAAAGAACCAAGCTGAGAAAGAACCCGGATGTACTTCAGCTAACAAAGTAGATGTTTTTATCTGGCCAATATTTGTTTTAAAAAAAATTGCTACAAGAGATAGAAATAACATGGAAAGAATAAGTTCCTTTACTTCAAGGAGGAGGAGGAGAAGTTCCACATGTCTCAGCAAACTTTTTATTCAGAATTGCCGACAGGTACATGCGAATGAAATAAACAGGTCAAGTAAGCCTTCTGCAAGTAAACAAAAACATTTTGAACTATCTAGAGACCACTTGAAGGGTTCTTCCAAAATACATCCAGGATAAATTTTTCTTTTATCAGCCTCCCCTTTTTAAGAGTTCTATTTTGGTAGCAAAACCTATGGAGTTATGTTTTTAAAAAACATACTGTGAGTTGCTAGTGAGACAGACTTATCTGCTCTCCCTTTTCTTTCTGTTTTGCTGTTCATGTATGCTCAGAAAAAGACTCTATAAGCAGCTGCTGTTCACTTTACCTATTGTAGGTGGGCATACGAGGCTACGGTTGAATTAACTAGAAGAGAATCCCATTCTTTCCCAGCTAAAGCTTTATTGAAAATGCTGCAGACAGCTGCTGCTACTTGCCAATGGAAGTATGTGTTTGATGTAAAGTTGAAGGCTTTTACGGCTGGAATCCACAGGTTGTTGTTGGTTTTCCAGGTTTTGAGGTTGTGTTCTGTTAGTATTTTCTCCTGACGATTCACCTTCATCTGTGGCTGGCATCTTCAGAGGACATGGAAATGAAACAGAATATATATACTTGTGTAGTCCCCTGGGTGGGAGGGAGCAATTTGCATGTGTTACAGTTGGCCTATTGTTGAATGGGATATCCCCCAGGGTTGTATTGTTAGTCAGGGGATATGCATAACAGGCATTAAGTACATTAGCAGCCCATTGTATTGTTCCCTGTAGAGGGACCTCCAGAGTCTGGGTGGTGTTCATTGGCATGTTTTTGAGTCTTGATTTTAGTGTTCTTCAGTACTGGTAGCCAAATTTTGTTTACTTTCTTCTTCTTTCCTGTTGAAATTGTCCATGTGTTTATGGATTTCAATGGTCTCTCTGTGCAGTCTGACATAGTAGCTGTCAGAATGATCCAGAATTTCTGTGCTTTCAAAAAGCATTCTGTGTCCAGGCTGGTTTATAACATGTTCTGCTACCGCTGATTTTTCTGGCTGGATCAGTCTGCAGTGTCTTTCGTGTTCTTTGATTCGTGTTTGGATGCTGCGTTTTGTAGTCCCTATGTAGACCTGCCCACAGCTGCAAGGTATGCAGTAAACTCCAGCAGAAGTTAGAGGATCCCTCTTGTCCTTTGCTGAACATAACATTTGTTGAATTTTCTTGGTCGGCCTGTAGATTGTTTGGAGTCATGTTTCTTCATCAATTTCCCTATACACTCAGTGACCCTATTGATGTATGGTAAAAACACATTCCCTTTTGTTGGCTGCTTATCTTCACCGCTGTGGGTTTTTCCAGGTCTTGAGGCTCTTCTGATATCTGAACTGGAGTAACCATTGGCCTGTAGAGCCCAGTTTAGATGGTTCAGTTTGTCTTTCAGGAGGTGGGTTTCACAGATTCTTTTTGTGCAGTCTACCAGAGTTTTTATTGTGCTCCTTTTTTGTCCTGGGTGATGGTTGGAGTTCTTGTGTAGATATCTGTTAGTGTGTGTAGGTTTTCTGTAAACTGTGTGGCCCAATTGTCGATTAGGTTTCTGGATGACCAGGACATCCAGAAATGGTAGTCTTCCTTCATTTTCTTTTTCCATGGTAAATTGGATGTTCGGGTGGATGTTGTTCAGATGGTCCAGAAACACGGTCAGTTCTTCTCCGTAGCTCCAAATGGTGAAAGCGTCATCCACATAATGGAACCATATAGTGGGCTTTTTTGGTACAGTTTCCAAGGCTTGCTTTTCAAAGTGTTCCATGTAAAAATTTGCTATCACAGGGCTAAGCAGGCTTCCCATGGCGACCCCATCTCTCTGCTCGTAGAATTCATTGTCCCACTGGAAGTAGCTTGTGGTGAGGCAATGTTGAAATAGGGCTGTGATGTCTTTGGGAAAAATCCAGTTGATGAGTGCAATAGTGTCCACTATGGGAACTTTAATGAACAAGGAGACCACATCAAAGCTGATCAGTTTGTCTCCAGGTTTGAGTTCAAGGTTGTCGATCTTTTCTATAAAGTGAGCTGAGTCCTTGATATGGTGGCAGGTTTGCCCAATATGGGTTTGTAGTTGTGCGGCCAGGAACTTGGCCAGGTCAGATGTGGGGGATCCAATGGTACTCACAATGGGTTGGAGAGGAATGGAGTCCTTGTGGAGTTTTGGAAGTCCATAAAGTCTGGGTGGGAGAGCCTCAGATTTGCTATTATGTGAGAGAATCCACACCATCTACACCACACCACCACTATTACGTGAGAGAATCCACACCACCCACAAATACCTGGCAAACATAGACAAAGAGCTGCTATTCCTCCATACCAGCATACCAGACTTTATGGACTTCCAAAAATCCACAAGGACTCCATTCCTTGATTTGAATATTTGCAAGATTTTCAAACTCTCCCTACCCCCTGCACCTCAGGTGCTTCTTTTCCAGGGGAACTTTCCCTCTCAGGAGCTCTGATCAGGCAGCATAGCCCTTTAAAAACTTGCCTTTTTCCCCCTCCTCCACCACCAGCTGCTGCCTGGCCAGCTAATAATGGCTCACAGCTTGATTTCACAGAACCACAAACCTTCTCCTGATGCTCTCCCTGCTCTGTACTCAAGGAAGAAGATAGGCATGAGAGAGGAAGTACAGGGCCATCATGCTAACCAATCCCAGTTCATTCTCCTTTTTCCGATCTGATTTGAATCCTGGGTGCGTGTTCTCCCCACCATGCTTGGACCCCCTTCACACAGACACACACTCACATTTTGATAATTGTGATTTTTCCAATTCTGCAAGGGTCCTGTGCACTTAATATTAGTAAATGTTGAGGGCAGTTGTACTGATACAAAGATGAAAAATGCAAAACAAAGAGGGGGTTTGGGACTACTGAACTTAAAACTGTATTTTTCTGCATGTTGTTTGGTCTCGTTGAAAGATTGGATTTTGTTGACATACAAGAAAGTTCCGGATTTAGAGGAGCATGAACTAGCATGTTCAGGTAGCATGATTATTATGGTGTCATAAAGCTAAAGTGAATGCAGACTTTAATAATCACTTTGTGAGACGTGCCTTGTTAAGAGTATGGAATACATATAAACCAAGGTTATGCCCTAAGATGCTTTTGTGGGTTTCATTGCAAGAAGGAAGGAGACAGCAGTAAAGAAAAAGTGAGTAACTTACAAAGATATTTTGGAACCTAATCAAGAACAGTACAGAATTCAGTCAAATGAAGAATTATTGTTAGAGGGTTACAGTTTTCAAAAGCTAATAGACAAATAATAGAAGGATTTAGAATGGGTAGAAATTGTATTTTTTGAGTTAAGTGAATCAGAATTTGAGAAGTAGTTGTGTTCAGATGATGAGCATTTGATTGGTAAGATGCATGAACTTTTGTTGAAAATAGAAATGGAGGAGGAATGGGTTAAATATTGTATGATAAACTGGGCACAAAATGTTGGATATAATATGCAGTTGGAACAATGGGAGGGAATGTGGTCAAAGGGAATGAAATTCACATTATGTTTGCTGGGAATGATGACTTTGAAGAAGTATAGAAAATTATTATGATATGTGACCACTGCAGCAAGGTTACTATATATGCAGAAGTGAAAAAATATAGCAATATTTGGCTGTATAAAACTGATGAACTTAGCTGAAATGGACAAAGTAATAACACCAATTAGAGAAAAATCACTGGCAACATTTTTGAAAAAGTGGTATCCCTTTTTGCAAGAAAAAGAGAATAATATATTTGGGTTTTGATAATTAGTATATTTGGAAAAAAAATAAGCAGAATTATATGAATGGTTTTTACAATTGGATCGATTATTTCATATAGTTATGTATAATCATCGTTAGGAAAGCTGGAAATCAAAATGTAAATTCATTTTTCATTATTCTTTATTATTCTTGTCTTTACTATATTTCTGTATTCTTGTTTTCTTGTTAGCATATTGCTTGATTTTTTATTGTACAGAAAAATATTTTTAAAAATATTTGAAAAAAATAAATTACTGCTGTATGGACAAAATCGTAATGTTTGCCTTTTCCTTTTCAGATTAGTTTAAAACTTGGTTGATGTTTAAGGCAGTGGTTCCCAAACTTGATGGAATACGGTTCCCAGAACCTCTAACCATTGATCATTAAAGCCAAACAATATCTGGGGACCACTACTTTGGTCCCCAAATTTGGGAACCATTGTTTTTGCACTACACTCACATTCAAGTTGTTTAAAGAGCAGTCCAATGATATGTTTTTCCATTATACGTTTATGTGTAAAGTAGTGTCATGGTTTAGTGCTGGACTATAATTCTGGTAGGATTTGAATCCTTGCTAGGCCACAGAAACCCACTGGGTGACCTTGGGCAATTCATACTCTCTTAGCCTCAGAAGAAGGCAACGGTAAACCCCTCTGAACAAATCATTCTGAATAAGATCATTTAGTCTTATATTAAATTCTTCAGTGACATCAGGTCCCTTTGTGCTATTTAATAGTCCTTAGTGTCACTGTACTCAAGGGAGACTCATGGGCAGGATACAAATGAGGTAATAGAACCCTCTCACGCTTCCTTTCTTGCTCACACAAGGAAAAGGAAAGAGAATTAGAGGCAGAAAACCCAGCTCTGTTTAGAGAAGATATGGGACTACAAATCATATCATCTCCACCATCATGACCAATCAGTGATTATGGGATCTGCACTTTGGAAGACCACAGGTTTCCACTTCTGCTTTAGATGGCTGCTGACACAAGAACATGATATGAATTTATCCTACTATCCTAGAGCAACTAATGGCTTGGAAAGAGTGTTCTTTCTGGCAGGGGTCTCACTTTGTCCTGTTCCAGAGGATAAACTAGATGTGAATGATTGTTGAGTTGTGTATCTCTGTAAATCAGAAGTATGCTCCCAAGCTATGGAATGGCCTGCCGGAGGAGACCCGGCATATTACCAGTCTTGACTGCTTTAAAAAAGCAGTCAAGACTGTTCTCTTCTGACAGGCCTTCCCAGACTAGTACTCTACCGCCTCCCACCAACTGTCCTCTTGTTTTTAATAGTTAATGTGTTTTAGGGAGTTTTAGATGGGTTGGTGGGTGGGGAGGATGGGTTATGTTTTAATGCTTTTAATGTATTTGATGTATTGCTGTAGTACCGCCTCGATACGTTGGGAGAGGCGGGATATTTAATAATAATAACAACAACAACAATAACAACTACAAGGGAAGGGAGATTTATTGAACAAATTTAAACATGAGTGCTCAGATAAAGAAGTCCCACTGACTTTAGAGGTGCATACTCCCAGGAAAATAGGTATAGAAATTGCAGCCTTAAATGGCAGTAAAGGAGGAAAGGAGGAGCTGAGTACTTTCACCCACTCTGTACTTTTGTACAGAAAAACGTATCTTTTTTGGATGCCACTCTCCATTGTGGATTACTTCCAGTCACAATATTTCACAGGCAAAGATCTAATGATAAGAAATGTTTTCTGGCATGAAGAGATACAACCAAGCAGCAGGATCAGTTTCCCTAAGGCCTTAAGTTTTCCTCCACCCCTCTACCTGTTATATAGGTATTCACAAAATTTGAATCATCCTATCATCAAATAAACATTAAACTCCCAGAGTGATATTTGGTTTGAGTTCCATTTTCTGAATTGATGCCAGGATCCTTTTCTGGTTAAGAATGACATCACTATGCTACAGATTGACTTAACTCCAGGAGGTCTTTCAACAGACTTGCATTGTCAAAGAAGATGCAATGAGGCAATGTTTTGAAGCCACAGCTCAGGGGTGGCTATTTCCAGTTCAAGGTTGAGAAATAACAAGAAAATATTGTGGGAATCCTAAACTGCTAGTGTTATAGTTCACCTGGCACAGATGGTCTCCAAAGGTGAGCTCCCTGCAGTTTTCCCTCTGTTTACTATTGTAGATTTCTTGACTTCATCCTTTTTTTATCACGATTTTTATGAAAAAGCCACAATTTGTCTGTTCAGTGTGAAGTAGGTTCTTTCACAAAGGACGTCTCCTTTGCTGTTCTTGAGACCCACTGCAGTTTTCAGCTAAGCTATGAAACTGAACTTTCCTTGACAACAGTTGATGAAAAACAATGAATAGCTTAGTCAGCAACCACATTTGCTTGTTCCACAAAGAAGGGTCGTGTACAATTCAAGCGAGCAAACCGCAGTCTTGGACACCTGATCGTATGGGTCCGGGAAATGTAAAAATCAATGTTCCAAAACAGAAGAATCAAGCTGGGATCAATGGAGCAGTGTTTAAGCCTTGGCTTGTTCCTCCTCAGAGAAGCCTATCTTTAAAAACATTTCCCTTTAGCTCTGGCATTAAAAAACTTGAAGATATACTCTCGGAGAAGGTCCAAATGCAATTTTCCTGTTTCCTTCTCAGAAGTATCTTTAACAACCTAATGGGGGAAATTGATCTGCAACTGCTTCTGAGGTGTCAGAGAAGGAAAAAAAAAAGGCTTGTGGAAGGTCTCTGCTCCACTGCATTATAGTAAAATCAGAACACATACAGTCTCAAAGAGATGAGGTTTTTTTTCCAGTGTCTAGAACTCAGTTGGTGTTCTCATCAAGACTGTAGTTTTCAGTTCTCATTTCATTCTAGTGAAGTAACTTCAGAACATGAGAGCTGACAAAGAGATATATAATAGGCTAGGACTCTTGATAGGCCTCATAAGTGACTCAGCGTGGGCTTAGAAAAGG
Organism: Ctenosaura bakeri; assembly: GCA_948474755.1. Classification (NCBI taxonomy): domain Eukaryota; kingdom Metazoa; phylum Chordata; class Lepidosauria; order Squamata; family Iguanidae; genus Ctenosaura; species Ctenosaura bakeri. The sequence continues at coordinate 366,178 of CAOLHI010000816.1, forward strand.
TTTAATCTTAAACAACACTTATGCTGAAAACATTTAAACAGTGCTTTTCATCTTGTGTTCTGGTGAGCTGTGGGTTCCTGTGAAAGACAACTTGGCCATTGTCATGAATTTCTTCTGCAATGAGCAGCTACCAATGAGGAGAGGGCGTAAGTGTATTGCAGGATGTGCTCTTAGTACATATGAGGCAATGTGGAAGCACAACATAGACCCTTTCCACATTTCCCTGTTTCTGAAGCCATTGCGTGGGGATTCAGGGAAAGCCTCTCCTGGAAAGGGAACACTTCTCTCTCACTCTCCTCTGTGCTGGCTGCCTACTGGATGGGAGGAAGCACGATGGCTCCACCCCTCCCTTCCACAGTGCAGCTTGTCAGTTTCCCAGGTTGCACTGGGGAGGAAGTGCAGCTGTTGCGCTTCCTGCCATTCTGCATGTCAGGTAAAGGAGGGAGGGAGGCAGGAGGACTGTGCAATCATGTGTCATTGGCAAGAATTAATGATTTAATTTGTGATTGCGATGAGTGGCCACAGGATCGCAATGGCATCACAACGACGTCATGTAGAACTGTTGTTGCGATCCTGTCACGATCCCGTGGCCATTGTGGGTTGGGGGTGGTGTATGGAACGGGCCATAGTTAGCCTGTGCCTTATGTGTTCAGCATATGTGACCTGAAATATGTCTCTGCAGTGCACAGGAGTTTCCTCCCTATCAGATGGGTCAGCGTCCACAGTGTTTTAAGACTGTCATAAATTGTTGCAGAGCTGGACTCAGCATTAGGCACAGCAAGATGATTTCTGCAAGCCACAGATACTGGGTCCTACCTTCTTTTAGGGGACAGAAACATATATGTTACCTGGTCTAACTCTCAGGCCCAGAACTAATCTGCTCTCCTTTGGTATTCTGGAGGATGTAATTTTGTTTCTAATGTTGAATTAAGTGGTGCCTGCAAAGCCTGTGTAGGAAACGGAGGGGGCACAACATTCTTGCCCTTTGCCTCAGGCAGCAAAATGTATTGGGTTGTACCTGATTGGGTAATAATAAGTGCCTAGCAGTTGACACTCTTTCCTTGATCCTCAAAGAGAACTGTCCCTTTCAAGTTATAGAACGTCCTTCCCTGGGAGGTCTGGTTTGCTCCCTTCCTGCTGTCTTTCTGCCAGTAGGCAAAGACCTTTTTATTTAAGAAAGCTTTTGGTTTCTAGTGTGTTGTGGCAGATCAGGCTTTTAATTATGTTTTATTATGTTTTAATGCTATTTTAACTAGTTTGTTATGCTGTTTATAACTGTTTTTAGTTTCTGTTTTTAAAATAGAAATTTAGTTTAATTAAGTTTTAACTTTTGCATTAAGAGCTTTCTAACTGTATTGTACTTTTAAAATGTTGTATGCTGGTTTGGATCTGATGTGGGGAGAAAGGCAGAAAATAAATATGCTCCTAGATAAGAGTTAGAGGGTCTGCCATAAATGAATTGTAAAATACATCTAGGATTCCCTTTGAGAAGTTAATGACTCATGGTGCTAGAAAGAGGACTTTAATCTCCTAGAGTAATAGGTAAGAGCAAGGATGAGCTTGCCATGGAGCTGGCAAGCCAAAGCAATATACAGCGGAGAGTTTAATACTCAGTGGCATGCGTAATTATGGTTAGTGCCATTCATACTTAATATATCCATGGGTCTCAAGATTACCATATAATGATAGGAGTGGACAACAAGAGACAAGTTAAGGACTACTGGGAAAAAAAGTATTTCACTAATGCTAATCCCTCACTTTTCTGTCTCATTTCTGGTGAAACATACTTACTGTTGCCAGTAATGTGGGAATGATCCAGCCAATGGTAAAGTTTTCAGGTCATGTAGATTTCAGTAAGAGAATTTTAACCAAGTAAAACTAGGGAGGAAGGGTTGTTTAAGTTTGATCGGGTACTGTCATCTGTATGTCAGTCAAGTTGGAAGTGCCTAGCCCAGGAAAACCCTTCAACAGATATGCTTGCCTAATAAGATTGGACAGCTGCAGGCAGACCTTCTCAGTGGTGACATCATGTTATGGAATACATAAATACTGTACACGATGGTATTAGGTTCTGTATAAGGATCACTTCATTTGCATTAAATTATCTGCTGCCATTGCGGTTTTAGTAATTCTGATGCTGGGGCCCCGTGACTGCTGCTACTTCAGCTTTTAAAACATTTTCATATCATAGCATTTAGCTTCTTTGAATGTTTTGTTGTTGCATATACATTTTATTGTTTTTATTTTTCCTCTTGTTTTATATTTTATGTACAGTTTAGATTTGTATTTAACTTTTAAAATTCAAAATTCATATAAATCTAATCGGGTGAGGTATAAATGTATAGAATAAAATAGATATATTTGTGTAAGAGCTTTTACTCCCAAAAAACCTTGTGATAGGTTTGCCCTAGGTTCACCATAAGTGAGAAATGACTTGAAGGCACACAACAACAGCAAATTTGTGTCACATGTTAGTTGTTGATTCATTTATAAGGAATCATATTTTGAAATAATCAAAGATACAGATCACTCAACATTGGCTCCAGCCACTGCTTTTTGGTACGTGTATATATGCTTTTGTGGATGCAGAATGGGAGAAATGTGATTTCTTTATTTCATGTTTTTGTCCTTGCCTTTTCTTTGTAATATAAATATGTGAGAAGGATAGGAGATCATGTCTTGCCCAAGATCACCCAATGAACTTCTTGGCTGAAACTCTACCCTGCCCCAATTTTACATACTCTATATTCCACTTTATTTGTATGTGGAGGTTACTAGGAAGAAAGGGAGCTGTTTGTGGGCCAAAATGTGCGTGATTTTTTGATTTCTTTGTAAACAAATTAAACATTGACGTTGTTAAATTTTATTGATTATTGTAAGAGATTAATTCACACTCTTCAAAAGAATCGTTGGATAGTTTTTAATTTCATCTCAAAAATAAAGCTGAGTGTGAGCAAAAAGAATGATGTGACAGAAGACTGTTTCAACCTTCTGCCACATATCTTAGCTTCTACAAGGATAAGAATTTTACTTTTTTAAAAAAATTTTAAAAATGAAAATTTGGAAACCAGGCCAATTGACTGTCCAAATGTGCACTGGGTAACATGCCTAGAATCCAAGTAAAACCTGGCTATCTAGGTGGTATGGCAACCGAAATCATTAGGTATTGACCTGGCATCAAAGTGGGTGCTGAACAGAACTCCTACAGAGAGCAATCCATAGTTGTGGCATGATTTAGTGGTGCACTACAGACAGGCATACCTGGATATAGTGGCCCTTACTGCAGAACAAACAGACACACATAGATACAGGAGAGACATGATGGTAGTAGATTCATGTCATTCAAATGCATGTGATTCTTCCCCTTTCCAGTGGAGGAAATGGAGGCCACTGTATTCATCCTGAGCAAACAGGAGAGTTCATCCCCTCTCCCACATTTCTGAATCAGTCTGCCTACCTTCTCCTGGCCTGGTGACTTTTCTGTCCAGCTAGAGGGTTAATTTTTTTTCATCACTACAGGGTTGAAAATTGGCCGATTCAGAGTGGTTGCTAGGTCTCTGTAGAACATCCAAAAGATCCTGACAGGGAAGGTGACAGAGAGACACTGACTCAGGCCCGGCTGTGCCCAGCAATTCTTGTTTTGTTTCTACAGTGTTTCTCCTCTTTTTCCACTTGAAATGAGAGAAAATGACTTTCTCTGTTAGCTGCCAGCAGCCATTTGTTTTACATTCTCTTATTCACTCTTTAACTAGTTCAAGCTATTGACTCTTCTTGTGACGCTGCTGTTTTTCCTGACTTTTACTCAGGTTATTAGAGGTTAAGTGGCTTTTTAAAAAATGAAAAAGAAAAAGAAAGAAGGAAAAAGGCTGAGTGGGGGAAGATTTGCTTTAAAGTATTGACTTTTAATAGGAACCACAAATACATGGATAAGAGACACAAAATATTGCTGGATGGTAACAAGCAAGAAAGAAGAAGAGTTGGTTCCAGATCCCATCCATGGCATTTATTTCTTTGGACTTTGATTCAGACCAGCCAAAGGAAAGAACAGTTCTTTTTCTTTTTTCTTTCTTTTTAATGAACAAGTAGTTCTGTTGTTTGGGGACAAAAATGGCACGAGAGTCAAGATTCTTTAATAACTTGAAGCTCAGATTTAAAGTGCTTCAGACACATGAAGGGTACCATCACCAGCTCCTCCTTCTCCTCTAGATGACTGTTACTGGCAAATAGGAGACAACTTCCATGATCCCAATGGCAAACTAGAGCGTTAAGATGTGATGCCATGCCAATCTCCTGGAAGGAATCCCCACTGAATGCAATATGATTTAGTTTGGATTAATCCCATCAAGAGGAGAGGTGGCATGGTATAGTGGTTTGAGTGTTGGACTAGGACTCTGGGAGACCAAGATTTGAATCCCCACTAGGCCATGGAAACCCACTGGGTGACCTCGAGCAAGTCACACTCTCTCAGCCACAGATGAAAGGAAAGCAAACTTTCTTTCCAAGAAAACCCAATGAAAGGTTCACCTTAGGGTCACCATAAGTTGGAAATGACTTGAAGGCACACAACAACAATAGTTTGTTAAATATGCTCCTCAATGGCAATATATGCATATACAATACACATGCCAGCACAAATAGTTTCTGTAGTATGCTTGCCAGTGCAGTAGAAATTAGAGATTTCTGTGCAGTTTTGGACAAGTATTTGCACTTTGCAAAATCTTTCAGAGAATTATTCTGTACTAAAATATTCTTGTGTGTGTTTTTTTTTAAATCCTTTGCAGGAAATATGTTTTTGCACAAATGCTACCCTCCCATGTTTTCAGTGCAAAAAAACAAACAAACAAAAAAACCACATATAATTACTGGAAGAATTCACAAAGTGCAAAGTACAACTCATCTGGTTTTCTCAACAGAGTTTCTTGAGGCAGGAAATTAATAGTAATGAATACCCTTTCCCACCCTAGTATGCACACATGATGCCTTAACATTTAGCACTTTACAATCCTCCAGGGTATTGTATTCCAAAAACTCCCTCAACAGTGGTACTGACTGATATTTTCAGTAAGTCATATGATGGTGCAGTCTTGTGATGCTTACTTGAATTTAAGTTCCACTATGCTCAGTGTGATATACTTCTGGTCAAGAGTTACAGGATCAAAGTGAGTGTAAGTTTTATGACTTTTCTAAATTATAGGCAACACAGATGGCAAGAAGGGTGGAAGTAAGGAGGCATGAGTTTTCAGGTGTGGAGCCAGCAAGTAAATACCCAGTCATTGGGTCAGCAAGGCCCCACTATCAAAGAGGTGCTAATCAAGGATCTCGACAATGGTCAGATCTGACTGGGAGGTTTTATATCTCTACCAGGTCAGGGGAAATTTAGGAGTTAGCATGTTAGATGGAGTCAATAAAATCAAAGAGCACATCTCAAAGGGGAAGTCTTTCAATCTACTACTCTGGTTTCTTCACCAATAGAAACCTTGAAGGTTCCCAATTGTAGTCCTGATGATGTCTGCCAATTTATGACAGATTGCTTCCATACACATAGAAATTTAAAATATCACCAGTATTTGATGTGTAAATCAGCTTCATGATCCACAGCAGAAAAAATATATATATTATAGCAAATGCAGCTGCTCATTCTTATAGAATATTCTTTGTGGGATATATACATAGGACATTAATGAACAGTATAAAGATTTCTTCTCTTGTCTACTGTCCATTAGCAACTTATGAGAGTAAACATTGTCTAACTCAATTATTTGTGGCCTGAGTCTGATTTAATTCAATTCTACAGTGGCAGAGAACTAACTGTTAGAAACCAATGAACCATTTACCTCCACTGAGAAAATAATAATCTTGTGTGGTTATTAGTTAAGGATGGGCAGAAGCCTGATCTCTCTTCCTTTGGCAAACAGCATTTCATGAATTCGATGTGGCTTTATTTGATCCCTGGTGCTGGCAGATGAGGAGAATGCATATGAGTGTGTGTGTGTGTGTGTGTGCACTCACATATCACATGCATGTGTGCTCTGCACTATATGTATAAATGTATGTGCACATGTTAGATCTTACATTGATTTAAACCTCACTTCAGAAAAGAAATCTCTGTAGAACATCTTCAGGCAAAGGATGTTTCAAAAACAGATGATATACATGTAAGACTCCATTTGTGAAGAATATCTACAGATGTACAAGTGAAGTGGTTCACCACAAATGTGAACAGAATTACATTACAGAAATTCCAACTGGGCAATAACAATAAGGTCAAAATTGATTACTACAATATGTCCTATTTGAAATAGATAGGACATGGGAGAAATGCCGTGAAATACCAAAGCATATCTAAGCAATTAATCACCTTTCAGACATGTCAGCTTGTAAAGCAATTACCCAGGAGAGTTTTTAAAAACTAAACAAAATCAAGTGGTTCTGTTTCTTCCAATGTTCACAGGAAATATTAGAAATATTGGAAATATTCTATTGTTGATAAGTGTCATCAAGTCAACTTCAACTTATAGTAGTTGTAGGGATGAGAGATCTCCAAGTCACTCTGTCATCAGCTGCCCTGCTCAGGTCTTGCAGATTCAGGGACGAATTTCTTCTCTGATTGAGTCTATCTATCTGTAGACTTCCTCTTTTCCTACTGCCTTCTACCTTACTAAAGTATTGATTTTTTGAGTGACAATAATGCTTGGTAAGATAATAATTCTGTTGTTGTTATTATTCAACGGTTCTTTGCCATTTGAACTGCCATTTGCTAAATAGTTTTCTATATGCATTTTTAAAGAAAAAATATAAGCCACCCTTCCTCATATGGTCTCCCAGGTAGCTAACAAATAACACAAACCACAATATAACCAACAAGCAATACACAAACCACAATATAACCAACAATCTTACAGTTTGAGAATCATAGATACATTATAAAATACAAGAAAAAGAATAGGCAAGGATCAACAATTGAAAAACAAATGGAGCACTTGGTGTTTTCTACTCTAACCCAGCAACAAGAATATGGAGGACCAGGATGTCCACTAAGAGATAATTCCACAGCCAGGGTGTCACTGGCAAGAAGGCTCTGTCACATGTGATTGCTCTGTCAGCCAGACTCATCATAATCACAGCCTATGCCTCCTCAACTGATCTTCAGTTTCAGGATAGTTAGTTCTAGGAAAGATGATTCTTCATCTATTTGAAGGAGTCATTTAGAGTGTGGTATATTGGACCCAAGACTTCAGTTTGGCCCTAATAGATCACTGCCAGAAACTGATGCAATTTTGAAATGCGTATAATACACTTCTTTCTCACTGCCATAACCATAACATAACCATAACGTGACCAGAAGCAGCATTCTGCCTGCTACACTTTCTTGCTCTCTTTGCAATAATCCAGTTGGGATGTACTCAGAGTATGTATTGCTGACACCAGTTTGCCTGTGTCTAGTGAATAAGCCATAGCTGGCTGTAAGCACTCATCACCACTTGGAGTGCAAGGACCTTTCCAGGGCAAATTTGAAATGAGGTATACTCTCAAAAGGTATAAGTGCTGTGTTAGAAAAGATGCATGTGTATGCACTACCCCATCTAGAACTGGTTCCCTGTCTAATTTCTAGACCAGAAACCAGTTATCCAGAGTCACACTCTTACCAGAATTCAATTTTACCTTGCTGGATCTCTTCTGGACCATTGGCCCACCATTGCTACTGAGAGCTCCACAGTCTCTCCTGATTCAGAAAATATGGAGGAGAGAGCTGTATGTCACCCACATGTTGAGATATTCAGTTCCACCTTCTTAGTATTATATGTAGCATTTGTGGGGAGCTATCAACTGTCTCATCTATGGAAATAAGTTATTTATTTCTATGATCCTATGATTTTATCTCCATGAACATTTGAGTTTGATCAGTTTGCATTTGTTTGGTGGGTTTAAATATGGAGCCACTTGAATTCAGTGTCAGTGTCAGTTTTGGTTTGTCCCATACTCATTTCTTTTCAATTTCATTTTTTTTTCTATTTGCAATAAGAGAGTTAGATAAATTCTTAAAAAATGAGCTGAAATAAAATTGTTACCCATCTCTGTTTTACATAGGTGAAAGATGTAGTTTTTGAATATTAAAGGAAATGCAGTGTACTCTTGCTCCATCTGTAGAATCATGTGAAGAATAGCTCTGTGCTTATGTACTCAAAATGAGTCCTGTAGGGTTCAGGGAGTTTACTCCTTAGTATATGCTGAGAACCTTAGTAGCACACCCTGAGAGGTTGTAAACCAGTGATACTTGTGCTTGGTTGCACTATGGATTAGAAATCAGGTTTATTTTTATGGGCCATCAAATGAGATGGTATATTTTTTTATTCCTAGGTAGCAGGAGATGAACCCCTGAAGAGCACTTAGTCAAAATCCCATGTCATTATTTGGAGTGCAGGCATAATTTTCTCTCTCACAGAAGTACTTGATTCTTAAATTAAAATTTAATTGAAGAACAATGCATTTTGCTCAATAAAATTAAGGACAGTGTTGAACTTGTCACACTAAATTCAGCTGCTTTGGTTGTTCTAAGGAGTTTGGCTCTTCCTTGCTCGAATATTTTTTCCCTTTGGGGAACAAATTTCCATGCCAATTCACAAACTACTTAGAAGGCTTCAGAAGTGGTTTGCCTTGTGGCATAGTGGCGGAGAGGAGTGCTGATTGAGAAATGCGAATGCATAGACCACCCGGGCATACAGAACTAACTATAAAATTTTAGGAATTCAAGATGCATCAAGTAATTATGTATAAATAACAGAACAATGCTATACGTGTCTCTTTGAAGTAGGTCCTATAGAGGTCTATGTTGTTCACTTCCAAGTAAGTTGAGAGCCAGCATGCTTTAGTGGTTTGAACATTGGGGTATGGCTCTGGAGACCAGGATTTTATTTTCCACTTGGCCATGGAAACCCACTGGGTGACTTTGGGCACATCACGTGGTCTCAGCCCCAGAACCCCATGATAGGGTCACCATAAGTTGAAAACAATTTGAAGACACACAACAACAAAGTTGGCATTGAATTGCACTATCACTAAGCATATAGTTTTCAAATGCTGAAAATGCTGAGAAAGAATCATACCTCTGAACTTTACAGAGCTATATGAAGGAATGTTATACCTCAGGTTCACTTTAGGCTCTGAAAGATTTCTCAGATGGCTGTCTTTGTGGGATATCAAATTTGCGAAGATTTTGCATCTGTGGAAGGATAGCTGCTGGTAAACTACCTGCAATGTCGTAAGATCAAGGGCTTTTGGTGAAATATTTCATTGATTTCTGAAATATTTGTACCATAACAACCTGTAGAAGCCACAAAGAAAAAAAATTGGAAAGTTTACAATAGGCAACCCAATTCCACTGAGCTGGGCAGTGAGTAAATTAGCGATTTTGTGGTTTGACCTTCATATGGTACATTAATCATGGCAGAGTTCTTTCTCCCTCTGTCCAAGGGAAACCACTACTTCCCACGCAATATGTCATTACCATCACAATAGGATCTGTTCAGTAATAGCATTTGGAAAAGATCGTTAAAGCACTGTTTGAAATCAAAGTTTCCTTCCTGTTGCAACTTAACTTTAAATCAGATTTGTGTGCCTTTGGCAGATATTCTCACCTTTTCGTGTACTGCATTTTCATTTCTGATTGCTTTGCTTTACGGTTGTATGGGTTTTTTAAGGCCACAGATTTAAAAGGAAACAGACTTGCCAACAATCTATCATAATTCTGGATTCAAAAAAAGTGTAAGAAAAGAGTAAATATTTCCCAAATGGCATGAATTGCTTTGAAGCCATCATATTCATGCCTCTGAATAATAATCATCCCACAAAGTTGCCTGTATGTTCAAGCCAGGCCTCAAAGTCAAACTCAGGCCATTTCTGCCCTACATTGTTATAATACTATTATTCCACTTTTAACATCCAGTGGAATTCTGGGGTTTGTAATCTATTGATGCCAAAGAGCTCTCTGGCTGAGAATTCTAAAGGTCTGTCCCTAAACTGCAAACCCAGGATTTCCATGAAGCAAAATAAGCAATTGAACACTTTCGCCTTTTTGTTGTGATGTGTTAGCATTTCGCCCTTTTTGCTGAGCAGCTATCTCACTATTTCCTTCATCATTCTCTTGCTTCAAACATATTTGAAACACCTGTTTGTTGCTCCTTGCTTGCCTGACTTTAGTTTTCTTAGCTTTAGCTGCAAGTTTGGGCTACACATCTGTACTCTTCCTTGGTGCTTTCTTTCCTTATGCATGCTCTTTTTCCTTTTAACTTCCTCCTCAAGTTTACTGTGCAGCCACATTGGTTTTTTAGACATTTTTAATTTTTCTTCTTCCGTTGAGTTGCTTGTGATTATACTTTTAGCAGTTTATTCTTCATGAAATCTCACTCATGCTGAGTGTCTTTTTCTTTTAGCATCTCTAGCCATGGGCTTCTGCCCTGTATTTACTGAGCTAGACAAAATTAGCTTTTCTTAAACTCAAGTGCATATTTGAGTATATTCTTCTTTGGCCTGTTCTGTGTTCATGAATTCTAACATTACCTGGTCACTCCCCCCTAAAGTATCAGCTACTTTGAATCCAGTTACCAAGTCTTCCCTATTGGTTAGTATCAAGCCCAAGAGCACTGATTCTCTTGTTCCTTCCTCCATCCTTTGAAAGAGGAAATTATCCACAAGACACATTAGGAATATGTTGGAGAGCCTATGCTTAGCAGAGCTAGTTTCCCAGCAGATATCAGAATAATTGAACCCCATTACTACCAGTTCTTGCTTCTTGGAGATTTCTGGGATTTGTTTCAGAAAGTCATCATTCACCACCTCAGGATGGTTTGATGGCCTGTAGTAAACTTTTAACCTCAATGTTATTTTTATTTCTTTCTCCATTTATTTTTGCCCGAATGCTTTCCACTGGTCCAGTTTGGTCATTTGTGTGGATTTCTGTACTAGTGAATTTGTTTTTAATGCACAATGCTGCTCCACCTCTTTTTCTTCACCCTCTATGCATTTAAAACAGATTATATCCTTCAGTTGTTATGTTCCAATCATGGGAATCACCCCACCGAATCTCTGTTATATCTATAAAGTCATATTTACCTTCATGCACTAGGGCCATTTCTGTGCTATGCTGTTAGAGTGCTGTTATTCTACTTTCAACATCCTAAGGAAGGCTTTGTAGTTTAGGGAGGGGCATTTTGAATTCTCAGCCAGAGAGCTCTTTGGTCTCAGTAAATTACAAACTGCAGAATTCCGTACAATGTTGAAAGTGGAATAATAACACTATAACAGTCAAGTGTGGAAATGGCCTAGGACTTCAAGCTTGTCTTACTTGCAGTGCTATATTTAAGTCTTTTACTCCAAGGCCCTTTCCGCATGATGCTGCAGTCCCAGCATGGGAACAGGAGAGGAGTGGGACCATGATGATGCTTTTCCCTGTCAATGACAGGCTTTCCCTGTCAATGACACACAATCATACCAACTTCCCACATTTACCTGGTCTGCAGAAGCCCCAGAAGTGCAATGGAAGCACTTCCTGCCCCAGTGAAGCCTGGGAAACTGCCCAGCTGCACTGTGGAAGGAAGAGGTATGTCCATTGTGCTTCCTTTGGCAGGGAGCCAGCTTGTATGGAGGGGAGTGCTCCCATTGTGCACCATTCCCAGCAGAGCTGGGATCACCACTGGAGTAGTATGTAGACAGGGACCAAATCTGAGGTCAAGTCTCTACCGTCAAATCTCAAGTCGAGTCTCAAGTCCAGGAGCCAACTTTATACCTCAACCTATATTCCAGAATTTCAGGACAGAGACGAATAAAGTCAGTTTTAACAATTTAAATAGAGTTCATCCTTCATATTTGAAATTTTGCCCTCTAAAGTTTTGGAAGTGGGGAATAAGAGCCTTCTTACTCCTTCTTCCTGAAGCTAGAGATTTTGCATCAATGGGCATAAAAGAGTCTGCAGCTTCAGAAGTGGGGAACAAGATCCTTTTTACTTCCCACTTGTAAAGCTGGAGGGTTTTTCAGAAGTGAGGAATAAGATCTTTCTCACTCCCCATTACTGAAGCTACAAAAGCTTTAGAAGGAAGGATTCTTCCTCCTTAAGCCCCTTGTCTAATACATTTTCTGTTCCTCTCTGAGATACTTGCCCTGCACTCTGGATGCAAGTCTTCCCATCTTCTCTTGGGAAAAGTTTTAGAAAGCTCCTCCTATATGCAGCAGGGATAGGTTGCTGAGCAGACTTCATCCCTGCTTCAAGCCTACTGCTTAACCCATTTGCTGTTCCCCTCTGAGAAATATGTCTACACTTTGGGCTGAAGACGGATTGTCATGTGTCCATTAGGCAAAAAGAGATAGTAGTGTTGTTCAAATTTGTAAGGTTTCTGTATGAATGTGTTATATTACTGAACCAAGGGCAGCAGATCGGTCACCAAAAATATGCAAGTTATGAGTCGAGTTGAATCAGTGCATCATTTATTGCTAAGTCATGTCGAAGTCAAGTTACCAAAGTGACTTAAGTCTGACTCGAGTCTGAGTCAAATGACTCGAGTCTACATCACTGCTTGTTTGTTTCTTAAACTTTGTGTATAGATACCTAAAACAGTGGTTGTTCTCTTTTATTCTGCTGTGAGTTTTACTGTGGTTCCCATTCTCTCCCTCAGCTTTTTCTCTAGAATCCACATCCTTGTGTTTAGAGCTTGCTTGTGGACAGAAGGTTCATCTTAAACTTTCAAAGGATTTAGTTTAAAGCCCTCTTTATTAGATTTGCCACATTTTTGCCAAAGACATTCTTCCTGGTCTTTATGAAGTTTAGCCCATCTGTAGCTGGCAGTCTTTCATCTAAGAAGCGAAGGCAATGGTCCCAGTAGCTACCTATGTCTGTGTCTTTAGTTTCTTGCTTAAGGTTTGCTTTGCAGTGTTGTTGGTGCCCATATGAATAAGAGAAAAGGGGTACCAGGGGCAACTTATCCATTAGAAACTTTAGACACAGTTACTAGGGCTTACAAAAATTTTAGGGCTTAGGAAAACAGAATTAACAAAAAATTTAGGGCCTACAAGATGAGAAGTCAAATACAAGAGTGCCTATGGCTTACAAAAACTTTAGTATAGCCCTGTGGGGTACTGCTCTGTGTTCTTGATGAGCTTCAGCAATTTGCGTCCTAGATACACCCGCCAGGAAAACAGCACACTTCCCAATTCATCTTGTCAGACTGGGACACTGGTGCCTCTCTGCCCCTGAGCAATGAATCCCCTAACAGCAGCATCTTTCTTTTCTTCTCGCTGCTGTTGGTGGTGAGGTTAGCTCCTTCCTTGGCATGCAGTGCACTTATTCATGTAGTTCACTCATAACATAACTACACTGGTGTGACTTCACAGTATTGGCTCTCATATAGTATTAATTATGCTTCTATGCTTAGGAATATTGCCTTGTGTTAAAGCAATGCTCCAGTGACATTTACCTAAGATATACCTGAAGAGTGCTTTCAAGGTGTGGAGTCCTTCAATTCAGCCAGACAAATCAGAACATTCAAAAGCGTGGCTACATGCACACCCACATCGTCCTTCCACATTAAAGCTGCATGTATGCAGGACAGTAGATGCCTTGCAGATGGCTTCAGTTGTAGGTTTGTCTTCTTGAGAAAAAGGATGGCTATAAATCCAGTATGTAAATAAACAAACAAACAAATATCAAGGTAATTTATTTGGGCATTCAGTGTTGTCAAGGACAGTATTGCATTTCTTTTATATTTGTTTTAAATTTTGTAGCAATTCTGTTTTGATCTTTGATATCATTCCTTCTGATACCAAATTTACATAGTGAGTGTTGGAAAGACTACCACCAGACAGGGCCTTTGAAGAAATAAGAGGGAAATAACCCACTTGCAGAATCTTAAAAAAAGATTTTTAAAAATTAAAGGAGCATCATCTCCCAGTTCCCTCCCCCCAAAAAATAGCCTTTCAAGTGATGAGGATTCTTAAAAAGAGCTATGAAATTTCAAATGTAGGTGTAAACAATTCAAGAGAATCAAAGATGGGAGTGGGGTGTACTGGCCTGTTTTGGGCAGGATATGGTTGTCAGAAACACTACTGTCAGGTTAAGACATGGCAACATTTTGCTGCAGATCCCACCCGTCTTTACCAAAATGTAGTAACAGAAAACCAGAATTCTCCTTGATAAAGCAGGGTTTCATGGAATCATATCATGCTTATGGCTTTGAAAGTTCCAGTGAAAGTCTATATTCAAAGGAAAAGCAAGCATTGGAATCAGAGCAAAGATATTGTTCGTTTGTTCATTATCTGTAATGTTACAGGTCATATCTTCCATAATTTGTAATGGTAATTTTTATAAAAGGAACACAGCTGTTAGTCTATAAGTACTTTCAAAGCTGAAAATATGAGTAAGGTAGACTTGAAATAATTGCCTGTAATTGAATTTAAATGGTTGCTTGTTCAAAGCAATAAGTTGAAATGATATAGGTCACTGGTACCAATATGGTAGCATTGGTATCATATTGCGTAGGTTAGGGGAAATGGACACAGCCTTGTAATCTGAGTGTAACAATGTGGACCATTTTGTTCTGAGTACTTGTTGAAAATAGGTTACAATTGTTACATAGGAAATGCTTACATTAATGTTTTCTTTACTGTAAACTGATTCATATCTGACAAAGACAAATATAAGAATATGGATGATAGTGAAAATATGTTTTAAATTATGCTGAAAGTTTGAGTTGGCTTTGAGTTCGAATGATATACTGTATAAATGATGAGAGGTTAAGGCATGGCCTGGAGATGAACCCAATGTTAAGGGATGGAAAATATGATACAGTTCATACAGTACAGTCAGATGGATTCATTCACACAAAGATTTTACAAAAGTCTTCAGTATTATAAGGCTTGATCTTATATCTATTAGTGAGATCAAGTACTTACTACCATGAACAGACATCATAGGATCTACTTAACTCTTTGCCTATATACATAATGAATATAGATAGCTAGATATTAGGAATGACAATTTTAAAAATCATTTATCAATTAATAAATAAGTTTAACTGCTCATTAAGTGATTAAATTGGCATTAATCAGCACATTGCCAAAAATTTATTAGTTTTTTGGGGGTGGGGAATATCACTAAAAGGAATAATATAACACAAAATGTTATTCCTCTGTTTGTGATTTCTACATTTTTGCCCCTAAATTGTGATAGGGCAGCTGGCATTCTGCAACCAACATTTCAAATGTTTATTTGCATAGACCAGGGAAGATTAAGCAGGTGCTCATGGGAATCCCCAAAATTTGTGCTTATTATTACTCCTTGTAATCTCTTTTTATCTTAAGCTAATAAACTGCACTAACCATTCAAGTAAAACCTGTGGTCAGTATCTTCTTCTGATAAAAAGTTGGAATGCATATGCATGTACCTTATTAAAGAAACAGGGTGGCAAATTACAGACAAGAAGACTATTCCTTGCTATCCTCAGACAATGAAGGAAAATGTGATTTCCTATCACTTTACTCTATTTCACAAATGCTTCTGCAAATATGAGACATTTTAGACTATATGCCAAATTTCATATAGGAAACTCTTATGAATGGCATGAACTGAAATCATAGATAAGGGCAACCAAACCCAGAGATTGTGATATAGAGGAATCAGGACAGTCCCTTATCTAGGATTGATCTTGTGGCAAAATTCACTGACCTTTGAATGATCAAGAATATATTTCTGCTGACAACTTTATTCTTCATTAAATAATTCAGGCTTCAGTCCTACATTAAACTCCCGGAGAAGTAGTCCCACTGAATTCAATGAGATTTACTTTGGAGCAACAAACACAAAATATATTGGATTGCAGTGTCTTAGTCAAGAAAGAAATTTTGCTTTTATGTGTTTTTTCAGAAAGAAGCAAAGTCAGTATATAAATTCTGAGGGCAGCAAAGAAAGTACTAGGTTTTTGAGCCCACAAGAGAGAATTTAAAAGTTGTATTCTTTAAAATTTAAAGCCAAATTACAAACAAGTTGAGGGTATTTTGGGAGGAGGGAGGAATATTCCCTCATTCCAAAACAGCAGTCAATCAGAAAATGTGCCATTTCAGCTTCTTGTTGAGGGGGCATTCAGAGTGATAAATCATTCTTATATTTGGCATTGAAGACCCAGCTGGAAAAATATGACATTAATACTTATTACCTAGCCAACATCAAGCCCACTTGCAGCTTTTGTCTTCCTTGCTCTGAGGAAAACTTCCTAGCCTACAGCGATTGCCACTAATGGAAATCACCCTATAAAGTGAGATAAGAGGCCGGAGTTACAGAGACATTGACTGTGTTTAGTTAATGCACATTACTCAAAATAGTGCAGAACCATTTCATCTCGCTGAAAAAAAAAAGAGAGAGTAGTGTTTGTAGCCTAGCTTGACATGTAAGCATCATCATCTGAAACAGCAAGATTTATGGGAGGATTAACAAAAGGATTAATAGAAAAAGCTGCAGATGCAATTGAGGATCCTACCTGACCCGCCCAGAAACATTGTACTTTCTGTGCAGGGAGAGGAGACCTTTTACACTGTTGGAACTGAACGGACTGTGATCCCATGTTGCTGGTAAAAAATGAGCTAGTAAAAGATGTGTGTAGGGTTTCCGGCATTGCTATATTTACTTACATTGGCATGTAAGGCATCATACATTCAATATAGCCATTTATCCACTGAGAAATACCATCTCTTCTGTTGAGGTACTCTTTATCTCTAAACAGACAACTGTAGACACACAGACTTCCAAGGGTTAATATTCTTGAGCATTGCTATTTCTAGCAGCATCCATTACATATCTATAAACATCTCTAATGGGCTTCCATTACAATCATAATTGGAAATATGTCTATTTGGTATAGCTTAATTGCTTCTCTTACCAGCATGGTCTATCCTCATCATCATGTCTGGGCTATCATCTAGGAACAGCAAGCTATCAAACAGCACACTTCATATGGTGGAGATAGACCTCAATTGCCTGACTTCTCTCTCTTCTAACCTCGTTTTATATCTTTCCCAGCTTAGCAGCTTATATATCCAGCCCAATGAGGTAACGAGTGCTTAGTGTCCCTCAATTATATAAACAGTCTCCTGTTCAGAGATGATATACTATTGCTTCTCTCCAATCAGATTCCTGCCAGGTAACATAAACCTACCAGGTCTGCTGAACTTCCATCATGTTGATTACATCAATTGTTGCTCTCTATGAAGCACCTGCTATGAGCGTATTATCAATCCAGTCTTGTTTCTTGTATCTTTGTGTATCTTTGTGTTGGTGTTTTGCCTGGAACTAAGCTTTCTCTAGATTCTTGGTAATATACACCCATTCTGTCATGCACAGAGCTTTCTGCATTATATCTTATGCGCTTTTTATATCTTACATCTTATAGACCCAGGTCTGGGCACAGTATTTCATATCCTAGTTACCTCCCAATTAGTCTACTATAATGTACTCTACGTAGGGCTTTTCTTGAAAAGTGCTCATAAGCAGCAGCTAGTGCAAAACGCAGCAGTCAAGAATGGTGTTAAGTGCTCTTTAGAGACCATAAAAAACTTGGTCTTGTGAGAACTGCCCTGGCTTCCAATTTGCTTCCAAGCTCAATTCAAGCTGCTGGTTTTCACCTACAAAGACCTAAATAGTTTAGGCCAGAATTCCTGAAAGACCACATTCTCTTATGCAAGCCTGCCAAAAATTTGAGATCTTCAAAGGAGGTCTTGTTGCATGTCTCAACACCTTGTGAAGTTATGCTGTTAGATACATGTAACATGGCTTTCTCTGTAGCAGTTCCCTCACTGTGGAACTTCCTGCCCAAGGAAGTTAGGCTGGCTCCATATCTTTTGAGCTTCCAATGGGGACCCAAAACAGTGCTGTTCCACACAGCTTTTAATATTATAACTGTTTTAAAATTGGATTTTAGGATAGTTTTTAGGAGTTTTTAAAGAGTATTTTACTATATTTCAAACATTTTTAAAATCTTTCTATTGTTTTTATTTGTTCATTGCCTCAGGAGCCCTTGTGGACTGGGAGGTGATACAGAAGTACATTGAATAAATATATAAAATAAATTATTAACATTTTCTGGGGATTAAATTTTGCAAACTTTGACCCAAATCAATGTGCAGCCTGTATCAGTGGTCAGAAGGAATGCAACACAATGAACAGAAGAGAGCTTTACAGTGTTCTCAGCCATAATTAATCTTAACAAGGGATGCTCTAGGACAGTGATTCTTAACCTGGTGTCTGGGAGTCCCAGGAGCCCTCATGGGGGGTCCACGAAGCCCTGCTGTTAGATACCAGCAGCAGCAACACAGACGCAGCAGCAGGGTGGTGGTGCAGTTGCTGAAACAAATGTGGGAGCAGTTTGGGCACACACACACACCTGTCACTTGTCCCTTTTGTCAGGGACACAGCAACAGGAGGTGTGGGCTCTGATGGACAAGTCAGCACCCAAACTGCTCCCTCATTTGCTAATGACAGAGCAGTTTTAGTTCCCATACACTCCCCCACTGCTATGTCCCTGTTGAAAGGGACATGGCAGCAGGCATGTGCATGTACTCAAACTTCTCCCTCATTTGTAGCAAGTGTGTGCTCAAATTGCTCCCTCATTTGCAAACAAGGGAGCAATTTCAGCGGTTGCACACACAGACCCATACCTGCTACCACATCATGGTAGCAGGTGTGTGTATGTGCCCAAACTCTTCCCTCATTTGCAAATGAGAGAACAGTTTAAGCGTGTACACACACACCCTGCTGCAACATCCTGGATCTCTGCATACACACCACACCTCTTTTTCCTGTGTACTTGATGGATAGGACATGGTGGCAAGTGTGTGTGCAGTCATGCTGAAACTGCTCCCTGGTTTGTAAATGAGGGAGCAGTTTTGGCACCTGCACGTACACACACCTGCTGCCACATCCCTGATGAAAGGGACGTTGTGGCAAGCATGTGTGCGTGCCCAAACTATGACTCTGGAGACAAGGGTTTGAATCCTACTCAGGCATGGAAACCCCCTCAGGATGACCTCAAACAAGTCACATTCCCTCAGCCTCAGAGAAAGGCAAATCTTTCCAAGAAAACCCCCATAATGGGTTCACCTTAGGGTTGCCATAAGACAGTTTTCAAAGAGCAGAGAAATAATAGCTAGAAAAAACCTCCTTCTGTCAGCGGCAGTTTGTTGTTGTATGCTGTCAAGTCTCTTCTGACTTATGGGGACTCTAAGGTGGACCTATCACATGACTTTTTGGCAAGATTTATTCAGAGGGGATTTGCCTTTGCCTTCCTCTGAAGCAGAGAGAAAGTGACTTGGCAAAGTCACCCAGTATCTGTGTGAGGATTTGAATCCTAGTCTCCAGAAACCTTTAAAAAATAAAAAATGAATATTTAAATCTAAATTTAAATATTTAAATCTTGACTTAATTCTTAGGGGTCCCCAGCAACAAATTACATTTATAGGGGGTCCCCAGTAAAGAAAAGGTTAAGAACCCCTGCACTAGGACTTCTCCTGACTTTTACCATAAGGTACAGATTGTATTCTGTAGATGGTGAGTGTACATCCAAATAGCATAACTAAGTACTGATTTGCTGGGCACAATGTCCTAGTCATACAGAGTCTGTGGGCTTCCTATACCAATATCTAGTTTTGTTTAAGATGTTACCTATGTCTCCTTCATGCCTTTCTTCTTCTAGAAATCAAACAGCAGTTAGGAAATTATATGAGTCCCAAACTTGTATGTGTGGGTGTGCATGCGCATGTTTGTGAGCACAAATGCACATACATGCACAACTGAAGGAAAACCAAAGACATAGCTTTACTATGAAGCGAGACTGTCATTCTTTAGTGTGTGCAGTTGCCATGTAAGAAAATGAAACAAAGAAATTTGTCCAGCAAACCACGAGCAACCAACAAACTAAAGTCATGAAGAAGCTGAATGCTTTCAATATTTATACTGTCTTTATTATTTTGAGATCATAAGTTGTTTTATTTCATCTTAACAAACATTGGAATTCTACTGTACTATCATGAATTTTCTAGGAATATTTATTATAATTAATTATTCTTTTGAGAAACTGAAACATTTGCCCTTGGATTATTATCCATTTACTGAGTATAGCCTAACGACATTCTATGTTTTTTCAGCAATGAAATTCTGAGTGATCATCAGAAAGCTAACTTAATTGGCCTTAAAAATGTAACAGATGCATACATCCAGACATGGTAAAAATACCCATACAAATGTACTGGTCCAGAGCGAAATCACACACAAATAGTGTCAGGAAAGAAGCCTTCACACCTAGTAGTAATGGTCTCCATGTGTAAATGATGGCTCACGCTGTATTTTGGCAATCCTCAAGATCAGCTTAGTGGACTTTGAATTATGTGATGCAGTCAGGATTCTGGAATTATATGAAAGACACAAAGTCAGGCTATCTTAGGGTTTCCATATTCCACTTCCTCAAATCTGGGCACGTAATTTCCATTCCCTAGTTTGCATTCTAATCACGCAAGCTCAACACATAAGCTGTTGATTTTTTTTTCTTCCACTATGTTTCAGACTTTATTCTATTTCTTATAGTTAACATCCGATCTGAGATCATCAGTACAGATTAATAATACTTGACTTGTAACAGGGAAGCCCAAGTTCAATTCTTTGCTTTGTCCACATGATCTCGGGTTAGGAATGGAAAGAATACTGGAATACATGAGGGGGAATATGGGAAAGAGGCTGAATGTCAAAAAACCCAGACAAGGATGACTCCCTCAAATCCCTTTCCCATTTTTAACCCAGAATCTTCAAACCCCTTGCCCCCACTCCCACCCCATACTCACCTTTCCCCCCACCCCCACCCTGCGAGTTGTATTCTGTTGGTCGGCACTTTCTGATCCTCACCTGTCTTTCCCTCACCCTTCCAATGTTGCACAATGCAGACATTTTCCCACTCCCCACCCCTGAAAGGCAACTTTGGAAACTGTGTAGCTTTCAAAGACTTCTATAGCAGAGAAAAATTGATGAATTATTCGTTTCCATTGTGGGAATGAATAATATAACATAACCCAGCCATCACTACCTTCCAGAAAAATTACCTTACAGTCTAATCCCTTGCTCCTCACACTCCACTAGTTGACTACTCACTCTCCCTTCCCCATTCCCTTATTTGCCTCACATGCCATTTCCCACAATGTACTCTTTCCTTTTTTTTTTCTTGTACTCTGCCACTTGTACCACTCACTATCCATTCGTTCCTTTTGCCTCCGTTTCCTTTCCTCATTGTTGCTGTTGTGGGCCTCCAGATCCATTACCGACTTATGACACCCCAAGGAGAATCTATTTTGGGGTTTTCTGGGGCTGAGAGTGCATGATAAGCCCAAGGTCACCCAGTGGATTTCCATGAATGAATAGGGAATTGAACCCTGGTCTCAAGGTCATAGTCCAATGCTCAAACCATTATACCATACTGGCTCTTTCTCACCTCATACCCTCACAATATTTTGTACCTTGCTTCTTGCCACTCTCATTTTTCTTTCCTTCCTTTTCCCTCCCTGTGCTCCTTAAGTCTGCCTTTTCTTCTGCTCTCTCTTGCTTCATATCACACCTTCACAATGCCTTCATCCCTTGTTTCTTGTGCTCTTCTAATCACACTGCTCATTCTTGCTCCTCTGCAATGTACTTGCACCCTTGCTTCTTGCTGTCTGCCGCTCAAACCATTGATTCTCCCTTCCTTCTTAGTCCCTCACCTCATGTCATCTCTCTATGTCCTTTTGCTTCTTGCACTATGCTGCTCATATCGGTCATTCTCCCTTACTTCCTACTCCCTCCCTTGCTTCATCTCACACTCTTTCAATGCATGCTGCCACCACTTGCATGGCTCACTGTCCCTTCACACCTAGGTGGACTTGTTCCTTACAGAACCATTTCACAGGACAGTGTCTCCACATTATGCTCCATAATTCAGCTCCTACCAAGGTCTGAGACTTACTTCTTTTAAAAGATGAAATCTTGGAATCCTGGCCAGTTGATGTCTAAATGGACATTGTGTGACATGTCTACTATCCAATGAGGGTTTGGCAACTCTATGCCACATTCTCAGTACTCTTCAAGGCCTAACCCATGCATTTAGGAGAATGGAGCAAAAAACTGCTGTGCTGACAGTATGTACCACCTGCGTGTGCAGGTGGTAGATTCTGGTTTTAAATGTTCCTTCATAAAAAGACATGCTTGCAAATGGAAAAGTAGCTCAGCAAGGGGAAAAGTTCTGTTCCAACTCTTTTCTTGTTGTGCTTATTTTCTGTTTGCAGTGACTTGTCTTTCTTTTCTTACTATAGGGGAAAATTCAAAAATGTGATAACTGCATCCTGAAGTGGTAGAACTGTGAGTTTTACCACTCTAGAAATCTGACTCGTCATTTTGCTACATGGGTAGTCTAAGCACAAGAGAACTGTTGAGGAGTGATCCTTCACTCTTTGTGGAATCTGCAGTTCCCTAGGCTGAGGTAGAAATACTCATAAATTATTGTGTGGGATTGCTAATAATTTTGGCTCTGGAGAACCAGTAAGTGTCAAAACTGAGACATAGGCAGCTGTCAGGAATGAATTGGGAGCCAGGAGCCAAGTCAGAGGCCCATATGAACATATGAGAGTAAAGAAATATTTTTATTCTTAATCAGGAAAGCTTCTTTTGGCTTCCTGTCCAGAAGAAAGTTTCTTTTGGATTCCTGTTCTAAACTGCTCTTCTATTAGTCCACCACATTAGGCCTATATGGCCACTCTCCCATAATGTCTTCCCCATGGGGAAAAAACTTTCAGAGACATTTTGCATATCTGCATTTTGTGCTACTGCTCAAAACCACCAACTTCACCATTCATGTGCTCCTGCTACTTAAATCCACCAGTTTTACCATGCATGGCTGAATGGAGATTTCCATATCAGAGTTCATGCAGGAAGTGCTATGAGAAGAGAAGAAAGAAACTAGAGATGCTGAAGGATTTAAGGACACAGTGATGGGTGAGATAGAGAAGGAAAGCTGGAAGAAATTCTGATAGGGAAAGAAAAAGAAGAGAGGTCCTGAGAAGGCTAAGACCATGAGAAAAGACCATGAAGGAAAGTAGTAGCAGTGGCATTTTGCCCTCCCACAGTTTCCAATTGTGAGTGTTCACTGCTAGTAAGATGTCCCATGCTGCAACTCTGGCAGCTTACTACATGGGGCAGCTGCACACAACTAAAGGTTCCTGATTCAAGCTCTTGAAGCTTCTGGCAGTAAGCTTAAGACATTGCATTCTTTGTCCAGCACCCATCAAGTGCTGTTACAGTTCTGGCAACCAGATTTTGCAGCTTGCAAAATCTGTACCCTTGCTCTGTGCCAGGCTTTACCTAAGAGGCAAGTTCTTTTAACATGCAAAATCAGTATATACTTTTAACAGCTGCATGACAGGAGTGTGATAGGCACAAAGACACCAGTCTAGACACGACTTTTCCAAACATGGAAGAGATATAGTGGTTTGGGAAATTGCTCTGGCTGAATTCCCTTTGTCTTCCAGGCAACTTTTAAAGGCAGTTTCCTCTTTGATTACAGCTGAAGTACTATGTACTTCAACTTGCTGAAGGACCATACCAAACCTTAATATTTCCTGTATAGTAATTATATTCAACATTTTCAGATGGAGAGTATTATTTTCTGCCTTAATTTGGGATTGCTATACCAGACAGCAGTCTCATCTTGCTAAAACAGACTAATGTATGGACTGACAAAATACAAATGTAAACTTTTCCCGATAAGCCACAAAATGCATAAGGAAATTAGACATAATGATCCCATCTGGAAAACTTGACTTATATTCAACATCTTTATTACTGTAAGGTGGCAACATGTGCAGTGAAGAAAGCCTTCTTCTCTGCATGCATTATGTCTGTGAATTCACATCAAACTAACCTATTCAGGGTGGTAAGGGTTTAACTCAGGCACTTTCCTTCCTGAATCCAATTCTAGAGCCCCCTTTAGTTTGCTGTGATGCTTTTAACAATCATTTCACAGCAGAAGCTGACAATGGGGTGGCTAACAACCCCGTGAGCAGGATTACGCTGGATCAGTTTCTGTTGGCAAGTACCACAGATGTGGACAAACTGCTAGAATGAGTAAGGAGGACAACCTGACCTCTTGATCCTTATCCTTGGCTGGAAGTCCAGGATGGAGACGCAGTTACATCTCAGCTGCAATATATTATTAAGACATCTCTCATGAAGGGGAAATTTTTCATCTCGCTGAAAAGAAGGCACAGTACAATCTCTTCTTCAAAAGCTCTCCGTGGACCCTCTAGACTATAGACAAGTATCAAAACTTTTTTGGGGGGCAAAGTGATTGAAAGAGCAGTTGACTATCTACTCCAGATAGACTTGGATGATACAGGTTTTCTAGCCCCATTTCAAACTGGCTTCAGAACAGAATATGCACTTGAGACTACTGTGGTTGCTTTGATCTTCACCTGAGCATCAACAGAGAAAGTGTATCTCTATTGTACTTTTGGGCCTTTCAGTGGCATTTGCTGTCATTAACCATGGCATCCAGTAAAGATAGTGTGTTTTCTCTAGATCAATGCCTGGAAGACATAATAGACTGGATGAGAAAAAACACATTGAAACTGAATCCAGACTAGATGGAGGGGCATACTGTTAAAGGTCCTAACCTGGGTTTGGAAGTGTGTCAACCAGTCCTGGATGGGATTACACTCCCCCTCAAAGTCTGGGGTGCTTCTGGATTTGTTGCTCCAAATGACAGCTCAGATAGATATGACGGCCATGTGTACATACTATCAACTTCATCTGTGCCCCTTTCTATTGCTGAAGGACCTAAAAATTGCAATGCATGGCACAGGGTTACCTCAGGCCTGGATTTCTGCAATGTGCTGTACACTGGGCTACCTCTCTACTAAGTTCAGAAACCTCAGTTGGTGCAAAACGTGGCAGCCAAATTGGTTACTGATACATCTAGGAGCAATCATTTTATGCCTATATTAAGATCATTCCACTGGCTGCTAATTAGTTTCTGGGCAAGGTACAATGTGTTGATTGTTACATTTAAAGCCCTGCATAGTCTGGGTCTAGATTACCTATGGGATCACCTTCTGTATAATCCATGCCATATACTAAGATTCTTTGGGGACATTTACTTCAGCCAGGCAGGACAAGGTTGGAAAATGTTAACTAAAGGACTTTTTCATCAACCTCTCCCGAATCGTGGAATGACCTGCTGGAAGAGATTCAACAGCTGGATGCACTATCTTAAGAAAATTAAAGATCAATCTCTTCAAGCAGGCCTGTCAGATGATTTTTAAATTACACACGTTTAAATTAATATTAAATGAATTGATTGTTTTTAATATATACTCTTTAAACTGATGTTTTGCTCCTTTAACTGATTATGTATTTTTAATTGGTCTTTGTGTTTAGAACTGTGTCTGTTGCTGTGTTGTTGCTATACAGTTTTGGCTTAAGGTACAAAATGTGATGCACAAGATCATGAAAGCCCAAATGCCAAAGATTCCTGAGTTATATTTACTAGGAATCTGGACAGATTATATAACTATTGACAAGAAATAACATACATTGATGCAACATATACTATTGGCAGCAAGATTAGCATATGTGAAATACTGGAAAGTAGAAGAATGGTTTGATAGACTGATGAGAATTGCCTAAATGAACAATCTTACATATAGGTTAAAGGGCCACACAGAAGATGAATTCTCTTCTGAATGGAAATATCTGATTGAGTATTTAAAGAAAAATGAGAGTGAATTGATGGCAATAGGTTTCTGAACTTGACTGTATTTTTACGCTCTGACTTGCTTTTATTACTTACATGAGAAGTGTTATGTGATGATGGTTCTATTTTGTTGCTATTTTTGATTTGCAATATCTATAATATAGGTTCTAGTAATAATGGTTAAGTTTTATCAATGACTTATAAAAATGAACCATCACTCCATCTATTATTGTTTTCCATTGATACTCATGGATTAATTATGATGACGTTAATACTTAGGTCATGGTATGATACCAATGTTTGGAATCAATTTAAATTAATAGATTCATAGTAGTAATTGTGTATGACTGAAATATTTTTTCTTATTTAATTTTTTATTAATCAGATTAATTTAGTTTCTAAGTACAAGGATAAAATAACAAGGATTATTAGAGACAAAGTTAATCTAGACTTTGAATAATGTTTTAATAGTTAAGTACAAGTATTTACTAAGAGTTGTATGCAACAAGGGCAGAAACCAATTTTTAGTTATTTGTAAGGATTTTTTTCTTTGTAGTTTTGACAGATGTTTGTAACTTTCTAAGTTATCTTTGCATTTGATTTGTATTGTATTATTACTATTATGTGTCTGTAGTGTTATGTATTGTTTTGTAGTTTTTTTGCTTTTTGTATTTTTCTGTCTTTCTTATAATAAAATTTTAAAAAAGAAAGAAAGAACATGATCTCTGAGATGGAAATCTCCATTTGGCTATGAGCTGAATTGATGTCTTTAAGCAAGCCAATGATTACGATTGTGAACTTCCCATCTTTGTGAACAGTGACCTACCTTTCAGGATTGTTGTAAAAACCGCATGGTAGGATGTATATGGCATGCTTTCCAAATTCCATTGACTTATTTCTTTCCTTTATATTTCACTAAGACTCATATGTTTAACTAAAGGGCATTCATTGCCTTTTTGTGTTTTTAGTTGGAAAAAAAAAATAAAACAAGAAAAGAAGCCTCAAAGGCTCCTTGT
Source organism: Ctenosaura bakeri (assembly GCA_948474755.1). NCBI lineage: Eukaryota > Metazoa > Chordata > Lepidosauria > Squamata > Iguanidae > Ctenosaura > Ctenosaura bakeri. Next base: position 392,987 of record CAOLHI010000816.1, read on the forward strand.
GTCCCAAATGGGTAGTTTGTGAGATTATGTTCCCTGAGTAACGAGTAGAATCAATTCATTATAACTTGGAGAAGGTATTATTGGAAGACAGATGAGAGATGAAGTGGACTAATGAGAGAGTAATACCATTGTGAGAACTAGATTTAATTGCATTGTTTCCATTGTTTTCAGCATAGTGGTAGGTAATAGTATCTTTGGCTCCAGTAGGAATTCTTGTTTCCTTTCCCACCGCATCAGACATACCAATTTTTCCATCCTCTTTTCCTTTGCATCCAAGGCAGAAAGTGTGGAAGTGAAGATTTCAGTTTTCTTACGCTCCATGTTGACCAGGACAAATGGAATGTCCGGAGCCTGCGTGGTGTAGCTGGTACATTCTAATGAGGTCTTCAATATTTATATATTGTATACCTTTTATACTCAGTATAAAGCATGGGTTGTGAATATGTGGTCCTCCCTATGTTGTTGGATTGCAGCTGCCATGATGATCTCATCAGTGGCTATGGTATCAATGGCTGATGGAAGCAGCAGTCCAACAAAATCTGGAGAGTCACACATTCCTTACTCCCTTTCTCATTACATCATAATAGCACTATGGCCATTTCTGCACCTTACCTCCTTCCAGTGACATCCCATTGCAATCTGGCAGCACCTTTGCTGGGATAGGAGCGTCACACAAATGCTCCCCTCCGCAAATGGCCAGCTTGCTGTGGAAGGAAGCATGAGTGACACGTGCCTTCCTTCTGCAATGCAGCTGGCCTCTTTTCGAAGCTGCACAGGGAAAGGAAGTGCCTAGATCGCACTTCTTCCTGTTCCGCATGGCCACCAGTGATGGGAATGTCGAGCGATTGTGGACTGTTAATGGGTTTTTTCCCCCATTAATGGAATATCTGCGATCATGACAGGTGGGGATGTGTTGGCAGTGGGACCGTGATGACATTGTGCAAAAACACAACTCACAGACTGCTGCCAATGTGTCCCCATCACGGCTCAGCAATGCCATGCAGAAATGGCCTTTGATTCTACTAGCAATTCCTATGGAATCACAGGACTGGTAGTCTGGTGGGACAATCTGGCTGAGAATTCTAAATATTCCTCCCTAAACTGCAAATTCCAGAATTCACTATAATTAAAGTGGAACACATAAGAGGAAAGCTGGATCAGGCAATGAAGAATAAGAACAAGATGACTGGCAGAGATGCTATCTACAATCCTGATGACCTTACTGTGGAAGTCAACAGGAAACCAGTCTGATTGCACCACGTGGCTGACCTACTGAGAGGGCAGTGAAAGTGGCCATCAACATTCCACTGAATCATACTTTAATCTGAAGAAGCCATTAGATAGCCCTGAGACAGGAGGCCCATTGCATGTTTGGGATATAAATGTCCCAAATCATAGCAAGTTGGAAGTCAGGACAGTTAACAGAAATCAATCAATCAATCCAGCATTATTAAACATGCTGATTTGGCTTCACATGAAAGCAAGTGGTGATTTCTTTAGGGGAAATAATGTATTGATAAAATCTCCTGCTGAAGCACCTGCTGCCACAACAGTAGAATAATTTCCACCATTTTATCTAGAAAAGAAATTGAGCTAATTGCCCTGTAATTCCCTTGACATTGTCTAGATTTCCTTCTGAAAACTAGTGCTATATAGTTCTATATAGTGCTATCTTGGCCACTTGCCCATCCTGTCATATGTTTTAGTTTGAAGATCAGAAATTTAATTTCTGATTTCTCAAGAATTCTCAGATAGACATCAGCAAATAATTTGTGTGTCTGTAATCTGTGGATCATGTCTAGAAAGTTCTATTTTCTTGTTAATGCTATTTGCCTCAACTCCTTATTGTCTTCTGCAAACATTCATATAGGCAAAGATACCTGGCCAATATCTTTGACAGTGAACACAGAGGAAACCAAGTCCATTTGGCTTCTCTGCAATGTCTTTATCTTCCTTTAGAACAACTTTAATTGTGTTTTCACGGAATGGCCTTCTTAGTGAGACTTACACAATTCAGGAATATATTTGTTCATGAAACTAATAGCAATATGATCATCAAAACTCCTTTTTGGCAGTGTCAATTATCTGCTTGCATTTTCTTTGAGTAAGTTTGTGTTCCTTTTTGTTTGTTTTTGTTTGCTAGTTGTACTCATTTGTTTTGTGTGCTAATGATCTATGGTCCAAACATTAATCAACTTACTGCTACCTATACAAGCACATACACATATGCATACATATATGTGCATATATCATGTACATGTTCATATTTGGAACAAATGAGATAGAGAGGCTCATCTGAAAGTCATATTTCTTATTTATTTATATCTTGCCTTTCTTCCAAAACAAGACCCAATAAATAGATTAAAATGTATAAAACATAACAGCGAATATAAACGTACAGCAAAACTCCCCTCTGCCAGATTAATAGACCCTTCAGCAACAGCAAGGAAATAGCCAAATCATGCCTAAATATAAAGTCATTGCTTCCTGGCAGAAGGAGAGAAGAGGGAGTACTGTACAAGCCTAGCCTCCAGTTGAAGAAAGTTCCTCAGTTTTACCCAATTTTCACTGGAAAGTGTCTTTTAAAATGAATATTCTATTTGTGGCCTTTCTTTCTCCTTCACTTTTTAAACAGAAGAATATGTATAGACTCACAAAGGAGGAATTAAGTAGTTTTCCTTTACATTTCCAATTTCAAGTCAAAAGTGCAAAATCAGTCACGAACTGTAGCCTCTTAACAACTTCAGAGAGACAGCAGTTTTAATATTTTCAGGGCGAAGGGGACCAAAACCTTTAAACATCATTGTCATTGCAAAAGCTTTTGTGATGTTGCTCTGTGTTTCAGGAAATTTTAATTTTAGTGGAAACATCTGAATATTATCTATTGTCTAACAGATAAATAAGGAAACTGTCAATCACGAGTAATTTGGGGCTAATGAAAAAAAATAGTCTAAATTTATGTGACATAAGACTTAGGGCTTTTCCGCACTTTGGGGGGAAAACAGGGCAGTTCGTTACTCACCGGACTGGCATGCTCCCCCCCCCGATGATCCATGCTGATTCGGAGCGGTGCATGCCCGCGCTACACACTCTCCGGGGACGAAAATGGAGGCTTCCAGTTGGTGGAGGCTCTCCACCAACCGGAGAAGCTCGCCAGCTGGAAGCCCGCCCGCGGAAGATCTGCAGCCTTGCGCTGGTGCGAGCCTGCAGATCTACACATTAGTGCAGCGACGGACTGGGGCGCGCCAGGCTATTGAAAGTCCTCTTTTAATCGGTCTTTCAATAGCACAGGGAACCACCAGTTCTGGTCATTCCAGAGCGGGCTGAAGTTCGGACATACATTAAGTAGTCCGGACCCAGTTTGCCCCCAAGTGCAAACGTCCTCACTGGAGGACGCGCTGCCCCATTTTAAAAATAAAATGCGGAAAAGGGCTTAATAGGTCATCTGTCCCCTTCCTTTGATTTAGAATACATATTGTCCAACATTTTATAGATGCAAACCAGGACGTATGTGGCCAAGCTATATCAGTGTGGTCAATATGGCAAAGGTTATTATTAAAGAGGAAGAACAAACAACTAGGAGTGGCTATGGCAGTTTTCTTTTGCCAGAGCGCACTGAAAAGGGCTATATTCCACTTCTTCCTCCTCCTCTCCCCCAGGCTGATCTAATTGAGTGCCTTTGCACTTTCAACATGTTTGCAGCAATTGAAGTAAGCTGAGGACAAAGGAGGAAAGGAGAAGGAGGGCAAAAACTGGGATATTTTAAAAGCAGCTGAAAAAATGAGAGGATTTATCTGGACTGTCCCTGCCAAAGCTGGACAGCTGGAGAGTGTGAGGATACAATGCGGTACAGTAGTGTAAGGTTTGAAGGAAATCAGCCTTAATTCACTATGACACTACCCATACACATGGAAATCAATCTTAATTCAGTGCTCATAGGCACAGTTGGTGAGAATAATGTTTATTTTTCACTTTTCTGTAAATACTAACATATGGAAACCTGAGTACAAAATGCTGATTAGTCTTTCAGATGAACTTAGTTCTCTCTTTTTCTAACATTGCATTTGGTCAAATCCAGATTGAAACATAATTTCCATGGGATAAGCTGAGAGCCTGAGCCTCATCTATGAACAAGTTTCCTATTACTGTCTATGATGAGAAGGAAATTTGTATTTATTGAGCACTTATTGTAAGCATGTAGCTATTTGTTTTAACTGACAGTTGGATGCATCAAACTACAGAATATCCCCAGCACCTCGAGTGAAGTTTATAGTTGTGCGAAAAATACCCTGTGCTTATTATTTTATGTGTTTGTTAATTATCAAACATAATATGATTTTTGTTTGTTTGGGTTTTTTTTTTTTATTTCTACAGAGAATAACTTCTGCTTGCCTTTTGAAATTCCAAAAATTGCTGGATGCTTACTGTACTGTAATGTAGGCTGAAGTTATTTTAGGATAATGAGCAATTTTAATCTTGCTTATTAAAAAAAGGTTTTAATTTGTTTAGGGGTGTGCAAATACTTACAAACTAGCAGTTGAATGTAAAAGTCAAAATGGCCAAAGCGATGGACTTAATTAACTGGTTACTTTAAAAAAAAAAATCTGATTAAAAGGAAGCAACATGGTATTCTTTGAATCTTCTTTGTGTTGATTTGAAACAGGGCTAAAGATGAGTGTGTTGAATTCATCATAGGTTTTACGGGCCTTGGGCAGGGGCCGGCTTTCATTTGTCTCTGACAATTTGGACCCATCTGAGTTATTGAGCTCTATATAACAACAAAAGCGGTTTGGCATAGTGTATTCCTTTAATTTTGGTTGGTGTTCCTCTTGAAAGCAAAGAAGGCTTGGAAACTGTTAGCAAAACAGATGCAACAAAAGCAAACTTTAAAGCAAATAAAATACTGAGCATCGTAACAAATTGGCTGTAAAGTTCAGAAAGAACAGTGCAATTATCAAGTAACCACTTCTATTCCATTCAGACTTCTGGAAATATTTCCATTCCGTTCTGTGGGAGAAGGAACAATTAACCACAGTGAAAACAGACCTTGACAAGCAGATATTGCATTTGACTTAGTCAGAGGCTGAGCCTGATCTGAAGGATGACCCAGCTGACGATTTGGACATGCAGCTGCATTCTTTCTGAATGCCATGTCCAACTTTCTGAGATAAATAAGCAAGTTTCTCTTCATGTAGTTGTTAATAAAATTACAGTCATCTTCTCTGTTTCTTCTTGGTTCACAGAGATTACAGGATGTGTGTCTTGCAAGAATATGTTTTCAGGACAGTCTTTCCATACTTTACTAACATTTTTCTGTCTTTCACTTATTTGCGGACAAAGTGAATTTTCTTAAAGAAATTAGTTTATCAAGTGGCTATTTGGGTATCTTGCCATCTTTTTTACTCACTGTTCACACAATGAAGTGTGTGTATGTGTGTGGGGGGTAAGCATTAGTGTTTCCCATTCAGGTTTGGAAGTACTTCTCTGAAATGGATGTGTTAACAGTCTCTCATTCTTTGGTTGTGGGTTGGCTGACGGGTTTTTCCTCCTCCACTGACTTTCTTTGTTGGTTTTCTGTCAAGACCGTGGCTTTTTAAAAAATTGGGCTGGTACCAAATCCAAAAGCAAGTGATTAAAACTATGCTGGTTTCCAGGACAACAACAGATTCCCTAATCCATGCCACTAAATTTCATGATCTGGAAACTGTTAGGTTATTTGACTGTCTCACTCATTCACTAGATTCATTTTTTTAATTGGTGCCTATTGAGCAACATGAATTGTTCTGCTGTTTTCTTCCTCTTGAAATCCCATATGGGCCATATGTTCTTCACTGTAGCCTGATATTTGAACCACATTCGTCAGTTTTAATGTTACTGCAAGATAGGGAAATCAAATTTAATTCCCTCCTCACATTTTTCACATGTGATATACAGTGATATTTTATTTTTTTCTGTTTATTCTATTAATTTTTATACTTGCATATAATGTAAAGCAGTTATTTGAAACATTTCAGTCCTGCCTCTCCCACAGGCCACTTGCAATGTATTAAAAACTATTAAGTCAACCATCAAAAACAATTAATTAAAAAGGAATTAATCACAACCAATTTGACCAGCAGCCATAAAATAGCTTAATTCATCTTAATTCAGTCAACTATAGAAGCAGCAGATGGCAAAGAAAATCATAAAAAAAGGTGTCAGCCCAATTTTTATTCACCAAACGCCTCTATAACCAAATGGGCCTTGCAGATATTCCAACATTTCAGTAAGGAGGTACAGTGACACAACTCCTCCAGAAGCTCATACCCGATACCAGTTTTGGTAAAATCTTTACTCCTTCCTGCCATCACCCTGGCAATGACCGGGGGGGAAAGCCCTGCCTGACATTTCAGAGAGCTACTTCCAATTAAAGTAGACTGTACCGAGTTAGATAGATTCCTGGTTATGACTCAGTATAAAGGCAGGTTCATATGTTTGTCATCATATATGCTAGTCAGTTGTTCTCTGAGTGCAAATCCAAAACAGCATCACTGAAACACCAGGAGAGGAATCAGAAGGCTAGAAAAACCCTAAGATTTGCAGAAGTAAAAAAAAAAAAAAAAACATTACAGAAAACAGTTAAGGGTTAATCTCTCCCATGCTTGCTGTGTAGGTACATAATGTTAACTACTTTGCATGGGTGGGCGGGGAGGAAGGGGAAAGGAAAGGATTGTCTGGAAACTAGAACTGGAACAGTCTACACTGTACCCTTTTTTTGGCCCCACTTTTAAGTCATAATCATCTCAATACACAGAGCAATTTCTGAACTCGAATGCTGATCCAATTCACTGTAGCATTTTCCACAAAAAGAATCCATAGCAGTAGTTCTGTGGTCTTCTTTCTGATGTGTGGCCATTTGAGCCAAGGATACAATTGTCTGGGCTTTCCCAAGTATAACTAATTCATAACTATTGGCCTGCCAGTGTACAGTTTGTTCTCACATAAGGAAAAGAAAAGATTGGGACTCATAACCCATTTCCTCACTAGACTGTTGTAGTGCTATTATTCCACTTTCAACATCCTATGGAATCCTGGGGTTTGCAGTTTAGGGAGGGGCTTCAAGGGGCCTTGAAGCTGCTTTTAAAGTTGTTGTTGTTTTTAACTGTTGTTAAGTCAACTTTGGCTTATGATGATCCTATGAACGAAAGGCTTCCAAGTCACGCTGTCGTCACCAAGCCTCTCAGGTCTTGCCAGCTCAGGGTTATGCCTTCACTGATTGAGCCTCTTCACCTGCAGTGGTGTCTTCCCCTTTTTCTACTGGCTCCTACCTTACGAAGCATTAGGTAAAATGGGGCATGGGTATATGAAAGATGAAGGGCTGTGGCAGTAGCGGAGCTTGGAGTGTGGGGAGAGGGAAGGGGAGGCTACGGCACAAGAGGCATGGCCACTGTGCATGCGGGCATGGCCAGGGTACGTACGGGCGTGGCCAGGGCATGTGGGGGTGTAGATACAGGCCAGGATGCCCCAAAAACATTGCCACCCAGGGCAAACTCCCCTTCCACCCCCATTGTTACCCTGATTTCTGGGGATTTCTGAAGGACACCTAAGTGCGCTCCAAATTATACAAGTTGGGGAAATTAGTCAAAGAGCACAAGCTAGCAATACGAGAGGCAGGGCAACCGAGCAAGATCTTTTACCCAATGTCTACAGGGTCAGGCCGAGTCAAGAAGCAAACAGAAGTAAATAATCATTGTTGTTTTTATTAAAATACAGCCAAACAAGTATATGGAACACACTCACATAGAGAACTATAGATATAAAGGTTGGAGTGGGATAGAGGGATTTTTAGAGGAGGTTTTTGGTATGGGTAATACTACACCTGTTCTGGAGCCCGGGAAGTCTGAAGACGAAGTTCGTAGAGTTTCTCAGTACGTGAGACTGAGGGGAAGGCTTGCCAAGCAAAGCGGCAGCAAGGCGGGATGAAAGTCGGTAGCAATCCGAGGAAGCTCTCAAAGTCAGGGATTCTTATAGGGGAAAATGTGGCCATAGGCTAGTCCGTACTTGGGGAAAACAGTGAGTTTTGGGCTGGAGACAAAGCCTCTGAAAGGTCAGAATTTAGCATAATTGAGTTAAGTCTGACTTGTCAATAGAGTAGCCAGTGTGCAAATGCAGAGTGCTTGACAGATGAGTATTCGGCTAATCAAGCTGCCTGCTTGGGGCAGGGAGTTCTTTGTAAGTAGCATGCATACATAATAGGGTACTTGCCTTGTCTCCTGAAGCGGCGGGTCGGCTATTTCTGGCCTGCCTGTATTTATATGGAATATTACAGCGATTATCGGCCGTATGCGAGCTTGTCTGGGGACCTCGCAGCACGTGGAGAGGAATAGGTGGCAAAGAAGGCCAAATTATTGATATCAAAGTGATATCTAATATCCCACAAGTCTGGGCTAGAAACTGTGGTAACACCATCCCTACATGACTAGGCTGTGGTCACACTGAAGATTACTGTAAGAGATATGAGCTTGGAATGTTACATTTCAAAATTAATTTGCTAATGTTATCTATTAGAACTTTCAAAATTAACTCACTAACATAAACATAAATTGATTTTGTTCAAAATTTTAATGTAGATTATCGTCATTTGAAGAGTTAGTGTTGAGCCAGACCGAAGGCATGGAAGTTGTCACTGTTGCCCTCTATTTTGTTATTGAACCCCTTCAGCTAGGAAAAACTTTGTATTGGATTCCCATGTTGGAATATCAGTTCATATAAGCTATTGTGTATACAAGCCAAAGTGTAATGTTGGCATTACATGCTTCCTTCCCTTACTCTACATACATACATACATACATACATACATACATACATACATACATACAGCAAAAGTAAGACACAAGTACATTTAAATTCCTCCTTCTGCTTTTGGGGAACTTTTAATATGTTGTGAGACTTCAGTAAGGACTTACTGCTGGTTCAAAGATAACATGTTCCAAGTATTATCACCAGTGAAAAGACAATTTTAGAATGCCCTTCCATATTTTTGCCCGCAATCTATTTCTACTTTGTGCCCTCTGAGTAAATCTTTGGTTATTGTCACTGTGAACCTTGATAATTGTGAATATGCCATTTATGTTCTCAGCCTTTAATGCTTGATCCTGGGGTCTTATGTGTTGTGATGGCAATCTACTTTTTCCCAGGGAAAAGAAATAAGCAAGAAAATACCTCAGAACTGGCTCTGACCATGAGAAGCAAAGTGACACCAATTATCTACTCCAAACTGTAAAAGATTGATTTTTCAGAATGAAATAGCCACATTTGATATATGTGTGTGGGCAAGAAAGTGTAATTATTTGTTGGCAAATGCAAAAGTAATCCACATTAATGAGAATAATTAGGAAGAAAGAAAATGCTTTCACACAACACATAATTTACATATGAAAATCATTGTAGCAATTTAAGCTAAGAGCTCAGCAAATGCCGTAATGTGCTGGACATCAATATGGGCATTGAATATCTACTATCATAGTATCAGATAGTGGACAAAAATTAATAATGTCATCTGTTCACAAAGCTTATTTCTTTCTAAATTACTGTGATTTACAATCTATAAATGAATATACTTTGTGAATCAACATATTAGTTGGAGGCAGCTGAATGGAACAAATAGAAAAAATGAGGGGAAGAGAGATGGGTTGAATTAATACAGAATCAGTTAATCATTTTATTTAGATTATAATCCTGTCGTATTCTGAAGATGCCGTTACGATTCTAAAACTCTGTTAGTTTTGCTTTCCCCCCACATTCAGTACCTCCTTCTACAATTGTTTGTAAACAACACACACACCCCTGGCTGATCTTCCATTTTTCTTCAGACCTGCTGAAAGAGTATGTTAGAGTGGACTAGTAGAACAATAACACAGCATGTATGTTTCATAGCATCTTCCCCACTCCAAACATTCACTGGCCGACTTCACATAGTAATATATATTTCTCATACTCTCAGATGCTCTGACTACACATTTTTGGTACCATATAAACTTATATCAAATTGCCCTAACTATTCACACTTGTGTTCTATAGGTTTCCTCCCTTCCCACAACAGCTAGGGGCTGTTCCCATGCCCTTTGTTTGATGTGGTCCTTTTTCCTAAGAGGGTGTGGCTAAGGAAATATTTAAACACACCAGAAACTAGTCCATAAAGGCTAGGAATAGATGGTATCAGATTACCTGATGTGGTGCTCAGAAAACAGAAAACTTATGGAGGTTGCTGGTCAGAAAAGACAAGCACTTAATGGCCCAAATATCACAACTTGCTTTCAGTGTGATCCCAAGAGTAACAATAAATGGTTTGGGGGATAATTTCATTGCCTTATTTGCATTAAATGTTTACTTTTGCATTCATATATAATGGGAATATGACAGTTGATGGTACACATTCCTCAATGCCTTTGTTCAAGGAAGGAGCAGATGACATAGGGAACCCACTAACCAGGTTGGAGGCTTCGTCCCTACAGGGAAAAGGGGGCAGTAAGATGACTGCTTATTATAATTCCCGCTTGAAGGGATGGTATCTTGAGCCAGACCTTTGTTTGTCACTGTCCTTGCCCTTGTAATCCTAGCTTTAAGTACAGTTTCTCTTGAACCTGTTTTCCTTTGCATCTGTGTATACATTGAGGTCTTAATGCCCCTCAATTTATCTTTAAGGATGTATACATCCTTATTTAGGAGATTAGCTTCTCCGGCTATAAAGGGCTGGGGCCCTTTATTCTCTTCAAATGGAGTAAAACCAAGGCCAGCTGAGCCTGATTCATTCTCCATTTGTTCATTCACAAAGCCATCTTTTACTGCTCCTGTTAAAAGTTCCTGAACTGTCTTCTCTTTAAACACTCTAACTATTCTTATGTAGTGGGTACATCATAAAAGATTTCTCTTAGGAGATAGGATGGCAGTTTGCAACAGTTTCTTAGCTATAACCACAACCACTGGCTTCCTGTGTAGGTGTAGTAAGATCCTGAACAAACTTGAATAATTGGATTAAAAATTTACATACTCAGCATGCTATTTTGAATTGCATTCACCACTATACATTGGACTCATCTAAAATGTTTGTGTGGCTTCCAAGACTACATGTTGTTGTGGTATTTGCAAAAAGACTTCACCTTTCCAAGATTCCAAAGAGACAGCTAGGCTAGTCTGTTTCAGAGGGCAGAATCTAGTGGCACTCCTAAGACTGATTTATTTTGCGTCTGAATCATCTGCGCATCAGAAAAGGTATGAATGCAATACGTGAAAGCTTGCGCCAAAATAAATCAATTTGACTTGAAGATGCCACTAGAACTTCCACTTCTAGCACTTTGAAAAGTCATTTATTTTAGTGTAAGTTTTTGAGGTTTTCAGTGTATTTTATACCTGCCAACAATATGCTGTCCATTCAAGGGGGAAACAAATCCAAAAACCAGTTTACTGAAAGTTTCCTATTGGAATTTTTTGAACTTACTGGTGGAAAGAAGCAGATGGGCTCATTCAATTTATGCAACAGTAGTGCTCTAATTCCATTTTAACTGTCATGGCTGCATCCTATACAAACCTGGGGCTTCTAATTCAGGCCCTTTTCGCACCTTACCTTGATAGTGCGACGAACTAGAGCCCTCACGATATTGCCAATATCGCAAGAGGCCCAGTAGAGAGCCCCTTGCAGTCTGCACACAGTAGGGCATTAGCAAGAGAGCACCAGTCCCTGCCCAGTGCCTTGTCCGCATGTCAGCATCCTGGACCAAGCCGAGGTCCCGCCCTGCCCCTGCCCCACTGCCCCGATTGGTCGGTGGTTTTTCTTTTTCTTTTTATTGTTTCATCAACTATCGTGCTAACGTTAGCACGATAGATCCTGCCAACAGGTTGTTTCATACTATGTTGGTAACGTGCTAACATGCTAACGATAGCGCCAGGTTTAAAAAAACCCAACACAGTCGGTTGGACCCCAGGAGCTGCTGTCGTCTCGAGTGTGAGTGGCGACGCAGCCCCAGAGTGGCCTCTCGCGGCGACATGTCCTGCAGTGTTCCCTGCTGCGATGGGGGCAGCAGCTGGCCTGCTGCTGGGCGGAGGATTCCCTGGGAGTTGCTGTGTGAGGGACAGGCAGCAGGGACTGCCCTCACCCCGCCCACTCCCGGGTCCTTCCCGGAAGCACACCAGACGACAGCTCTGCAGGCCCTCTGGTCATGCGACCGATGCGTGAAAGGGAGGTTATTTTCACCTTTCAGGCGAAAATAAAAAAACACGCTATCAGCACTGTCCGTGACCGTGATAGCACCTGGTTCGCCAGAATGTCATGCGGTACGGCAGCTCGTGAAGCGGGGAGGGAGCGTGCCTAATATGCTTTAAAAACGCCATGCAAAAAGGGCCTCAGTGAGACACTAGAGGAGCTCTTTGGCTGATCATTCTGAATCTCCATCCTGAAACTTCAAAACCCATAGGATAGAGGTATGGCTGTTAAGGCCTATAATTGTGTATTGTCAATGAGCCTCTAGTTCTTTTCAGAAAGACAACTTGAAGTCTTCTAACTAAAGACAGAGGTGGGGAGGGCGGAAAGAGGGGAGGCAGGAGTTTGTAAATGAGGTGACACCCATATCAGAGCGATAGGAAAGACACACCCACCATGACATCATGTTGGCATGGAAACATTGCAACAAAACCATTGTTGGGACTGAAACATATGGAAACCAGGAAGCTATTCAAATTGGAACAATTTGAATTATAGCTTTCATCAAGAATAGAAAAAAGTCTTATTCATGCTGGGAACAGCTACTGTTTTGAATGGATTTGTTTGGATAGGTGCATTTGTGAATCAAGCACGAAAAGGTGGAAACAGGCATATGAAATCAATCATGGTTAGTATTACATTCACGCCATCTCCATCCACCTTCACTTGTGGATCTAAAGTGCAAACAAAACCTCCTGGTACAGTAGAGTCTCAATTATCCGACATAAACGGGCGGGCTGATAGTCGGATAGCTGAAAATGTCGGCTAATCCAGAGAGTTGCCGATTTTCCTCTCCGGACTGTGGAAAGACAGGGAGGGAGGAAGGAAAAAAAAGAGGCAGAGCAAAAGAGAGAGAGGGGGAGGGAGGGGGGAGGGCGAGCGAGCGAGCAAGAAAGCCTGGGAGAAGGTACAGAGCGAGGCACCAGCTTCCTGACACGGCATCCTCGGAGTCTGGATCTCTTCAGCCAGCACCCAGCAACTTTCCCTTTCTGAGAGCCCCTGCTTCGGAATCAGGGACCTAGAAGCCAAGGAGGAAGGCTCAGCAGCTCAGAGCTGGGGTTCCCCCCTCCCCGAGGCCATCCCAGCCTCCCCTCCTGGATTTCCTCTGAAGGATCGACGGAGGTGGGGTTCAGAAGGAGTGAGAGAGGGAGGCAGAGAGGGAGGGGGAGGCTTTTTTTTTTTGGAGAAGGAAGAGTTAGCAGAAAGAGGCAGACTTAGCAGCCCAAGAAGCAACGAGTGAGTGGCAGAGTGGAGGGTTGGGAGGCAAATCTATGGGGGGACTAGTGCTCCTGGAAAACAGCTCCCCCAAGCAGCCATGACGTCGGATAATCCGGAATGTCGGATTACCGCAGGACGGATAATCGAGACTCTACTGTACTTCTTTTCCTTTCCTCACCCATAAGGTAAATCTGACATCACTTCTTTGCAGAAGTCTTGTCTGTGCTTACCTTTCACTCCCATGAGATGTGTAGGAGGAAACAAAGTGAAAGAGACCTATATTTATTTTGTTTTTTAAAATAATGACATCGCCCCCCCAAGTGTCCTAATTTGCCAGGGATAGTATCAATTTAATTCTTTGTTATCCTCTTTTCCAGTTGCTTTTAAATGTCCCAGTCCCATCCTTCCATTCCTTCCCCCACTTTGAGCTCAACTTACTTTAGTTGCTGTCGGTTGAGCTCAAAATGCAAAAGTAGTTTTGCACTGAATTAACTCAGTGGGGAGGAAGTGGGGTTATAATCTTTTCCGTAGGTTCCCTATTGCCCTTTCCAGTTGACTCAGAAACAAGCAAAGTGCTGAGGCCTCTCTCAGCTTGTGTGTTCTTCCTCATTAATAATGCCTGCCATCTTGAATGCTCTTTGATGTTGCTTGCCCACAAGTGTCCTGGTTTTCATCTGTGAAATTGTGAAGGGTAAGAAATGACATTGCAGGACCTACTGCAATTTTGTTCAGGGGCCAACTATTTTCCCAACATCCTAGGCTTTCATAAATTACACTGTTAATTCTTCATTTTTTAAAATTTCCTTTAGAAAAAAGGACACACACATACACTTCTTTATTAGTAGTTTGCTATGCTTCCCTACAGAATTACAGTACAATTCCAAATGTGGACTTGATGTGCCCCATGAAAATCAGGTACAGCTGTTTCCTAAATCTGATTGTCCTTTCATTTTTAATATTTTCCAGTAATTAGCTTGTCTACAAGAAATACCATACTCCCCTATAGCACTCCTGAGTATAGTGAGAGAATGATTGCCTGTTGTGATCTATGAAGTCGTACATCTTCCTTACATCCTAAGTAATTACTGTAGAAGCTCCATTCACCTTTTTCAAGACCATCAATATTACCACTGTTTGAAAGGAAGCCTTAAGCAAATGCCTTGGCTTAAATGGTCACCAATCTCTCTTGTGGTCTGCCATCTGAATTCAGAAAGAGATCAGCATAGGACCCAGGAGTCTTGTCAGCTCCAATTTTAGACACTGTAATTTCTTGATCACCTGTTCCGCGGTGATCATAATTTTTTTCTGTCAGGTCCTTCCTCCCTCAAAAAATGTATGTCTGTTTCTGTCATTTAAACAGAGTCACGGTTTTCCTTTTGTTTTTTGGAAACTCTGAGGGAAACCACTAAAATAAACTATTTAGCAATATCTCTTTACCTTTTAAAATAAATTGTCCCATGTCTATTGACCCCAAAGACAGCAATTATATGAAGCAGTTCTCTTTTTCAATTTGTTTATAATATAATTTAAGAATGTTTGAAGTGTATTAAATATTCCAAGGTTGTGTGTGTGGAACTTCTTTCAACTTAAGAAATGAATTTCCAAAAAGTTCTTCCAGAAGCAAGCAGTGCCAAAGGCAAAAGGGCAGGATCACAGGGCAGGATCAGTGTATTTTAGATTAACATTCTTAGACCCTGAAACTAAGCATTGGGAAATGCATTTCCACCTTTTGGAATGGACCAGTTTTTCTGTAGAAAAACTGAAACACTACAGAGTGAAGATGTCATCGTAAAGGATGCATGGCCTCCCTAGGAATGCTGAAGGGTTGGAAGAGGACTCCAGGACTCCTTCTCTTTCTGAATTCAGGTGGTAGACCACAAGAGAGATTGGTGACCATTTAGCCAAGGCATTCAGCCTCAGTGCCTGCAGTTCCCCACATCATGTTGTGTTTAGAGGCCTACAGTTTTTGGGAGTAAGAATGTACTTCTCAGATACTTAAATGATGCAGAAATTACTGTTCTGTAGTTCTGTGACCAAGGCCACAAGCCAACTGTTTTAGCCTTTAGAAAACCTGGGGTGGGCTATATACTTAGTCAAGGACATTCTAGCAAATGTGGCCTGCATCAAGAAATGGATCAGCTGAAAATGTTACACTGATTTGTGGAAGTACTCAGTGTAGCTCTGTGTGTAGTCTCCCCTGGCGTGATTGAGGGAAATGGTTGAAGCTCAGGGATTGCATCTCACATTCTGTTTACCGCAGGGGCAGAATTCAAAACAAGTATGTCTATTCCAAGTGTTGACTCTTTTTGTATTCTGTTTCCAACAGTGATGAGCCAAGAAAATAATCAAGTGAAAAGATGGGAAGCAGTTACTTCCCTCCATTATGTGTCCCCAGTACTATCTTCCAGAGAGCTCATGTCTCTGTTTAGCAAGGCAGAAGATGGGATTAGGATTTAAGGCTACAGTGCAAAGCCCAACATTAGTCTGGTAAAGCCAGATGCCTCTTCACAGTACACAATTATAGCACTGTAATTCCACTTTGACTGTCATGGAAACATCCTTAGGATGTTTGATGAGACACTACAGCTCTCTGGCTGAGATTTCTAAATTCCCCTCCCTAAACTGCAAAGTTGCTATGGAAGTTAAATTAGAATCATAGTGCTGTAACTGCATAGTGTGAAAGGGTCCCAGGTTCTTAGCTTTAAGTTTTTCCAAGTTGTGGATTTCTTAACTGTTACTATTTGCCATCAGTTAGCTAACCTCACAAAGTAATTTGTGCCATTTGTGATGGACCTAACCACATATTATACCCTTTCCTGTTGTTGCAATTGACTTCTGTCTACTTTTGTAATCTTTATTTAAGAACAGCCAGGAGCTCTATGAGTTCTACGTGCTGAACAGCACCCAGCTTTTTCTGGTCCTTTTTCAGTTGCAAAGAATATACCCTTTCACCTGGAAAGAAGAAAGCCCACCCTTGCTACAATAGGCTTGATTTAGAAAGTTCTGGATTACACTTAATGGAAAAATTTAGGGAAAAAAACCTAGAGTAAATACAAATTTTATGATGGCCCTGGTGATTTCAATGTGGTTTGGCTGCAGCTGAAGAATATGAATGGAACAAAATAAGCCAAACTATCTAGAAATCAATTTTAATGCTTGATTTCCCTTTTCCTTCTGGCAGACTAGAAAGGCTTTCTCCCTCCCTCTTCTCTCTCCTCTCTGTGCCATGGAAACCTAACTCTCATGTGGGATTCTTTTTAAAACTAGACCAGTCTCCAAACCCAGCCTTGTCATTTTTCCCAAGACTCTAGCAAGTTGGCTTTAAGCATCATGTGGTATTTCCCTCAAGGTGAGCCAGAAGCTGATGTTACATGTGTATGTTGTTGTCTTATGCCTGGTCAGTTTTTCTGCTTCTGTATGCACAAATTACTATTTCTTGGCACCCTAGTTCTGAACACATTTACCTGGAAGAAAGTTCACTTAACTCTAAGGGAACTCACTGCCAAGTAATACTTAAGAATACTTTGTTTGGCAAACTCAGAATTGGGCCTGGATAAACAGAACTATTTCACCCAAACTCAGAAAATATGTTGGCTAATTCCACTCTTGGTTTGGACCTGCCAATCTCCAATTATACCATTGTGGATGTGATGGAATCCATTCCCTTCCCCTGTTCTCCAGCCACTAAGCAATCAGTCCTTGGGAGAGCAGGGGCACTGGTACAGGTACAGTGCACAACCTGAATTTTTGTTCCCACCAAAAAAGCAGGGCAGAGGGTTTGGATCTGGATAGAGTGAAAATGCACATCTTAAGGAGAAATCTAATGCACATTTTATGCATGGGAGAAGACCTTCATGGGAGTTGCTCCATTTACCTTGCTGTAGCAATACTAGAATGTTATGTCTAACATAACAACTTTCTTCACCTAGCTATTTCATTTCACATGTATATATTGTTAGTTTTGGATAAAAAGTTTGCTGAAATATATTGAACTGGTCTTCTTTTTTGTGGTGTAGGATCTGTTCTTTCCATGTTATTTCTGTCTCTGGAATCAAATTTTCTGTTAAAGAAGTAATGCCCAGGCACACATCTAGTTTGTTAACTGAGGCATATCTGTACTTTCTAAAATTCTTGAAGTTTAGTTCACACTAAAGGTGTGGTGGCCGGCCCCTCCCAAAACTGCAAACCCCAGGATTCCATAGGATGTTGAAAGTGGAATCATAGCACTATAACAGGCTAGTGCGGAAATGGCCCCAGACATGCCTTTTCCTACTGGGCAAATAGAAGCACAGGGAGTAGTTCTCACTGGAAAAATGGCAGAGTGTGGAAGTGTAATAATCCCCCCACCACAATATTCTTGGTATGAACATTGGGGCAGGCCATGGCTTGTTATTTACAGTCCATTTAAAACCACACATCTCCAACACCACATCAAGTTTGGCCTTGAAATTACAGAAACTATTAGGAAAAAACAGCATTTCTTTTCTTTTCTTTTTTAAGGAGCATAGAAGCTCTGTAATAAAAGTATTGAAGCTTCCTCTTCCTTAATTAAACAAGGAGGGAGGAATGTTGTACAAATATTGAGTGGAAAGGATGTGAAACAATAGGTACAAAAAGAAAAAGAATATAGGTCCTAGAAGAAGGTGGGAGAAACAGGAAAACAACAACAACCAAAAGCTTTTCCTGTGGTAAAACTGTGGTAAAATGAAGATGGAGCATTTCATTGAATATTCTTTGGAGACAACATTTTCCAACAATTTTGGAAGTTCTCACCATTAGCATTGCCATCTTGACTTGTATTATCTTAGAATCATAGAATCATAGAAATGTAGACTTGGAAGAGACTACAGGGACCATCCAGTCCAACCCCCTGCCATGCAGGAACAACCTCAAAGCACTCCCGACAGATGGCCATCTTGCCTCTTTTCTTTCCAACTCTCCATGCAAATGTGCAAATCATGAACATCACATTACAGAAAACCCAACCAGCATGGTCATTGTCAAGAGATGATGGGAGCAGTGCAGCAAAACCTCTGGTTCCCTACCTTTATCAGAGGCTGTGCTATTGCTCTGGCCTATTCCATTCTAAAATATCCTTTCTGGGATCCTTGCAAGTCCTTATTTGACAAAGCTAGAAGGACACGAAACAACAAGAAACACAATTTGCTACATACCTTCTTTTCCTTGACTGGTTCCCACAGACTGGCAAGAAGCTGTTTTATTGCTGAAAATTGTTCTGGATCCTCACTGGGGAATAGTACCTGGAAAGGCTCTCATTTAGAGCCACTTCCACATTGAATCAAAACCAGCTGTTGCCTTATTTTGACAAAATTATTTAAAGGTGGTTAGGGGGATACATTTAACACCACTTCGTGCTTTTTTCCAGGGGATATTAAGAGTTCTACTGTGCATTCAATTGGACAGATGGGATAGTATTTTCCAGCATATGTACAACATGTTTTATTTTATAATCTTGTAGTGGTTTAGAAAATGGAGCCCCACAGGTTTGCCTTCCGGAACTATTTTAAGTACCATCATATTAGTGTGAAGGAATGTGGTTTCTCTGTGAGACCCATGTTTTCAAAGATGGTCGTTATGATCAGGTATTCTGTAACTGGTAAGGGAAAGGCTGTTGCCCATGTGGCTGAGAAGCTTCAGTTCCAAAGAAAATATATATAAACTAAGATTTAAAATGCTATAATTGGGTAGTGTCTGCCCGTGAATAGCAACAGGGTACTTGAAAACTCATATATCATTGGTATAATAATCAGAAATCTGGGTTTGGCTGTGAATTCCCAGGCTGTAAGGTTCTGATCACAGAGCTGGTCTAGGGGATTCAGGGATGGGTGAGAATTTCATCTGCTTCATTTTTGAGGTAAGGTCATTTGCCTGGTTTGCATGATAGACTGATGCTATTACAGAGTGGAATGCAGTAGCCAGCACAAAGGAGATCTCCTCCTCCTCTTCCACCTGCTGATTTTCAAAAGGATTTATGTGCTAGCCAAAGGCTGTGACATAGAGCTTAAAAATATATAAAATATTCAAAATAAAAAGTACAAAAGGCACCCAATAACTTTACATGTAGTAACCAAAGCTATTACCAGGCTAGTATTAACTGTAAAAACAGTTCAAATTATAGGTGAATTTCTAGGTTGCCAAAAAGAAAATCAAATTAATGCTTTGCATCACCATGACAATTTATGACAATTCTATTTAACGCTCTCTTTCTAATCTTTTTTGCAGCCAAAGCAAAAAGGGCCACTTTATGTATTACATAGTCATTGATATCACTCAAAAGAAATTGAACCAATTCTGCAAGATAGATTCCATTTCCATTTGTCAGCAAGAGTTTCAGGCTTTTTCTGCACCCTATCTTTTTGCAGTGGCGTCTGGTGGGGATGCTGGCATCGGCACTGCCAGGAGGGGAGCACAACGGGAGTGCTCTCCTCTGCACCAGCTAGCTCCATGATGAAGGAAGTGCAGAGTCCCAGCCTCTTTCTTATGCAGCACAGCTGGGTACTTTCCCAGGCTGCTTTAGGGCAAGAAGCACAGCCATTGCACTTCTGGGCCTTCCACAGACCAGGTAAGTGCAGGATAGCAGTGTGATCATGGGTCATTGATGGGGAAATCCCATCAATGATTTAATCTGTGATTGTATTGCTTGGAGATGGGAGAAGGATATGACCATGACCACAGCGACATCATGCAGAACCATCATTGTGATCCTGTCCTTCTTCCGTCTCCATGGTGGGTTGGGAGGGTGGTGCAGAAAGGGCCTCAGAAATCTCTTTCTTAGTCTGCTATGCAAGGGACAAGTTAGCGTGTAATTCACAATGTCTTCTACCTAATATTGGCTACACATACATAGATTGTTTTCAAATAGTACTTTAGTATAGCATTCATCTAATACAGTTGGCATTACCTGAAATCACAGTTAAGTGAAGGCTTGAAGGAAGATGGCTTGAATTTGATAAAATATCAACCTGTAAAATACTCAATTTTCAAAAAAAAGAGGACCATGGTGAGAATTTTGAGATCCTGATTTATTGTAGATCCCTTCTTGAATATGTCCAAAATAACCAGTCTCTTTTATTCATACCTGTGGCAGAATTCAATTTGGAGAAGTAGTAACTACATAGGAGATTTTATAAGTTTGGTTTCCAGTGTTGATTGTTGCTCATTTCCATGTAACACAGTATTGGAAGATGATCATTTGGTACAGTGGCAATTTGTTGAAAGTACCTTAATTGGGCACAATGTACTCTTGCTTTAACTGACAGCCAACCAAACTCAGTATGTAAAAATGCTGCAGAGAGAGCAACATTTTGGGGAAAATTTATTCTGTAACATTTCCAAGATTCTACAGGTATTAATGTCTAATCCCCCAGATTTCAGCACTGTAAAGCATCTGTGCAGTCATTTTACTGCTAAAACTTTTTAGGGCTGGTTCAATTAATTGACCTCCCTGGTTGTAACAAAATTTCATCACTGCTCCTATTGTTTTCTGGGCTTTCAGTTTCACTTCTTCCCTATGCCATTTCCAAGAGATACTCACTGAAAACAATGCCTACGTTAAGGTTTGCTCTATGACATGTTGATCTTAAATCCATTACCATGGACCATGTCTAAAAAAAAACAAAAAACATTGTCTTGGTCTTGAACTAATTTGTTGACTGGTGGTTCCGTTGACAATTAGCACTAAATGCATTCAAAAGATTTTTGAGACCCAAACAAAAGAAAGAGATGAGCACTAAATCATCTGCATACATCAAGAAGAAAATTTTTCTGTTCCTGATTACTGTAGAAGGAAAATCCACTTGAACTAAATGAGGCACATAATTGTTGACAAAGATGTTAAAAAGGGAGCCAATGTGTATCCCAGTTTCATTCCTGTGTTGTTGTAAAAGCTTTTGTCATAGAACAATTTAATCCAATTCCAACCCTCATTACTATGTGACTGTATAGTTCCTATATCAGTCTTAAAAGTTTGCAGTCAATGTCAGAACTCTATATGTTTTCCCATAGACTATTTCTATTGATAGAATCAAAAGCAGCAGAGAAATCAATAAAAGAAGGGTAACCATGTTTCTTATTTTCCTTAGTATATTTTCTTATGATATGACTTAATGCAAATGTTGTTTGTTTTCATAGTGCTATATCCACTTCTAAATCCTACTTGTTCTTCCTGTATGATTTGATTTCCTTTTAACTGGTCTCTTATTTTTTGTAGTAAGTATTGTACATTTAGCTTTGAAGTTATGTCAACGTAAGCTAACTGATTGATGATTTGGTGGATCATTCCTCTTCTCTTTCTTGTGAATAAGAAATATAACACAGTGGATCCTTGGTTTATGCTAGGGTTTGGTTCCAGCCCAGTGCCCCTGTGGATACCAAAATTTGTGGATGTTCATGTCTCATTAGATACAATGGTGTAGTAAAATTTAGTCCCTTATATAAAATGGCAAAAATAAAAGTTTGTGTTTTGGATTTTTTTTTGTGCGGAGATATTTTCAAACTGTGGCTGGTTGAATCTGTTATTAGATAAGACCTAAATTCTGAGAAAATTTGTTGGTACATATCTAAGTGATTCATTGATTTATCACAGAATAGTTGGCACGTACTTGCCAAGTAATCACTGTGTAATTTCTCCTGGACAGTGCTACTCTGTGTAAGAGATCTGCTTTGGCTTCAGCTTCCTTTTCCTCAGTTCTCGAGTTAGATTTGCTGTTTTGTGCTGCCTGTTCACGTAGTGGTCCTAAGGACATTACTAAAGGGAAATGACCACATTCAGCACATTCTATGATGGCATAATATTTACTTATGGGAATAAAAAGGATGAGACTATTATTTAATCAATGACACTGCTACCTTGTTTGCTTAGATAGGTATAATAACCCCTAGATACCTCAATTGAGCTGTCATGTAGAATGAATAGATTATGCTAGTATATAAACCCTAAATGTTTTAATCCTTACTGATCACATTTATTGTCCATTGAAATATGTGATGTTAAAAATATATATCTTCCAGTTCTAGGCCTAGGCTCTAGGTTGCCAAAGATCCTCTTCAGCTGCTTCAGTTCAGGTGCTGATATATAAAAATAAATGCTTTGAGGAAAGTCTGATTTATCTGTTCTAACAGAAATTTTAAATCTTTTCATACCTTTGGAGTTAGTAGTAAAACTGCTATTAGGGGAAAAATGAATAGTTATTCAGAAAAAGATATTATGTATTAATTTGTATTGGCAAAAGAGTTGTTTTACAAACCAAATCCACCATCTGAGATTCTCCTGCCAATTCTATTGAAATAAAAGACACCAGACTACTATTTCATCAACCCTTAGATTCTCTAAGCTGGCTGACCAAATGAGTTATATCCTTAAGGTATGGAGGATTAAGTTGTGAGACCAGGTCTCTTGAAGGCAAACTACATGTGTTATATTTTTGAAGAGGTCCAATAAATTCCTTATCTGTCACTTTATTTTCACAGCCTGCCAGGTTCCAGGAAATTATATCAAATTCTTTAGTCAATTGCAATTTCTAGAGAATGGTTTGAAAGGCTCAGTTTCTGAGGAGTCATATACTATTGGTAGATCATCTTGTTCTCTCTCAGACTTAAACTTTGAGTACGTTTTATGTCTTTGTTCCATGCTCTTTCCCATTTTACCAACTCAGTGTTATGACCAATATTTTGTGGCCGCTTTAAGATAATGTCCTTTATTTGTTCTTGCTCCATCTCTCTTTCTAATAAGATTCTGTGAAGTTTTGAGATTGTCACCAAAATTTTATCTATTTTATTCTCTTCTTTCTCCAACCTAGTAATTTCTATATGTATTTTGAACCTTTTTTTTAGTTGTCTATATGGAAACTAATTCAGTTCAAGATTCTGGTCACTTAATTCTTTTCTGGCCTTCAACACTGGGGTTCTTCCTTCACATTTTATTAGATCTTTATATCTTAGTATTTCTCCTGATTTAGTTTCAGTTATTTTGAAAGCTTCTTGAGGTGACATCCAGATTGCTAACTTGTAAAATTTCCTATTGATGGTCTGCCAAGCTTTGATTAATGCTCTCCTCACAAAATGCTCTCTAAAATCTCTTACCTCTGTTTTCCTATAACAAAGGTAGCTATGCCAGCCAAATCTAACATCGAAACCTTCTAATTCCAGTCATTTTTTATTTTCCAGTGGTATCCAATCTTTGATCCAATCTAAGCAACATGTTTAGTAATACACTTTCAAATGGAGTAGTCCAAATCCTCCTTTCTCCTTACTATCTTGTAGTGTTTTCAATTCAATTCTTTTTTCCCCCTGCCCATATATACTTTGATAGCTCTTTATTCCAATTTGCAAATAGCTTCTCGTTGCTTATTATTCGAAGGTTTTGAAACAAAATATGAATTTTGGTAACACTGCCGTCTTTATTGTATTTATTTGACCTATTTTATTGTATTTATTGTATTTATTTGACCTTTATTGTATTTATTCAGTGGTGGAGGGTTAGGACACCATTGACAGGATTTATTTTGTCATTGTTTTAGTTCACATAGCAGGTGTATATTGGTGAATATATGGGACCAAAATGTACACCATGCATCAGGATCATGAAATGTCAATTCAGTGTTGCTTCTCTCTCCATATTGGGACAGACATTTGCAAAAGACTTCATTGCTTAAATCCAGAACAGCCCCAGAGTAGATTGGATTTCTGCTAAATGTTCTTTTGTGGATATCATTACTCCATCTAATTTCCTCACTGGCCAGTTATGCATAACTACTTGCAGTTCATCTAAACATCTTTTCCTGCACTAACCATAATTAGAAGTATCTTATACTCTTAATCACAGATCTTTTAATCACTATGCCCTCTGCCATTTCCCTCAGTCTGTGTTTTCAAAGCCTCACTTGCAGATGACCTATTGGGGCTGTATGGTGCAAAGTTTGGTAGAATATTATTGTCTTTCCTTTGTTCAGAGGGAGGAACACCATCTGAATATTCATCTACTGTCTTGAATCATGGGTCAGTAGGAGTAAGACTAAAAATAGAGCATGCATTATCAGGACTAAACCTGGTCCATTATTACTAACTTGGGAATAAATTTTGGAATTCAAGTTCCAATCATAATATCATTTAGTTGCTTGGTTACTGAATTTATGGATGACTTGACTGCTTCTGGCTTATCCTTATCTTGATGATCTTCCAGTCCAGCACTGTCTTTCTTTTCTTAAATAGAAAACTTGTCTGAGGGGCAACAGTCAAAATCCTAAGCTCTATCAATCCAACTAATGTTCCAATAATAGCTTTCAGGCCAAAAACTTCCTTTTGCAACCCAGAAAATAACAGAAATATTTTCTGCAATAGCAGAAAAAAAAATTCTGCTATTTGCTCAGATAAACAACATTGACCTCATGAAAGGCCATACACTGAGGGGATCTCATGCTCTGCTGCTGTTGAGTTGGGTTTATTAATAATTTCCTAAAGAGTATTTACTGTTTCTTTATATGAAGAGAACTGCATTTAGATTGTGAGCAATTTGCTTCAGCTAGACCTGGGTCAATGGACCAATTTGTAGAACTTTCATTAGAGGAATATAATCAGTTTCTTGCCTGTACTACATCATCTATTACCTCCGCTGTTACACAAACACTTTCTAAGCCACCAAGTCTATCCGTTGGAGGTAGATCCATGATCTCTTGATCCAGCCACCATTTGCTCCCTTCAGATACCTTTTCATCATTTGCTAACTCATAATATTCTGATATTGATTTCTGGACTAAGATAGGTAGTATATTTTTAAGCTGAGCTTTTCTGCGTTGTGCCTGAGTAAAGATACCATTGAGGTACTGACAGTACGTAAAACAAATGGTTTAGTCCTCCTATACTGTAGACCGTAATGCCTATGCTCAGTTTAATGAAAAAATACTAAAGTGATAAATTTCAAAAATATATCTTAATATTAAGATACTAAAATATTAAAAATTCTCTACAAATTTGCAAAATATAAAGTTCATGAAATTAATGAACTTCACAGAATAAATGAGTCAACAACTCTTACTTTATAAGCAATCACGTCTGGTAAAAGGTCTGCAGACCAAGTCCAATCTCTGAATAAAGATTACATCTGCACAAAAAGATTATATGTGCAGATAGGCTCTTTCATATTGGGCTGATCAGGAAAGCTGTCAGTCTCAACAGTACCCCAAGTTCAAGACCACCAGCAAGAATTCACATGTCACATTCAAACTCAGCCTTTTCTAATCTCTTCTTACTCCTCTTCCTCTGCATCCAAGTAATTTTAGGCAAATGCAAAGCTTTTAACTTGTAGGAACTACAAAAAGAAAAATATAAACAGAAGGAAAAAATTATAACAAATGTTTCTCTGTGATAAGATGGCTGATTTGTTCCTTCAACAGCAAAGATTTTAGAGTAAACCATGGTCTCTTTAGCTTCCAGCCCCAAGACTATACTGTATTTGCCAGTGTATAACACTCACTTTTTCTCCCGAAAAATACTGTTTGAAAATGGGGTGTGTCTTATATGCTGGTGTATCTTCTACACTGACAAATAGTATTAGCCAGAGCATAATTGGGATGTGTCTCATACATAGGTATGTTTTATATACAGCAAATACAGTAACTTCTCCAAGCATTGAGACACACTAATTTTATTGTATTCCTCCTCTTTTTTAATTCTTTTCAATGTTACGTCAGAAAGGATTGCCATTCAAATTTTTCCCAGTGGGAAAAGTAAAATTATCAGTTGGTTGACAACACTCCTCTTGAATTACATAGCTCGCAAGATTAAAAATAAGAAGGTAATAAAGGAATGAAACAAACACATATCTGGCTATGCTGCTTTCTTATCTTTTCCCACAAAAGAGATATACTGCTATACTCCAATACTTCAAGAATGCCCACAGTAGCGTTTTGCCAGACCTTGGAAATATTACTTTTTTTTGAAAACTCCCCAAATTGCCCAGCAGTGGTTGAGAGATTCTAGGAGCTGTATACAAAAAATTTCAAAGCTCTGGAATAAGCCATACAGTTCTGTTTATATACAAAATGAAACGGATGATTTTGCTGAGTGGCTGTCTAGTGAGTTGTCTCAGGGTACCTTCCAGGGTAATACATGTTCAGGAGATTTTTTTATTTGTACCACATGGAGAAATAACTTGGGTTGCTTTGAATAATACTCATGTTGGGAGGAGGGGGCATGCTTTGAGCTTACATATTTTGGGTCAGGTCTGCTCCATGCGAATGCTGTTAGTATGGGGTCTGAGTTTTTCTCCAGCATTTAGAAAACTATATCTTATGTAGACAATGCCTTGGCTATAATGGGAAGCTGGGGTTGAATACCAATTTCCCTCTAATACTTTTTTAATCATTTTGGTGAAGATGACTATAGTCATCCATTTATGTTGATTAATGACATTGCAACATCCGTGGGGCTATCTGTCTATCTTATAAAGGCTCTTGTTTTCCTGATAATGGGCCCCTTCCTTGTTTTCCTGCCCCATCTCAGAGAATATGACCACTAACATGAATTCTGTGGTTTTGTTTTATCTCAATTATTACATTTGGAATGGCTCAAACACCTGTAACTTAAGAAGGTTCATAACAGGAAATATGGTGAGTTTTAAGTAAATAGAATTTTAAACCTGAACTCAAGTCCCAAATCGTCCAGAATTCAAACTGCAAGAGCTATTGTAGTATAATAGAAGACAGACCAACATGGTGGTTTTGCTATTCCAGAAACCAACTTACACTAGTATACCAACATCCAACAGTTTGGTCAGGATTTTGTATTCTCTTGGTGACAAAGTTAGCATTTCCTCCACTAGCCAAAACCCCAGCAACAAGCATATAGCTGTTCTACCAGAAACACTCCCAGCAGTCATGGCAATGTTGGTGGTACCTTAGTGGAGCAGTAAGGCAGTGACAGCCTCACATCAGCCACTGTTGGAGCCAAGTCATGCAGATCAATAGAGAAACATCTTCTCCTACCATACACTTAAGGCACAACCTGGAAGTATTGATGGAAAATAAGTTTTGGTTTGCAGTTATGAAAATATCCACTTTGCATCCTTTATGACTGCAATGGAACAGGGTGCCTTTAAAATTTGTATTTTATAAAAACCTGGGATCCATTATGTGGGGAAAATGCACATAAAACCATCTGCACATTTTAAAATGAGTACAGTAAAACATCTGTACATTTGAAAGTAGGTTCATCGAAACATATGTACTTTGAAAATTCACACAAACACACTTTAGTTGGAGGACAAATGCCTCCAAACGTTGGGAAAATGTGTTCAAACTTCCACATATATCTTGCCATCTCTTTGCTGTGAGAAGTTTCTCTTCTCGGTATCTGTATGAACATGGTCCTTACCATGCCAGGAATATTCACTTTGGCTGATGCAAATGTGGGAATTTCATTTCAGGATTTTTGTTTTGTGGAAAAATATACTTATATTTGCAGTTATCTTCATATTCAGGATGGAAAGAACTTGAAGATTTAAAAAAAAATGTGGGAGAAAGCAAGACAGATTTCTCATTGCTCATTCCTATGAAAAGTTTCCAAGAGTTCAGCTCAGGTTGAAGCTGATTGAATCAGACTGTAAGGATTGTGGAATTTCTTCTATTTTTATCAAAGAGGTAACATATTCATATTGTGTTTGCATCCCAGGGCAAACTACTCAGGGCAGCATACCTCAGAGCCGGGCTATTTTCTTCACACAACAACCTGACAAGGTAGATTGATTCTTTCAATTTTTCTGTAAGATTTGTGGTTAAGCAAATATTTTAACCCAGGTCTCCTTGGTCAAAGTCTGTAAGCCTTATCCTCTGTGTTGCCATCACAGGGAAATATTTCCAGGACCTATTATTAGCAGTATCTTAATAACATAACAAATATTATCAGATACAACAGTGACTAGCTGAAATATTAAGAGGAATATTTTTCTCACAAAAAATTATTTTTATGGCGTGCCTGGCATATTTGTGTATTCCTCAGGACAACATGTCACCAGCCTACACCATATTCATTACACATCACGGTGCTTGGAAAGCTATCAAGTATTCTAGTTATAGATCACGAATAAAAACATTCCAGATTGATTCATGTGCCTTTCTAGAGTTTGGACCTGGTTGTGTCACTTGCAATGATTTAAAAAAGGCCTGCTTGGTTTCTGTGGGTTGCCAGGTTCTGAGTAATGCCATGTCGTGTGTTCTGCATTTGAGTTCCAAGATCTTCATTCTGCATTTGTTCTTCCAAGTCGTGAATGTGTGCATGCCCAATGACCTTCAGATTTCTGTTCTAATTTTGTTTGATTTAAAGTCTCCACAAAAATAATAAGTTTACTTTTAAACAGAAATCTATCTAGTATTCAAAAGGCAACCAGAAAATTTTACTTCTCTTCCTATTGTCCATAATGACAGGCTGTTTGCACAAGATATTGGGTGGTATCCTCTTAGAGGCTTGTATATACATGTGTTCTCTAGTGGATGAATCATGGAGGGCACTCTTCTCTAGCCCTTTATAACCTGTCCAGCCCCTTTTTCCTGCATCTGTAAAGCCCAAGGAAGGGCAGCAATGCTGCCAACCAGCGGGGGGAAGGGAGAGTCGATTCAAACAAAGGGAAAGAAAAAGAGGGGGGCACTCAACCTGGGTATGCACGCTTGTCTCTTGTCTCCTCTGGCCTGAGACCAGCCACATTTTCATTTTCTGAATTGCCTTTCCCTCATCTCCCTGCTGCTAAGTAACAGAAGTAGCCCCTCCAGGGGTTGGCAGCTAACAGGGTGGGTTGAAGACACAAAACTGTGTAGTCAGAGCATTATGTTCTGCTTTCTTGATGTAGGGTCTTGGTCATTATCTGCACACTCAACGATTCCTGCTTCACTTCTATATACATTACATAGCATAAAACTATTAATAAAATGATTGTGAGAGACACCAGTCACAGCCTGGTAAGAAAGACATGGCTTAATAGGAATGAAGAGCTGGTTGTTTTTGCAGTAAGGTAGACATGTATGCTAACTTGCACAGGATGTACTTCTGTTTGAAGGCTTATCTGTTGACCATCAATGCTAATCAGAATATGGATGACACCCAACCCTATTACTCCTTTCTACCTCAAGTCAAGGAAGCTGCTTCAGTCCTCCTAAACCAGTTCCTGTCATCAGTAATGGACTGGATGAGGGAGAACAACTGAAACTTAATCCAGATAAGGCAGAGTGGCTCCTGGTCAGCCGAGAGGCAAATCAGGGAATAGGGATTCAGTCTTTTTTTTTCCTATCTGTTATTTTTGTTGTGCTGCTTTTTTATTATGTTTTTAATTTTTTTGATAGTTTAATGATCCTTTAACTGTTGTATTTTGTGAATTTTAACTTTGTGTTTTTTATCTTTTGTAAGCCTTGAATCCTGAACCAGGAAAAAGTGGGATGCTGATGGTGGCGATGATAATGATGATGATCATATTTGAATGGCAGTCCAGTCATATTTGAATGGCAGTCCAGTCCAAGTCTGGATTAAAGACAAAGAACCAGAAGAAAAGAGAGCAGGTACCTTCAAGTGATCCATCATCCATTTATAGATATTTGGGGGGAATTTATTGATTATGTGTTAATAAAGGGGAAAGGAAAAAAACCTAATGAACAATCATTACAATTTTGGAAGGGGAATAGAGCTTCTTGAAGGGAATGGAAGTGGTTATATCTCTAATGGTCCCGGTGGTGGGGAGCACTTATGATTTAATTGTAGAATAGACTAAGTTCAAGAATATATGGTATATAGTGGTTTGTTAGTTTATGTTTATTATGTATTTGGTATTGTGTTATTGTTTTGCAGTGTCATGTATTGTTATGTTGTTTAATTAATAAAAATTATAAAAAGAAAAAAGAAAAAAGTGATCCATCATCCATTTAGGCTTGGTAGACTCAGCATAAACTCTGGTCACCTGGTCACTCTTCCTAATTATGAGAATAAAAATTGCATTTCAGTTTAGATGATAAATATTTCTAAGTTTGAACTATACATACATGTTAGCATGTGCAATATTGTGGAAATCTGTTTCCTGTTTTGTCATCATCTTTTCCTTTTCCCCCTTTTGTGTATGATGCATTTTGTCTTCTTTGCAGTGCCTAAGTGGCCACTGAGTTTTACAACCACTTCTGACTTGGGTTTATTTCATCCATGATTTGCTAGAATACAAAAATTCAGGTGCAAAGTGGCATTTGGACTGAGGGAAAACTAGTTATACACATAGAGCTGGTCTTGTCATTAGGCAGAGTACAGTAGGTATGCCAAACTGCTTAAATGGACGATGATCATCATCACCCAGTTCTACTTGACTTTAAAGAACCAAGAAAACAATATTCCTGGCATCTGAATGATAATTTATTGAAAGACAAAGAGATAATGAGAAAGGCCAAAGAAACTTTACAATTATTCTTCAAGAAAAATATGACGAATGGGATGAACATGAGTATGATATGGGATTCCTCTAAAGCAGTGATGAGAGTTTTTTTTATTCAACAACAACATCACGAAAACAAGAAAAAGAGGGAGTCCTGTCAGAGACAGGACAATGAGTTAAAAGAGAAACAAGATGAATGAGAAAAGAGCCGTAACAATAAAAAACTTAATTTGGAAATCAAGATACTTCAAAACGAGATCTCACAATTAGCAATGGAAGAAATTGAACGGAAGTTGAAATATCTGAGACAGTTTCATTTTGATCAGGCTAATAAGGCTGGAAAATGGCTTGCCTATAAACTGAAAAAGAAAAAAAGAAATAAACATTATACTTGAAATAAAACAAGGAGAAAAGACCTTCACAAGACAAGAAAAAATCAAACAAGCTTTTGAAAAATACTATAGTAATTTGTTTAGGAGAAAAGAAGTTTCAAAAAGAGAACCCTAGCTAAGAAAAGATTTTTTGGAAAAACAGGGGATTCCTAAAATATCATCTGAAAAACAAAATCTGTTGAATGCCCCAATTACACTGAATGAAGTTGCAGAGGCATTGAACCAGGTAAAATCAGGAAAAACCCCAGGACTGGATGGCTTCACGCCTTTTTACTATAAGCAACTTCGTGAAGAGCTGATTAAACCACTGTATACCATGATTAGAGGAATAAATGAAAACGGAAGACCTGGCACATGGGGTGAATCCAACATCACTCTTATATTAAAAGAAGGGAAAGATCCCAAAGATGTATGCAACTACAGACCAATATCACTGTTGAACATCGATTATAAAATCTTTGCTTTGATATTGGCTATAAGATTAAAGAAGATACTCCAGGACATCATGCACAAGGATCAGGCTGGATTTCTCCCAGGTAGAAATATAAGAAATAATGTGAGAATCGTCCTGAATAGTATTGAGTATTATATAAGAAAACCCAGTAAGAAATTCGCCTTGGTGTTTCTTGATGCAGAAAAGGTGTTCGATAATATTTCCTGGGAATTTATGAAAGACGTGATGGAAGAATACGAGATGGGAAGAAATTTTGAACAATGGATAGAAATAATTTATAAAGAGCAAAAAGAGTGGTTGATTATAAATGGTGAAAAAACTAACCAATTTGATGTTTCCAAAGGAGTACAATAAGGCTGCCCTCTCTCACCACTATTATTTTTTATGACACTAGAAATATTATGTAAGAAAATTAGAGGAAATGAACAACTACGTGGGATGAAAATGAAAAATGGAGAAATCAAATTTAAGGCATTCACAGATGACTTAGTTCTATTCATGGAAGAACCAGAAAGCTCCTTAACAAAATTAATAGAGATTCTATAGGAATATGGACACTTGGCTGGAGTTAAAATAAACAAAGAAAAAATAATGCTACTTACAATAAATATGCAAAAGAAAGAAGAAGAAACACTGAGAGAGCTCTCAGGCTTCCAACTGTCAAAAAAAAGTAAAATATCTAGGAATTACAGTCACAAAAAAGCCCTCAGGACTATATGATAATAATTATCAAAAGATATGGAACCAGATTAAAAATGACCTTTTTGAGATGGAACAAATTTGATTTATCTTTATTAGGTAGAGTCACTATGATAAAAATGTCTGCATTACCTAGATTAATGTATTTGTTCCAAAATCTCCCTGTGATCATGAATGAAAAACCTTTCAGACAATGGGAAAGAGAGATATCAAAATTCATTTGGTCTGGGGAAAAACCTCAGATTAAAATGAAGATATTGCAAGACTCCAAAAATCATGGAGGATTTGGTCTGCCCTCTTTAAAACTATATTTTCAAGCATGTACCTTGATATGCATAAAGGATTGGATCTCCCCTGAAAGTTCACCATTATTACAATTGGAAGGTTTTGATAACCGGTTCGGTTGGCACGGTTATCTAAATTACAATAAAACTTCAGTAAATGGAGACTTCAATAATCATTGTATTCGAAATCCACTAATAAGAGTATGGAAGAAAGTTCACCATAAATTTTATATGAAATTACCAATATGGACCTCCCCTTAAGAAGTTTTCAAAATAAGCCCGACAAAAAGTGGCCAGTTGCTTAAATATTCAGATCTCATTAAATGGGAAGGAAATACCCCTAAACTGAAAACAGCAGAGGAATTAAAACAACAGGGAAATGAAATGAACTGGTTCCCATACAGACAAATTAGAGAAAGATTTAATATGGTTAAAAATCTATTAGGTTTTGAAACCAATAAAAATGAGCTGGACAAGATCTTAACAGACAACGAATCTAAAGCAATCTCTAAAATATATAAATTACTTCTTGAATGAGATTTAGAACAAGAAACAATTAAAAAGACAATAATAAAATGGGTGCAGAACGTAGGACATCAGATAAAAATCGAGAAATGAACCAAAACATGGAAGGAAGATATAAAATTCACTCCCAGTATGAACTTGAGAGAAAATTATTTCAAAATGCTTTATAGATGGTATATAACACCAATGAAAAGGAAAAAGATATTGCATACGGGAAGTGGAAAATGCTGGAAATGTAATAATGCAACAGGAACATATTACCACATGTGGTGGACGTGTAATCAAGTAAACATGTTCTCGCGGAAGATACATAATTATATTCAAGAAATATTAGAGATAAAATTCGAAATGTCACCTGAACTATATTTACTGAGTATGACTGATGATCATAAAGAACTAAAGGAACACAAAAAGATCCTGTTATATATGATCATGGCAGCAAGATTGTGTATTGCACAACATTGGGAGGGTGGAATAATTCCATCCGTGGAGGAATGGAAAGTTAAGATCATCGATATGATGGAAACAGATAAATTAGAATGTTTGTTAAAGGATAAGATGATTCAGCAAACTGAAAGAGAATGGAAACCGATATTAGACTGGATAAAGAAAAGATAGAAAAAGAGATAAAATAGATAAAGCAATTTAAAAAAATGAAAAATGATACAGATCAAAGACGATGTAAGAAATCAAAATAATGGTATATAGTAAAACAAAACTATTTTCCGTAATGATTACTAATCAATATAGTGAATAGAAAAAATATTTCTGAGAAATGGATATGGAAAATACTAAGATTAAGGTGTAACTTTGGGGAAGCGCATCTAAAATGGAATGTTGTGGGGGGAAGCAAAGGAAGAACAGGAATATGCATATAAAAATGGAAGAAATTGTAATTTGAACTGATGTAAATCTTAATAAAAAAACCCAAACTGCTTAAATGGAATTTCAGGGAAGGACGGAAAATGTTGTTTAATATTCTTCTTTTTTTGAAAACGAGGGTGTGGGAGAAGTACTTCTAACATTTGTTCCCTCAGAATGCAAAACAAGTTAACAGACCTTTGATGCTACTGTATGTACCTTGACTTGGCAGTGGGGTACCATTTGGACTTCTACTGTAAGCAGATGCCTATTTGATTTGTGTGTGTATACCTTTGCTGCTTCCTTGTAACTCTTGAAATTTACTTCCTCTTACATTTGACGAAGACAGCATTGTGAAAGGAAAGCAGAAGAGTGCCTTGCTACTTTGTAGTACCTGGTTCCAATAAGTGGAATTCATGTGGCTAGAAGACAAACAATGAGTGTATCTTCCTCCCTCTGTTGTTATGAACTTCATAACTAAGACGTTTGTAAATTTGATTTTTGATCTTCTAGACGTCTGTTTATTATAAGGAGCTGATTACCTGAAATGCTGATGATACTTTAAAGGGCAAGAATATGGGAGAAGCTCGGCATAGCAGAAGACTGAGTACGCATAAGTAGGACCCAAGATGAAATAACCAAGGATCATGCCATTCCTAATAAATAATACAAATTTGGAAGATAATTAATTATTTGGTGCCCTGGTAACTAATAGCTTTTCTCCAGTCAACTGAGACAGTGAAACTGATTCATTTTTTTTTAAGAACAAGGGAGAATCCTCTGGAACTGAAGTGAATATGTAAACCACAGCCCAGCACAAAATTACTGGAGCAGACCTTCTCAGAACAATAATGGCAAAATTTGGAACAAGGATTGCCTTAAGTAGATTGGGAATAGTACAGCCCTCCAAATGTCAGACTGCAACTTCCATCAACTGTAGTCAGCACTGTCAATGGATACAAATGCTGAGAGTTGCAGTCCAACAACTTCAGAAGGCCTAATAATTTCCACTTGTGATCTAAAGTATATAAATAAGTATGATACTTTGTTAATCCAAGAAACATGAGCTGTGTATCTTATAGTTCTAGATAGCTTAGAGTGGAACCAACAGAAACTCAACTGTGAGACTATTTAATAAAACATACCAAATATTAAGAAGAAGTGTGTCTTTCTTTTTATCTGGGTTTCTTTTATGTTTCTGGATAGTTCAGCAAATAGGAGCCCTTTGCTCAACATGTGGCTGGGCAAATGTGGCAGAAAAAGAAAACAGTACAAATTTCTTGGTTTAGTTTCCCATTGTAAGACATAAGGCTGATGGATAATCAATTTCACCATTTCCTCTTACCATATCTTCTACTCTGCAAAATTTCTATGTAATTATTCTTGAGTATTTCTTGTGGAACTACAAATAATGCATTGTAGATCATCCAGAAATCTATGCAAAACTAAGTGCATGCTTATCTGTTTTATTAAACTATCAAAGTTAAACCTTTCATTAATCCTGTACTATAAAACTCTAGATATTGTAGTTGGATGGAAAATTTAGAACTGTTATGTCTATTCTGTAAAGCATTTTCCTAACTTTCCATGGCTTAATTCAGAACTGGGTCAACATCCATTAGCATTGTTACAGTTGGTTAGTCATGACTAACCTATATAGCATTGATTTCTGTGGGTCTGCTCTAAAATATGACTAAACCTGGGTCTAAAATCCATTTTAAAAAGAGAGAAAAAAGAATTTTATGTCTTGAGCCTTCACCTTATCAATTACTACTTATTGTCCAAGCCATTTAATGAAGCTAAATATTATAGGGGCCGTTTATTCCCAAGGATTAAACTGTTTTGCCTCCCACAGAACGATTTTCTCAGTGATATGCACCTAACATACAGCATCTCTTTCTTTCACAAAAAGAAGCACACTAAATACAAAATATGTGAGGAAGGAAAATCATGCACTGTGACAAAAAGACATCTTTTCACCACTTAAAAGAGCAATTCTTTTTTTAAAAAAGCGCTAAGCATATTGTTCAATTTGATCTATAGAACCAATCACAGCTCATACAGAGCTCCCAAATTCAGTACCCTGGAGATTCAGTAGACCTTACTTTTGCAGCTAGCAGATATGCAGAAGACTGTGTTCTTTAATTATTTACATTAAGACACCACTGAAATCAACATGAATAGTTGGCTTTTATTGAGAGACAAACTGCACGTGGCATTAATCATAAGTTTAAGCAAACATGATTTACATGGCTGTTTTTATGTTGGAGAAAAAGCAGCCATGTAACTATGGTCATTACTGCATGACATATACTGCCATTGCGGCAGTTTGTTTCCAAGTCAGGAGCCATGCTACCACACGACGTAATTGCTATCCAGCTGCTATCCCGTCTCCAAGCATTGCCAAGCTGCCCTATTCTAGTTCCAGAAAAAAATCTGTTAAGCACCTCCTATAGCACTTCAATCCCATCAGCCAGCTCACTGCAGTACTGTTATAGACCTTGATAGCACTTCCAGTCATGCGAATTCAGCAGTGGGTGGGGTGTAGGTGTGCCCAGCTTGTCCCTCCCTCAGTGACTCCCATGACGTTGTAACTTTGAAACCTATCACCTCTCCATGGATTAAAACTTTTTATTTTTTAAAAACATTTTTAGGCATTATAGAGTGAAAATGCAATAGTGTACTGCTGTATTTAGTACTGATTCCAAAGAAAAACAAACAAACAAAAAACCCTGACCAATCAGGGTGGTGGGGTGGGATGAAGGCAGGGACAGGGAGTGGCCAAGGACACTGTTGTATAGGAGGAACACCGGTGGCAATACCGCTGCTCGCCTGCTGAAGGCAGAAGGGCATAGAAAACAGTGTTCGTAACCCGAAGGTGTGAATGGCAATGCCACAGTTGTAATGGTATATCATGTGAAATGGCCTCTACTGTGGAAATGGCCTATGTATTATGCTTAGAATTGCCTCCTGCCTATACACCTATCCCCAGCAAATCTGTTATTTACTGAAAATGGTACCTTCAGAAGCAAAGAGGGGTTATGTGGACATGAATTTTAGTGGGATGGGGATATGTAAGATTCTGGTCTGAATTCACATCGTATACCAGCCTGTGTACCCATGGCTTCTTTGTCTCCAAAGCATGCTCATTAAACACACTGTTAGTGTCATGTGTAATTTATCCCTCACTTAAGTCTCATTGCTTTTAATAGGACCTAAATGCAACTCACTTCCTTGTGCCAAACCATAATGACAGAGCAGAAGGCAATCCTTATATTCTTCATACAGATATGCCACATTACAAAGCTGCTTACTGCCAATCATATTATGCAGAAATTGTTCATGTCACCATCTTCCAATTAAAAACACTTTTTTAAACATGACTTTTGCCATCCAGCTCTTTTGTAGTCAAAAGCAAGAGCTACTTAAGACAGAGACAGGGAGAAACCACATGGCCATCTTCCTTGTAACCCAAGCTCTCTCATCTACCAAGTAGCAGAACGGACAAAAGAGCTTTGATCACTTTCAGTCTCTTTTAACAAGAAGACTTGTTTTAATTATAGAATACCTCAGCTATTACTACACATTCGCTTGGCACAGTTGGCATATGACATCATTGCACAAAAGCTTTTTTTCTTTTTCTTGAGAGCATTCCAGCAGTAGACTGTTCTTCTTAGAACTCATGTAGTAGAATTTCTTTGCAGCCAGATGAAAAAGGTGTCTTTAAAATAGGGCCAATAAAAATAAGATAGTAATGTGGATCCATTCCCAATGACCACAGAGGCAACAGACGCACAATGAAGACATGTTCCCATTCACTGCTCATCAGTTTCTGTCAAACTCTCAACAATGCTGGAGGTTTCCACACTGCCTCTTAGACATAAGACAACCGTTGGATTTCCAGTAATCACAAGGCCAACGTTAATTTTACAAACTTTAATTGTTGTCTACTTTTAAAAAAAGAGTTCAGGAATGTTTTTCTTTCTGAGCCACTGTGACATTCTGCACTGCAAATATGCTACAGATTAAATACCAGATGAAGTCAATGTAACATGAAAGGGAGCTTGCTGGAATCTCATAATCATGACTTGAAGTGTCATAGAGCTGCAACATGATACTCTATAAAACTCTGCAGAGAACAGTATTAGTAATTAACCTGGGTGATTTTTGTCAGCTTATTTAATTTCAGATGGGAAAGACACTTGTGTATATCCATGTCATATGAAAGATTATCCTACACTAATGCAAGTGGCATTATTATTAATTGCATTACAAAAATATGTATTGCTCCTTTAAAAAGCCCAGACAATTATTCCCCTATTTGCTGAAAACTTTGTAATATCATTAACAGTGCAAGCACAAGGAGAAATGTTACATTTTCATATTGCCCCACTTTTCAAGGACTACAGCAAAAGATTTGGTAACAAAATGAGATTTATTTCTCTGTATATGATGGATTGTTGTGTTTATATCCATTGCAATTGCCATGGCATAGTGAGGATAAAAACATCTCTTAAAACAAATGCTAAGCTCAAACCTTAATAATAAATCAATATACTCTGGTTCCTCTTCAGATCATATAAATAATAAATTATTTGCATGAATGTCTGTGATAACGGTGATGTGCTTTGCTAGCCAAAATGATCTTATCAAGCTGATACAGTGGTATGCTGCATTCTACACAGGAATTTTTAAATGTTTTCGTGCACAGTGGTTTTCAAACTGTTTTAGAAAGCCCCATAACTTCTGTTCCTGCAGCTGAAAGACAATAAATCTATATACATATATGTATGTGGGATAACCATACAGACAGTCAGAAACTCCTTTGGGCCTGCACTGCTGAAGAGGTAGGCAGTTTAAAATCTCAGCTGAAAGGGGACTTGCCTCTTCAACATGTTGTGGAATCTTCAAATAAATGTCTGGCATTGTGAAATCGGGAACAATTTGGAAGCTCACCAGGAGCGACAAATGGACTTTGGACTACAGGTTCAGAATCAATACTGTTGTACAGGTTAACATTTGTAATTCCACAAACTCTATGAATATATCTTCAGTTTTCAATTATAATTTACGGCCATTCTTCTGATGTACAACATTACAGGCTGAGCCTTTCCAGTTGTACCCAGGGCATTAGGTCTGGAATTAGGAATTCGTAACTTATTAACTTGGGTAAGATTGGAGGCAATATGATATCATTTTAAATTTGAGACTTTCTGTCCTCTATTTTCACAAGCTTGGAGGGAAGCTTGTTTCTCTAAGCTATGGATTTGGATGCCTCCAAAGCAATCATTCTGTTTTAGAAAAATATTTCTCTGGTTGGTGCATCTGTAGGGCAAAGTGGAATGGCAGAGCTCTTCAGTCATCTTCATCATGCTCATTTCTCCTCAGAGATTAAGGAGGAATTTATTCTAGCATCCGATACCTTCCAGGTTATTTAATGCAACTAGCTGAAGCAGACATAAGTATCTTAATTTTCTCATATAATTAATACCAAGTAGTGAATTTGATTGTGGTTATATGCCAGATTTATTTCCTTAGAGACCCTAGTTTCATTCCATAAAATGTTTTTTTCTCATACTAGTCACTCTCTTTTTGGTCATTCCCATACCTCCCACTCTCACCATCCTCCAAAGTGAAGTTGTTAGAAAAGTGCTGTAAAGTTGGGAAGAAACTTTTCCTTTGAAAGAGAGATAAAATTTTCTTAAACAGGAAATAACCAATTTCTCCATTCCAGAATAGATCTTGTCTAGCAAGCAGGAGGTAAGGCCTCTTTTCTTCTCTCTCTTTATAGTTTTGGAAGATCCAGGAGACCAGAGTTAACTGGGATCTTTTCTTCAGAACAGTGGGATAGGATGTGGCCAAGGGCCTTTCCGCCCTACACTGTTATAGTGCTATTATTCCACTTTCAAAATCCTGAGATTTGCAGTTTAGGGAGGGGCATTTAGAATTCTCAGCCAGAGAGTTCTTTGGCCTCAGTAAATTACAAACCCCAGCATTCCACAGGATATTGAAAATGGAATAATAGCACTATAACAATGTAGGGCAGAAATGCTCCTAGCATCTGCCAAAAGTCCCATGGGACTCAGCATAGGAAAATGAACCTTATGATCTCAAAAGCACTGATCAAAATACTCATGATACAAAAATGGCAACAACAGCATCATCTGGTTCTGCCTTGTCTCCAGTGTTGATGAAGACAGACTACATTTGCTGGAATGACACTTTTCCTAGAAATGCCTCCTTGAATGGCCAGGACTTGAGCCTCATCTGTCTGCATTGTATTCAGTTAAATGCTTCAAGTTCCATGAAAGGTCCCAGACCTTTAATGGAGCTTGAAGAATTTAATTGAATACAATGGTGCTCCTCCAGCATGTTCAGTGACTATTGTAATTCCTACTCACCTTACAGCCTCAACAAAGAAGTAGGCTTTGCATCTGGCTAGGTAAATCCCAGTCCTCACCACACTGACTTTTCACCCTCGAAACATTCCAGTTCCATGGGATCCAGACTACCATTTAGCACAATGATATATATGAAGAAATCAACCCTTTTTGGAACTATAGAGCCTAGCTCTGTCAGGGGAGTTATTAGGGGAAAATAAGAATGTAGTAACGTTTAATATTTACGTTTTGGTGTTAAAATCTTAAGGTCTTGACAGTTCTAACCTGGCAATCTTAGAGAGTGTTTTCTGTTCAAAACAGAGCTTGGAAAATGTGATTTGGTTAGACTACAACTTCCATGTGTCCTTAAAATCTATGCTTGCCAAAGGTAATAAAAACAGAATTGGGAAGTGCCTGTGTGTACATGTGTGCACACATGCATGCATGCGTGTGTTTCTGCTCAAGGCACAGTTTGGAAAACTTAACGTCCATTCAGAGAAATCTTATTTCCATTAGACTTGATGTTTAGTATTTGAATGAGCAGCTGTGCTCTAACTGATGAACTGTGAGCAACTTCATGCTTCATGCTTAATGACCTCCCAAGGGCCAGCCTCCTTTGATATCACTGGAGGACAATTCAGCTGTAGGTTTTAGCACTGAAATCTCAGTGCCTAGAACTCTCCTGACCTGGCAACTCTGGAAGTGACACAGCTTCACTTTCTTTCACTCAATATGCAGCTATGACATGACACCTGCAGCACTCCAGAACTCCAAGGGACACTGAAATTGTATGATGCTACCCTGTAACTCTGAGGTAGGACTGCCCCCATTATATATAGAGAAAGAAAGAGAATGGTCAGGGTTAATATTCTGATCATTATTATATCATTTAAATAGACATGATGTTTTAAAGAACATTGTAGTAGTGGTGTGTTTTCAAGTCATTTCCAACTTCTGTCAACCCTAAGGCAAACCTATCACAGGATTTATCTGGGGCTGAGAGTATGTGATGTGCCCAAAGTCACCCAGTAGGTTTCCATGGCTGAGCAGGGAATCAACACTGGTCTCCAGGTTTGTAGTCCAATGCTCAAACCACTACAGCACACTGGGTCTCATATCTGCAATTTCAGATTGCAGTGTAAATACTGTAAATAAAAGAGGAAGGTTTCTCCTCTTTTCTAAGGAGGTTATGATCAGAATTCGGAAAGCTGGGGAGACAAATGGAGAGACAGGAAATGTGAGGCCAAGTGTATTTGAATGGCTTAGTTGAAATGGCTAATGGGAAATGAAAAAGTGATAGTCAAAGAGTAACGAGTAACTAGCTTAGTGGCATCTTCTTTAGCTCATTGGTATCAGCATGATATAGTAGTCTGAGCATTAGACTATGATCCTGGAGACCAGGGTTTAATTCCCTATTTGGCCATGGAAACCCACTTGGGTATATCAGACACCCTCAGCCTCAGAAAACCCAGTGATAGGTGCACCTTAGGGTTGCCATAAGTCACAACAACAACAACAACATCAGTTCCTTACCACGTCTCTTTGTTATAAACAGCATCCACCACATTTTACAAGTCTAATAATTGTGTAAAAGCAACTGAAATACATTCCGCATATGTGGTGAGCTTTATTGTCTTGCCTTTTCCTTAACACACTGAAAACATTAATGGCCAGATTGTGAAATCCTTAGTCATGCTTGTTTGACAGTAAGTAATTTACTTTGTGAGCAGTTCTTTTGTTCAGTAGAATTTCATGGCAAGTTCTCTGGTTCTCTGTTTTTCAGTATGAAGGATCACATTCTGACTGTAATCAGCCATGGATCTCCTCCTCCTTTGATCTCTCTTTCTCTCTTCACACAGTGGTGGTGGTGTTGCAACTGCAGATATGAAACAGAAGACTACAATTAATTGGAGGCTTACATTGGAACTCTGTCTTCAGACTGAGTTTATTGCAAGGATTCCAGTTCAATTTAGACTGACATCAGTGTGGTAAAAATGTCCAGACTAATTATGAGTGAATACTAAGTAAAGATGGGTAAACATAGGCAGTTCTCATCTGAAAATATTCTCATGGGCACACAGAGAGTGGCTGTTCTAAGTCAATGATGTCACTCAGACATCAAGTCA
The DNA here is from genome assembly GCA_948474755.1 of Ctenosaura bakeri. Lineage (NCBI taxonomy): Eukaryota > Metazoa > Chordata > Lepidosauria > Squamata > Iguanidae > Ctenosaura > Ctenosaura bakeri. Next base: position 435,574 of record CAOLHI010000816.1, read on the forward strand.
CTAGGGCCCTTTTCACATGCAACTTTGAGCACGAAATGGCCATGGGAAAGATGTGGAATCGTGAGGATGGTTCCACATGATGTTCTTGCGATTGCACGGTGCTCCCGTAGCGATCCTGCGGCAATCACAGATTATATCATTTTCGGCTCTTTGCTGAAAATGACCCGTGATTGCGTATTCCTCCTGCATCCCTCCTGCACTTACCTGGCATGGGGAACCTCAGGAAGTGCAATGGCCATGCTTCCTCCCCCAGTGCAGCCTGGAAAAGTACCCGGCTGCACTGCAAAAGGAAGGGGAGGAACTATTGCGCTTCCTTCTGTCCAGCATGGAGCTGGTGCAGAGGGAAGTGCAGGGGGACATGATTTCCTCTTACAAGAGGCTTTTTGCGTGATCCCGGAGCAATGGCAGCATGAACAAGGTAAGGTGCAAAAAGGGCCTTGATCACTCCAGTGTCTCAGCAAGGTCTAACTACTTAGACCAGAAAGTCTCCACATGCTGGGACCTATTTCTAGACATCAGTATTTCCCCCTTCGATTGCTATTTTCTGGCCCTTCAAATCAGAGCATCTAATTTGCATATTATGCAAAATAGCGTAATTACTTATTTGCATTGTAGTTATGCAAATACAACACATTGTTACATTTTTTCTAATACTATGTTTCAGCATTGATATTATTTTTATTGTTGTGTGCTTTTAAGTTGTTTTGACTTATTGTGACCTTAAGGCAAACTTTTTTTCAGGGGCTGAGAGTGTGTGACACATCCAAGGTCACCCAATGGATTTCCATGTCCAAGCAGGAAATGGATCTCTGGTCTCCAGGGCTGTAGCCCAACACTCAAACCACTACCTGATGCTCAATCTCACTATTTTTATTGTAACTGTTAAAACTATAACTGTATAAAAATCAGAACTGTAGTCCTGAGAAAGATATCACAATGTTTAAAGTGAGAGGTTCAGATCCATGCTTGGTCACTTAATTTGTCATGTGAATTTGGGTCATCATTACTTCTCAGCAAATCTACTTAAGAGGGCTGTTGCAGGGATTAATATCAAGACAGGAAACTTGTAAAGAGCCATGCAGTATGGTAAATAATAACAACAAAAATAACAACATCCTATTGTTATGCATGGGTGCTTCTAATGGTACCCTATTCTCATCAAATAACTATAGTATTTTTATTTTACTTTATGTTATTATATGGTCATCAGTTATTTTACTGATCACAAAAAGGAAAAGATCCATGAAAATCCCATAGGTACCCTTGGAGAATGACGGCCATCTGAACTCACAAGGAAAAGATAGAGGAAATTAGAGAGAAACATACAAACAACACTTCCTACTACGGTCAACTTGGGATGGAGAGTTTAGGGAGGGGCATTCAGAATTCTCAGTATCTCACCAAACTACAAACTGCAGGATTCCACAGCATATAGCCATGACAGTTAAAGCAGAATCATAGCAGTATAATTCTGCAGTGTGAAATCATTACAAACCCACTTTCTGGACCCCAGAATGAGCTAGATCTTGTACCTTTGACTGAAGTCATGCTTCATTTTTTTAACCTGCACCTGCTTCTAATCTATTACCCAGTCCATCACATCCACAATCCTCACCTGACTGAAAGACATAGATAAACAGAGCTTGGTGTTATCAGCTTAGTACTGACACCTTATTTCAAAACCTTGGATTGCTTCTCCCAATGGCTTCTCATAAATCAGGACTGGGAAAAGTGTGGCCCACCAGATACAGCTGCCCATTAGTAGCCAGCATTTTTTACCATTGTGAATGTTGGTTGGGGTGTTACCCCAAAACATAGGTGCCACAAAGACATCCCCGGGATGTCAATACCTCCTTGCAAAAGTAGGGGAATGAATTGGCTCAAATTAGTGAATTAGACAGAGGGGGGCAACTTAGCAAAACCTTTCTACCAATGTTTATGGGCTCATGCAGGAAAAGAAACAGCCAAAGATTCAAAAATAAAGAAAAATGTGTTTTATTGAGGGGAATTCACTCATGCATGCACACAAGATACACACAATCACACACATTCACACAAAAACTAACTGAAGGATAAAGGGAGGAAAAATTATGGATAGAGAAGCTGAGGGCTTGGGGTTATAATTACCAATCCAGAAGAATAGTGAAGAAGTTGAAATCTGGCTTAGACTTATGTCTAAGGGAAGACTAGATCAGGATTCAGGGTGGCATAGTGGGGTCCAGCATTTCATCTGACTGCATCTGACTTCTCAAAACCAAGGGTTTATATACTCTATTTCCCCTTCTGAGTTAATTGCTCTCCCATCCTAGGCCCTTTTCGCATGGGCTTTCTCTCGCGAAATAGCCCCGTGAGTCTCGCGGGAGTGGGAGCATCGCTCTACACGACGCACTCCCACTTCCGCAGCGCTCACGGGGCTGAAGCGGCGCAAGCGTGGTTTTTTTGATTTTCGCCTTGAAGTGAAAATCACCTGCGCTCGCGCAACGCCCCTGGCGCCCACGCACACTTACCTGCTGTGCGGAGCATCGGGGAGGCGGCCAGGTCACACTTCATTCCCTCTGTGGTGCCTACAGCTCCCACAGGCCCCTGTGGAAGGAAGGGGCGGGGCGCTAGCGCGACAGACACGCCAGCAGGAAGCGCGTGCAGAAGGAACGAGGGGGGAAGTGACAGCCTCCCGGAGGAGGCTTCTCGCGCGAGCCGCCCTTCCCCCTCGCGCAAGAAGCTACAATGCGAAAAGGTCCCTAGTGGATGACAAGAGTTGCAACACAGACAATAGGGTCCAGATGGTTCTAATGGTTTCAGTGCTTAGATGACAAAGAGATAATGACTGTTGTGGGTTTGGGTAGGACAAGACAACAGGGAAAACATCCAAGTGTGCAGGAACAGGATTGAAGCAGTTAGTGCTCTGGTGGGAAACATCTCTCTTCTGACCATTGTATTCACAAAAGAGATTCTGACTTCTGCTTAAGACTATTATTCTCTAAAACTGTGGTGATTTACCTGATAAATGACCTAGGTTATACCTAAAAGACATTTTAGGCTGACCGGCCTGTGACTTCACATTGAAAGACAGAGTCCTTCCTCTTTCTGGCTTGACTTCCTGGTCACATTTGGATTTGATTTGATATCAGAGCCAATTAATGTAGTCACCAATTAAATATGTTGCCAATTAAACCATATCAATGTTGGGGGATGCACAGGGCCATAACAAGATCTGATGGTATTTGCAGTCTAACAGCATCTGGAGGACCACACATTGCCTCTAGCTGCTGTAGAGGTTAAAGAAAAGCATAGGGTTTAAGACAGATCCTTGTGGGATCCACATTTCAGTTGTTATGAGGTCAAACAGAAATAATGCTAGTTTTTGAAACTGACTCTGGAGGTGTGAGTAGAATCACCACACTCCCAGTTGTAAACCAGAGAGCCAGTTTTAACCCAACATGCCAGAATGTGGAAAGTTACAACTGGGATATCTGTTGAGCAATGCTTTCTGTGGCCTTTCCTCCTATGTTTGAAACATTCTCTCCATTCCTATGTGTCAATCATTGTTCTCATTAAAGCCCACTTGACAACCATGGCTTCAGAACCCCCTTTCCAGAACTGCTCAAGCCTCTCTTTACCCACACAAGGCTTCACATGCCACTTGACTATCAACACATTTAAAATATTATGTGCACAGCCAACCCTATTTCTGTTGTTCTGGGAACTCAAGGATGAATGGGTTATTTCTTCCCAGTGATGAAAGAGATAATATCTCTTCTGAGGGTATAGTCCACCCAAGAAGATGGAGAATGAAGGAACTTTGAAGGAGAAATGAGCTCTCACAACTCAGGGAAGCATTGGAATAACGCGATAGGATAAAGGGGATGCTAATTCCAGATTATATTTTAGTACTGCGGTATAGTCTATACACATTTATACTGATTTTATCCTGTTAGTTATTGCTTATTTTTTATGTCTGTGCTTCTTGCTTGTACTTATAATTTTCTTTTTCTTTTTTCAAAGGAGAAACATGGTTTTGGGCTCTTTTAATCACCTTAACCTTGCTTGATCTACACAGAAGCGCAAAATTTGCACCAGAGCCTTTATCTTTGCATTCATGAGAAATGTTTAAGATGGTGCCCTGGATTACTCATGTTAGTCTAGGTATTAAATGATAAAATATGGAAAAGAAAGAATAGACTGGTCAGACCAGTTCTGTTTGCTTTGAGAAAAATAAAGGCCTGCATTTGGGAAAACTGAGAACAAGGGAAAAATTGTCCTTTACCAGTAATATTAGGCAGCTCCACTGGCACTGACAGAGGTCCCATGTAGTGTGATGGCACAGTGTATGATTGTGTGCAAATCTGCCCTAGATGTGCCCTTCCTAGGTCTTTGGTATATACAAGCCCCCCTGCCTCTTAATGCCAGTAAATGAAATAATGTGTTGCTCTCCAGCAGTATCACAGAACCTATTGTCTGCAATTAACACTTTCATCTTGCATAAGGATTGAGCTGAAAAACAGAATCTCTGTAATTGCAGAAAAGAAATTTTAAAGGACATCAACATCCTGTTGACCTAAATAAACCAGTAGGCACAGCCACTGTATAAAGCAACAAAAGTCCTCTGGCTTTGTAAGCATGAAACAGGGACAGTGAGCAAGGCAGATGTGCCAAAAAGCTGGGTAAACTAGATAATGCGTTCCTCCTGGATGTTTTTTGTTTGTTTGTTTTTGTTTTAAGAAGTCTTGTGAGTTAGTTTGGGCAGTGAGTGAAAAGGCCATCTGTTGCAGGGGTTTATACTAGGCTTACACAGAAAATCCAGATTTTGTGCCAAAAGTGACAGACTTTCAATTACTGTTACTTTCTCCCCTCATGATGATACAGTTCAACTATGGTGACATATAGATGCAATTATTGCCAAATAGGAGTTTCACTCTGACACGAAGCAAAATATGTTTAGAACAATATCACCTGAAATGTCTTAAGTACCTGTGTTCATCCTAAGTCTATCCATGCCCAGAGCTGGAAAAATTACAATCCCTTACATAGCTGATGGGCATGCCAGTGGAGTATTCTGGGAGATGTAGTTCAAAAATCTAACTTTTTATGCTCTTCTGCTATTTTACTTATCCTTTCCTCCTGTTTCCTTTCTATCATTTAGAAACAGAGCTGCACCAGATAACTTTAGCAAAACTTGGCAAATATTATTCCACCTGTGGTGACAGGAACTAAAAACGGCATGGAAAAGAGGTCAGAGGTTACTGGTTAAGTATATAGTTACATCCTCCTCACACCTTATTTAGCTTTCTTGCTTCAAGGCAAGCCTCAAATTGTTTGGATTCAGAAAACCCTACTCATAAAATGCCGGTGGGGTTGGCAGGATACAGATTAAACAATGTATACTGAAAAGTATGGTTAAAATACTTCTAAATCTCAAAACACAGTATAAGGACTCTTTCTTGATCTCTATGGGAAAAAAATGATCGGATCAAATCAATGTTCTTTTCTGTGCATTTTTATAACTTAGAACATCTTTTCATTGTTTTTGCCTTGATGGAATTTTCAGAGGTTAAGAACGGCCATGTCCGCACTAGACTGTTATAGCACTATTATTCCACTTTCAATATCCGATGGAATCCTGGGGTTTGCAGTTGTCCCAATATCTGCATGCTTTCTAGTACCATTTTGTTCTTTCATGTCTTCAGTTCAACCTGTTACAGGGTTTTCTTGGCCAGATTTATTCTGAGAAGGTTTGCCATTACCTTCCTCTAAGGCTGAGAGAGTATGACCAGCCATTGGGTTTATATGGCTGCATGGGAAATTGAACCTTGATATGCTGTAGTCTTAGTCCAACAATCAAGCCACTGTACTGGTTCCTACTATAGTGTACAATATTGCACCATATTGATCAGGTTGGAAAATTGTTCTTGGATAAATGGTTGGAAGAAAATGGAGGAGCAGTAATAATGGTAGCAGTATGAGAAGGAAAAGCAATGATGTATTGGTATGCAAGTTTCTAGAAGCAGCAGGGGGTTAAGAAACTGAAGACAGTCAAACCTGGAAAAGGAAAAAACTCAAAGAAATGTTGTTGCAGTCTGATGAAGATTACCAGACCACCACAGAAAAGCCCCAAAGCATCCATCAAACCTCAAAAGGGAAAAAAATGCACTAGAAAGTTACCATGGGAACGACCAATTAAGTGATCCAATTAAAAAAAAAAGACAACTATCTACACCTCAACCAACAACACAAACAAACAATAAAAACAGAACTATAAATCAACTAAATTAACCAGGAAATGGAAAAAACAATTTTTTAAAAAAACCATGAAAATAAAAGCATCCTTGAGTTCGGAAACCTTTACAGAAATAAAGCAAAAATATAATACTCTAAATAAATTAAATAAAAACAACATCTCAAATTTCAGACAATAAATACATCTCGGAAAATGTGGCATATTATGAAACTATCACTCTTCTATGAGCCCTTAAACTGTTTCCTTATAGAATACAAAATGGTAACATTTTTAAAGGTGTGGACAAGTTGTAACCTAGGTTATGGTTTGCATTATACTTGCTGGGTCACTGCAGTAGGGGGGGAAAATCTTGCTTTTCCTTCTTAAGAAAGATTTCTTTTGTAGGATTTTTATAAATATGTCCTGTGTACAGGCAACAAAGATTGTGTGAGAAAAGCCACAGAGTGTTGATATTTTAATAGATTTTTGAAAAGTTTTGGAGTACAGTTCCCATGCTGCCTAAGTAGTCCAAGCTCTGGCCACAACTTTAATCCCTTCCACTCAATTGGCAAAGTGTGTAGAATGAGACTTTGAAGTTATAGCTTTGGCCTTGTTGTCTTGCTGATATCACAGGGCTTTCTCCATTCCCACTCTCCATAGAGTAATGCAGACAACTGAGGCAAAGCAGACATCTATGCATTTTTCCAATATCCTGGAAACATACTGTGATTCCTTGTTCCAGGAAAGCCTCAGTATTTCTATGTCTATGCATGAATATTCCCAGCCTCAGGCACCTGTGTAGCAGGAAAGGCCAGGACTAGGGAAAGTTGCATGATATTGTACACAGGGCTGAAAGACTTTCTACAAGCTTTGCCCTATCCCATGAGTAATGTAAGAAGGGGTGTCCTGTTGATTGACACACAGTGGTACTGATTAGTCAATCAGTCTCCTGCCAAAATGCATTACTAGTTCTATAGCTGACTAGCCAACCAGTCTCTTCCCCCAAACACTTGAACTTTGTGAGCTTCCTGGCATCCAAACTGGACAGTTACACTTTGCTTGGAACCCTGGAGGACTCTCTACTACCCTCCTGGTTCTTCTCAGCTAAACAGTTGAGACTCCAATACGTGATTAAAGATCAATAAATACTGTATAGGGATATTTAAAATATTCACAATTCTTCTTGCCCTTGATGAGAAAAGTATGAGTAAATATGTCAAGAAGTGCCATTGGAAAAAAAAAAACCAAAATCCACAAAAGAGTGATGCCTTTATTGACAACCAAAATGCAGAAAATACATCAGGAATCGACTCTACATCAGGAATCTTTTGAAGCTTCACTAACTGCTTCATCATATAGGAGAAGAAACAAGTTAGAGTCACATTGCTACATTTGGCTTAAAATGTTAACTTCTGTTATCAGTTAAGATTGCCTAGAAAAAACATCTGAAATAATATCAAAGCAAAGGGGCATCAACATTTGTAAAGTTATTGATGAGAGAAGAAAGTCTAAATAATGCCTGCCCTTTGTTTTCACCCCTGTCTTTCTTTGGTCCATGTGCTCAAGCTTTTTGCTTTCTTCTTGCTTGCCTCAAAGAGGATACACCCAATAATGGATGGTAGCTTACACCTACATGTGACATCTACCTTTTAGGAGCTCTTCTAACCAAGTTAGCTCTCCTTTACCATTCAATACATTTAAGTTCTTCTTCTTTTTTACCTCCCAAGGGTATCCAGAGTCATTTCTCCTGTTTTAGTCACAAGCTCATGTTGCACTATCTCTGCTGCACTCTATTTAATATAGATACCAAATATTCCTACCCAAATGACACTGAAGGGTGTGGCTAAGCCACAGCTGACATCTGCAGGGTTTGGAAGTGGGGTGGGAAGATAATCCAGAATGCCACTTATAAAACATTACTCCTACCTGCTGTTTTCAAAAGCAACCATGGATGTTCAAATCTGGATATCCTGCATCAAGTAGGGGTTAGTCTAGATTGCAGCCTGGAAAAGTTATGTTTTTGAACTACAGCTCAGAACCCCACAGACAGCATGGCCAGTTTTCAAGGTCTGGGCTAGATGACCTAGTAACCCCTTCACCCAAACTGCATGTATCTTTCAAATGCAGAAAGAAGAGAGCTCTTTAGGAGCTATAAGCTCTTATAGCTGAATATTATTACATTCCTGTTATCCCCTCATTTATTTATATGAGGGTTGAGGGACATGTGGCCCTCCAGATGCTTACTGAACTATAATGCCCATCATTCTTCACCATTTCCTATATTAGCTAGGGCTGGTGAGAGCTGCAGCTCAGCGACATCTGGAAAGCCACAGGCTGGCCACCTGTCTTTGGTGACAAAAAGCGATAACTTATCTAATGCCATATGATGTGTTGGGATTCCTGGACACAATTGTGTTGTGTCACTGCCATCGCTAATATTGAAGTTATGTCAGCCAGTGGTGCCTCCCTCCCCCAACCTCAGTTGCCACTGATGTAACACCATTATTGTTTTGTCTAAATTTAATAAGGGACATGTCATGGAATGCTTTGTGGTCCATTATAAACAGACAAAAGATTTCAAGGACAAGGATGGCCAAAGGACAAACAGCAATGGAATAGAAATGGAGTGGGTACTTCTGATCCTATGCCATAATATTTTCTATCACTTTTCTTGCACACAAAGCCTTCCAAAAGCTTGAAAACTTTACTTTTTACCCAGCCAGCTTAGTCAGTGGCTCTGGGTCTTCCAATGCCTTTATTTCAATTAGGGAAATACAGTCATTCTGTTACCAGGCCATATACCCCCTCATTTTTATATGATTTAATTGCTGAAATATGATTTAATTGGTAAGATATATTAACTGGCATTGGTATAAAATGTACCCTGATGTAACTGTATGGTCAAGCTAAACAAGAGGAAGATGCTGGCTCAACATGTGCACTGCAAAGTAAGTCAGAGATCCACTCTAGATGTAGTCAGGTCATAGTCAGGAAATCACCAGGTAACTCCAGAGATAATAGGCTTAAGCTAAGCTGTAAAGACTGTGTTTTTGGACAATAGCGATGGGGAAGTTCCTACCAAACCACTGATTGTTTCAAATCTTCCCCATCTTTGAATGGAGGTACTGACATTGTGAGTGGAGCCTTGAGTCACCCACGTTTTGGGGTAACAATTCTGTTTTTGGCCCACCCAGCTGAACTGCAACAATTCCAATCTTCCCCACCTAAAATCAACCTGCAGGTGTTCAGTTTTGGGGAGCTATAGCCATGCCAGGACAAAATTATCTTGATGGAGAGATATTTTGACTCATGGCAAATCTGAGAGAGCCTTGCTTAATCCTGCAGGTTTTGCTGTGATACGTTGGCACAAAGCCTACTTCTGCTAAAATATAACTTGACCTGAGGAGACAGGTTATACTTTCTTCAAAAAGGTGAACAGGGCTGGCACAAGACATTTTTGATGACTGATGCAGAGGGCAAAATGATAGCTGCTCATTTCATGCATACCAACTGGACTGGAAGCTGAGTATTAGTTAACGCTGGTGATGAGACAGCACTTTCCACCTTACCTGAGGGTAGCAGAGTAGTGTCGGGCATACAGGGCAAGTTTCCTGAAAAAGATAAGTCTGTCCTCCAACAGAAGGGGACAGCCATACCACCTAGAATCTGTGATCTGTCTCATTCTATCTGGTGACTGGGCTGAAGATGATATTCATGGATATTCAGTACAGTAAAGGAAACACAGATATCAGAATCCAGACAAAGCAAAGGAATCCCTCTCAAAGATTGATGCATGCCACAAAACACACCATTTATCTGAGTGGGTTCTGGAATATGTCCTTTCACTATTACAACACAGATAATGTACCCATGCCAACTGTAAATTGGTTAGCGATATAACATACATCTCCCAGGTATATATTTGGAATGATGGTAAACAAACACTGAATGTTCTCTAGCCGTGGCTCATAATGCTGTTCAGATCTTCTTTCCTCCCTGTTTAGGCTCATGTGAGGATATCATACTCTGTGCTATCGAATGTCCTGTATTTTGTCTGTCTCTGTATCACGTTAGTGTTTCTATTTTGAGACATTCTTATAGCATCCCAAACTTCAGATCAAGAGTTTCTCCTGGAGCTGTGGTGTCATGAACCAGCTTCCTTTTTATGTGAAATCCTGCAGGCCTCCTCATCACCTATTCTTATTCACATGATAGCACTGTGAGAACTTCAGAAACTGTTTACATGGAAAACTCATCTGAAGAAACAAAACTATTTCTTAATGGTTGGATTTGAATACAGTGTGGCTTCTGCCTTTTCTCTCAATGTATCCAAGGGGGAATAGTGAACAGAAGGACATAGTCCAGCTTATGACTAGCTTGGATTTTAAAGCACTGAACATTGAGCAGAACAAGAGTGGTAGAAGTTTCAGAGGTTACAACTGGGGACTTTTGAGGGCAATTTTCACTCTGGGACACTCTTCCAGGAGTGGTATTGTAGCTTAAAGGGTTTTTCTAAAAAAATGGATGTCTACAGAAGAAATGATGAATCTAGTTTTCATTTTAAAAAATCAGCCTTGATAGCAACTAGTACTGGTATAAAATTAAATCCAATATCCAAAGTTAAGCCCCGCCACAACTGTAATTAAATATGTACTCCATTGATAATGAGAGACATGTTCCTATTTGCTCTTTGGCTTGTGTAAAATATTCAGCATTCTTAACTTTTAATTTCCTTGGCTTTGTAGCTTAAGGTTTTGTAAATAGTGATGCAATAGACAAACCTGTTCTTGTCTCCTGGCAACCATAATAACTTTTTTTTTCAAAGAACATTTCCTTCAGCATAAACTTGTCACCTGGCTCTTTCGGACAGCATCAAAAGAAAATAATATGTATTCATACGTCTAGCTTTTCTGCTGCAGGTATGAATATTTATGATTTCTATGGCAGTTTTAGCATCCATTTGCCTTACTTCATGATTACAACAATGGAAAGTTTAGAGGCTGGAAACTGAGTCTGATGTATCTAAAGAGCAGAGACTTGAAATATTACTTTGAACTATAACTCCCAAAATCCCCCAGTCAGAATTTTCTGAAGCTTCCACAACTCCTGTTAGTCTCATGGTCCCATGGTCTTGTGTTATGTTTCTAATTAAACAACAAGCCCACACAAATGTATCCTGAAAACACTGCAATACATGATGTTTTTGTGCCATGTGAGGGTTGGAAAAATCTGATCTCTGTCCAACTAACTCTTATTACAGATAAGTCCCACTGAAAGTAGAACTTTGTTATTGTGATTAATGATAATGTCTTCTGGAAGACATTTTGTCACTTTGCCTCCTTCGTACCACATAGCTTCTCAGGATGGAGCCAGAATGAAATGCAGGAAACCAGTATTCTTTCACTGAGGAAATCCCACCCTAGGATGACTGATTGACACTGGTCTTCTTGTAATCATTTCCTGAAGGCATTTGCTGACCAACCATGGAATAATAATATGAGATACAGAAAGCTGGGTTGAATAAGAGCCATTTTATTTAACTTATAACCTGTTTAAACTATGGCCATTTCCGCATGTGGTGAGGGAATCGCTCCCTGCCGCTACTCACCAGATCTTCTGGCGGTCTGGTCCGGTCCGGGATGAGGCAGAGCAGTGTGTGGTTGTACATCTGCGCTGCTCCGGCATCCAAAATGGCGGCTTCCAGTTGGTCATGGGTCTCAACCAACCGCTGAAGCTCGCCAGCCTAAAGTCTGCCCTCTGCAGATCACAGGCTTGCATTGGTGTGAGCCTGCGAATCTGCACCGGAGAGCAGGCATGCAATGGCGCGCACCCGCATTTTGAAAGACCGGAAAAATCAGGTCTTTCAAAAACATGCTGGAGGACCACTTGGGGTCGTTCCAGAGAGGACTGAGGTGCAGAGCTATGGTAAGTAGTCTGGACCCAGTCCACTCCAAGGTGCAGACATCCTCCATGGAGGACGCACTGCACCATTTTACTTACCCCGTGCAGAAATGGCCAACTTTAAACCTAGAAAGGAGCAAGTGGGGCAGGAAGCAACCTAGTGCAGGAACACTTGAGACAGGCATCACTTTCTCCTCAGCCTTCCCCTGGATGAAACATATGAGTGCCACAGGCAATCCAATAGATGGGTTGCTCCCTGTCCAGCCATTTACTGGAAGGCAGACCAGAGGATCTCCCTCCCTGCCCCAGGTTGTAGGACTTAAGGTAAAGGCAAAGAAACCAGGCCAAACCCAAGTGTAATCTCCTTTCCCATCCTCCTGATCTCAAGATCTAAAGAGGCAGTTCCAGGGCTCTCCAGACAGACTCACCTCTAGGATAAAACAAAAGATGAAGGTGTCTACATTCACCAGCTGCCTTTTGCCAGGGGTGACACCCTCAAACTGAGAACAGGGGGAGATGTAAAGGACCTATCACCCTCCCTTCTATCCCTTCCTTATCCATTTTCTCTCTAACTACTCCTTCCAAACCAACAACTGAACATAAATTCCCAGCACAATATGGTACTGGATTCCTTGAAATGGAATCTGAAAGCATTCCCTAAACCCCATCCTCAGATAATGAGCTACAACCTGGTCTGGGTAAAGAGTAACAGAACTTCCAACTGATCTAATTCAATTGGGCTGGGTCCCCTTTGAAGGTGGAGGGGCTTCCCATGGTCTTAACTAACCTGACTGTTGATCCCCATGCACACACCTTTTCTTTTCAGGCACTTCCAATAGGAATGAGAACCCCTACAAACAGAACACTCATGGTGGAATTTTCAAGCCCAGCTTCTGCAAGCACCCTGGATCCCAAATTCTCAACATGGCAGCCTGTGTTGCTGCCTAATTAGCAGCAGTGGCTTATTTCTTTCACCATCCTGCATTCTCTGCACAATATGATCACTGTGCGACCGTTTGTCTTGAGTTGGCTGAGCAGGTGTCGTAATCTGCTTCCACAACAGTGACTGCATATGGGTCCTTCTGAGGGTGGTATTAATAGCTGCCATCATATGAAAGGCTTCATGGTAAAGGAACTAGGCTAACCCCAAGAAATACACATAAGCTCTGTAAATAATATCCATATACTGGAGGAGCGAAAATGCTCTCCATGGCTGCATGCAAGCAACCACCTTGGCATAGATGAAAAAGTCAACCAATTTTTTCAGGTCCTATCTACCTTGTCCCTACAGCTTCTCCTTCTCCTAGATATCTTTATCCTTTTTCTCCAAATCACAATAAAGAAATGTAAAGACATCCACATATTCCCCACATAGAGTCTTGTCCCTAGTGGTCTAGAATACATGGTCTCCCAGGAGAAGCATCTATTCCCCATAAGGAATCATACTATAAGGGACTGCCTTGTATCCACTACTGGCACACATCTGCGTACTACCTAAATCAACATGAAACTATTGTGGAAAATAGGTTCCTTGTGGATAACAATGCCAGGGAGACATTTGGATCTGCCATAAATCCAGACCATGTTATATAAAAAAAATTCACCACTCCAACATTGCTGGAACCTACAGTTGCCTGACAACCTGGAATCCTCCAAAGACCCCATGGCCAGTTATGGGAACCTGCAGAAACTGTGGCCTTTTCCACATTTTATTTTTAAAATGGGGCAGCGCGTCCTCCAGTGAGGACGTTTGCACATGGGAGGTGAACTGGGTCCGGACTACTTAATGTATGTCCGGACTTCAGTCCGCTCCAGAATGACCAGAACTGGTGGTTCCCCATGCTATTGAAAGACTGATTAAAAGAGGACTTTCAATAGCTTGGCGCGCCCCAGTCCGTCGCTGTGCTAATGTGTAGATCTGCAGGCTCACGCCAGCATGAGGTTACAGATCTAGGAGCGGGCTTCTGGCTGGCAAGCTTCTCTGGTTGGTGGAGAGCCTCCACCAACTGGAAGCCTCCATTTTTGTCCCTGGAGAGTGTGTAGCGTGGGCACGCGCTGCTCCGGATCAGCGTGGATTGTTGGGGGGAGCGTGCCAGTCCGGTGAGTAATGGACTGCCCTGTTTTCCCCCCAAAGTGTGGAAAAGCCCTGTGTTAGAACTGAGATGCTCACCAGAAACTGACTGAATTGTTAGAGACCTAACAATTTCTCTGTTGGATCTTCTAGAAAATGGGTATTAGAAGTTGGTGGAGCAATTCTATCACACTTCCCTGGGTATAAGTGTCATCTAACTGAGACCATTTCCTCACTACACTGTTATAGTGCTGTTATTTCACTTTCAACATCCTGTGGAATTCTGGCGTTTGTAGTTTAGTGAGGCCAAAGAGCTCTCTGGCTGAGAATTCTAAATGCCCTTTACTAAACTACAAACCCCAGGATTCCATAGGAAGTTGAAAGTGGACCAATAGCCCTATGACAGTGCTGAAATGGCCTGAAGACTTACTCAAAAGACTTATTTTGGAGTAGATTTTTTTTAATGAAAAGATTAGTAGGACATTAATGTTGATAGCTTTTTTCTTTTTTCCCCAAGTTACCTACCTCCACAAAGTGTATGACCAAGCTACTGAAGAAGTAGGTGGTAAAATGGAGAATTGAAATGATGTGGTGGAAGAGTGGGAGAAATCGAGAAAGAAAAAAAGGCAGGTTGAGGATTTTTTAAAAACTTAATTATTCAAGAACCTAGCACTGTGTGAGTACGACATCAAAGAACTGTGAAGGGGTTCATTGTTGCTCACCTCAGATAATATTATATACTATTCAATAATATACAATAAGAGCAGTTCAGAAAATAACTAATACAGGGGGAGAATTTACTTTATGATAGAGTTACTAGCTTGATAGATGAAGAGAATGCTGTGGATGTAGAATATCTCGATTTCAGTAAGGCCTTTGACAAAGAAGCTAGTAAAATGTGGGCTGGACAGGACTACTGTCAGGTGGATCTCTAACTGGTTGACTGACCGTTCCCAAAGGGTGCTCACCAATGGTTGCTTTTCATCCTGGAGAGAAGTGACTAGAGGGGTGCCACAGGGTTCTCTCCTGGGCCCAGTGCTGTTCAATATCTTCATCAATGACTTGGATGAAGGACTAGAGGGCATGCTCATCAAATTTGCAGATGACACCAAATTGGGAGGGTTTGCTAATACAACAGAGGACAGGATCAAAATTCAAAATAACCTGGACAGATTGGAGAGCTGGGCCAAGGCTAACAAAATGAAATTCAACAGAGAGAAGTGTAAGGTCCTACACTTAGGTAGAAAAAGTGGAATACAGAAATATAGGATGGGGGACATGTGGCTGGATAGCAGTACGTGTGAAAAGGATTTAGGAGTCTTAATGACCACAAGCTGAACATGAGTCAGCAGTGTGATGCGGCAGCCAAGAAAGCCAATGCAATTCTCGGCTGCATCAATAGGAGTATGGTGTCTAGATCGAGGGAGGTACTGGTACCACTCTACTCTGCTTTGGTTAGACCTCATCTGGAATACTGTGTCCAGTTCTGGGCACCCTAATTCAAGAAGGACATGGTCAAGCTGGAGCAAGTCCAGAGGAGAGTGACCAAAATGGTGAGGGGCCTGGAAGCTATGCCCTATGAGGATAGACTTAGAGAGCTGGGTATGTTTAGTCTGCAGGAGAGAAGGTGAAGAGGGGACATGATAGCCATGTTTAAATATTTGAAGGGATGCCAGAGGGAGGAAGGGGTTTGTTTTCCACTGCTCCAGAGACCAGAACAAGGAGTCATGGATTCAAGCTGCAGGAAAGGAGATTCCACCTGAACCTCAGGAAGAACTTCCTGATGGTCAGGGCTGTCCGGTAGTGGAATATGCTGCCTTGGAATGTAGTGGAGTCTCCTTTGGAGGTTTTTAAGCAGAGGCTGGATGGCCATCTGTTGGGAGTGCTTTGAGGGTGTTCCTGCATGGCAGTGGGTTGGACTGGATGGCCCCTGTGCTCTCTTCCAACTCTACATTTCTATGATTCCATGATTCTATGATTCTATGAAGAGAGTAACAATGAGAGTAGCAACAATCTCTACACCTACCCCAAGGACAGTTGGATCATTTGAAATCCACAGCAATATACAATCTCATGTAAGAGAAAATAATCAAAAATACTATTTTAAACCTCAGTAGGGAGGGAATTCCACAACCTTGAGACCACTGTGGCATACCATCCAAAATTTCACAGATATGTGAAGCTGGAATACGTGTGACCAAGCAACATCAGATGCGGTCACGATGGCAGAAGTTGTTAATGAGGAAAAATAAACAAGCTAGGAAAGGATGAAGCAGTTTGCTTTTGTTGGAGCCTACCAAGAAGGGCACAATTCTACTCTCTCTTCTTCTCTTTCTCCCCCTGCTGAGTTTTGCGCTTTGAACTCAGTTTTCAGCAATTGAAATAAGCTGGGGACAAAGGGTGAAAATGAGAGAAAAAGGGAGAAACTGGGACATTTTCAAAGCATCTGGAAATTGGGATGACGGAGGATTAATCATGACTGTTCCTGCTAAATCAGGACAGTTAAAGCGTATGCAGTGGGAAAAGCTTATTAAATACAAGCAGTTCTACAAATGGGGCCTCTGAAACACATCTTAACCTCTGAGCTACTCTATGAAGGTGACTTTGATCCTTCGGATAATCTAACCTCAAACTGTTTAGAGCTTCAATAGTTAAAAGCAACCACTTGAAATAGATCTAGAAATGTGTATTGATAACAGTTCTAGATTGTTTGTGTATAGTGCCCTGTGTGTGTGTGTGTGTGTATAAATAAAAATACAGTAATGAAACAGCAATTTTTTTAAAAAAATTGATGCTAAAAAAATTGTGTGAGTTTGAAAATCTTTGAGTGAACATATATATGCGTTTACATATATGTTTATTTGTTAGCACCCGTGTGTGATAACTTTCCTCTAAAATATGTGTTTATTTATATCTCTTTCTTAATTGTGTACACATATACATGTATATTGTATTCATTTGTTTCATTTTCTCCTCTCTCCCTCTCCCCTGCCTAATCTCCAACACCCATATAACTATACAAAATCTGATGTACATAAATGTTGGAATTGAATCAATATAGAGAAGGCTTCCTAGCTTAGCCTTTATTTTGTCAGGCTTGTGAAAACTCCATTACATCACAATCCCCTCTGCAACCTCTGTGGCATAGAAGCTGAAGGAGACACAACAGCAGTGTAATGATAATTTATTATGTAATGCTGTGTAGTTTTATCAGTGACACTGGTTTTGTGGGTAACATTCTGATCCTCCTATGGTAAACAAAGCTTTCTTTATCTCTGGCATTTTCTGATCAATCTTCTGTGTGATTGTTTATTATTTTCAAGCTGTGTTGTGTCTAACATACTTTTGATGCACAACTATGATGATGAACTTCATTGGGAAAAGAAATTCAAGCCAAGGAAGCCACAGAACTTGAGTTGTCACTGTAGTTGTCAAGAGTGCCTCTTTGACGGTAATCAGAGCTTTCTCCCCCCCCAACTCAATTCTGCTTATTTAGTCTAGTAGAATGCAAAAGCACACGCACAGACTAACTGGCGTCCCATTGCATTCCTCCAGGGGAAATAGTTTATCAGGACTGAAGCTGATTAAGTGTAAATGAGAGGAGTGTCAGGAGTCCAGGTAGCATGATGGCGCGTGCTACCTTTTCACCTCCAAAGACTGTGGGCTGCATGTCAGTCTTCATGCTCTCTCATAGAGAGTATTTAATGTGCTTCCTTGTTTGGGAACACAGCTCTTTTTTAGAGACTTATAAAGAATAAGCTCCTTCTTTGGACTGTAGTTCAGTGCAGAAAGTTCCAGCGTGTATACTCATTAGCAGATAATTACAGCAACTGAAAGCTCTAGAGACAGTTGGGATCACTTAATCTGTGAAAACCAAATTATGCATCAGGGCGTGTGCTCCACATGCATGTTTACACAGATGTTGATATATAACCAACTTCTGAAACCTGCACCTATCACAGGTCAACTTGCTGGTCGTATCCCAGAAGCTACTCAGACACAGTATCTTCACAACTGGTTGGTATGACTGCTCTGTTGCTCCCTGCATGGGATATGGGAGCCATCCCAGTAAGGGGCCATCCCCTAGCACCCAGCATTCCAGCTCACTTCCTGGTATGTCATAACTGTACTAACAAAGTGTAGACTCATCCTGAGGTACCCATGGATTGAATATAGATGATTCAATCATACCTGTCCTTTCATTATGAGATGAAATTATTAATTGTATTGTAGAAGCTTTTGTTTCATTTGCAAAAATCACAGAATCATAGAGTTGGAAGAGACCACAAGGGCCATTGAATCCAACCCCATGCAGGACTACATCATCAAAACATTCTCAAATGTTCACTTATTATTTAAATTTGCCCTTACTTGCCCTTATTTGCATAATTGTGTAATGAAACGTGGAAGCAAAGCACTGTAGTGCCATCCTTTTCACTATATGATCTCTGATGGAATGGGATTATACATGTAACTAATATGGAAATAAGGAAGAAATCACCATGAGAACAGGGGCCTGGAACCATCTAGGGAGGAGGCCTACCCCATTTTCAATCTAAAAAATGCTATAGAAAAGAAATTAGTGTGTCCAATTAGTTTTAGATGAAATCTCATAGAGAACACCAAAGACATGTCTTTGTGAGTTTATGTTCTGACAGAGGAGTTCATAGCATAGTTGTTGTTAATTGCTATCAAGTCACCTTCAACTTATGGTGACCCATAAATGAGAGAGCTCCAAGTCACCTTATATTATCAACAGTACCACTCGGGTCCCACAGACTCAGGGCTATGGCTATCTACTTTGCCTTTCACCTTGCCAAACTTTACTGTATTTTCTAATTAGTCACGTTTTCTCATGCTATGTCCTTAGTACAAAAGTCTCAGTTTAGTCATATTGGCTTCCACAGAGAGTTCAGGCCTGATTTACTTTAGGACACATTTATTTGTTCTTCTGGCAGTTCAGGGTATCCACAGAATTCTCCTCCTGCACCACATTTCAAATGAGTTCATTGTCCATGAGTTCATTGTCCTCCTATCAATCTTCTACACTTTCCAATTTCACAACTCCATATAGAAATTGGAAATACAATGGCATGGACAATCCTGGCTGCATTCTCCATTTTGATTAATCATTAAGCCAAGGCACAGGAAATCTTTGACTATCTCAATGTCTTCATTATCTAATTAAAAATTGTGTAAATAATCTGTGGTCATTATCTTTGTTTGCTTAATGTTCAACTGTAAACCTGCCTCTGCACTTTCTACCTTGACTTTGTTCAATAGTCATTCCAAGTCTTTGCTATTTTCTACCAGTGGTATGGTGTTATATGCAAATCCTAAACTGTTGATGTTCTTTCCTTTAATTTTCACACTTCCTTTCTCAGAGTGTAATCTGTACGATATATTCAGTATCCAAATTAAACAAATAGGGAGATAAAATGTGCCCTTCTCTGATCTCCTTGCCAATTGAAAACCATTCTGTTTCTCAATATTCTGTCCTAACAGTACTCTCTTGTTCTGAGTACAGGTTACGCATTAGGATAATCATAGAATCATAGGCCCTTTCCGCACTGAGGCTTCTAGCGCAAGCGGGGGAGGCCGGCAAGCACAAGAAGGCTCCTCCGGGAGGCTGCCGCTTCCCCCTCCTTCCTTCCGCAGGCGAAGGAACCAGCGGGGAAGCGGCACCGAAGGAGGCTTGCCGCGCAAGCTGCCCTCCCCCCCGTGCGAAGCGGGAGACCTCGCGCCGGATTCCCACCCCGCGCGTGCACGCGAAGCCGGCGGCGTCGCGCCGGATTCCTCCCCCCACGCGCGCCGGATTCCTCCCCCCGCGCACGCTGGATTCCTCCCCCCGCGTGCGGCGGATTCCTCCCCCCGCACGCGCAAAGCGGGCATCGTCGCGTTCCCCCGCGCGCGTGCGCATGCGCAGCATCCGTCGCGTCCGTCGTGCTACCTCCCCACCCCGCTCCTTCCTTCCGCAGGGGCGGAGGGAAGGAAGCGCGACCCAGCCGGCTCCTGGAGGCTCCGCACGAAAGGTAAGTGCGGGTGGGCTCCGGGAGCGTTGCGCGAGCGCGGGGTGATTTTCGCTTGTACGCGAAAATCAAAAACCCGCACTCGCGCCGCTTCAGCCCCGTGAGCCAGGCGGAAGTGGGAGTGCGTTGTGCGGAGCAACGCTCCCACTCCCGCGAGGCTCACGGGGCTATCGCGCGCGCAAAGGCCCGTGCGAAAAGGGCCATAGAGTTGGAAGAGACCCCAGGGGCCATCCAGTCCAACCCCCTGCCATGCCGGAACACACATCAAAGCATTCCCAATAGATGGCCGTCCAGCCTCTGCTTAAAAACCTCCAAACAAGGAGATTCTACCACACTCCGAGGCAGCATATTCTGCTGCTGGACAGCTCTGACTGTCAGGAAATTCTTCCTGAGGTTCAGGTGGAATCTCCTTTCCTGCAGCTTGAATTCATTGCTCCTTGTCCTAGTTTCTGGAGCAGCAGAAAACAAGCCCGCTCCCTCCTCACCGTATCCCTTCAAATATTTAGACATGGCTAACCTTCTCTTCTGCAGACTAAACATACCCAGCTCCCTAAGTCGTTTTTCATAGGGCATGGCTTCCAGAACCTTCACCATTTTGGTTGCTCTCCTCTAGACACATTCCAACTTGTCAATATCCTTCTTGAATTGAGGTGCCCAGAACTGGACACGGTATTCAAGATGAGGCCTAACGAATGCAGAATAGAGTGGTACTATTGCCTCCCTTGATCTAGACACCATACTACTATTGATGCAACCAAGAATCGTGTTGGCTTTCTTGGCTGCCGCATCACATTGCTGACTCATGTTCAGCTTGTGATCTACCAAGACTCCTAGATCCCTTTCACATGTACTGCTATCCAGCCACGTGTTCCCCATTCTATATTTGTGCATTCCATTTTTTCTGCCGAAATGGAGGACCTTACATTTCTCTCTGTTGAAATTCATTTTGTTAGCTTTGGCCCAGCTCTCCAATCTGTCAAGGTCTTTTTGAAATTTGATCCTGTCCTCTGGGGTATTAGCAACCCCTCCCAATTTGGTGTCATCTGCAAATTTGATCAGCATGCCTTCCACTCCTTCACCAAAGTCATTGATAAAGATGTTGAATAGCACTAGGCCCAGGACAGAACCCCGTGGCACCCCACTAGTCACTTCTTTCCAGGATGAAAAGCAGCCATTGGTGAGCACCCTTTGGATTCAGTTGGTCAAATGTGGTACAAACATTTTTTAAAGCGTGATCCATAATTTTTCGTCTACACAATTTCCTCTAAACAATCAAAGACTTCTATAATCTATGAAGCATAGACTGATTTTCTCCTGAAATTCTTTTGAATGCTCTATTATCCAACATATATTTGCAGTATGATCCCTACTGTCCCTTCCTTTCTTGAACCCCCCTTGGACATCTGACACTTCTTGCTCCATATACAGCAAACATCTTTGAGCACCACATTTGCTTACATGGGGGATTAATGCAGTGGTCCAGGGGCTGCTGCAATCCCTAATGTCCCCTTGAGTGTTTCCAATCTTCATTCTTTGTGATTCATTCTTTTGTTTTCCATATTTGCTGACAGATTTTAGTTGGAAATAGAATAGATTTTTGTCTCTGTAGACTGAAGCAGCTCTATTGGTATGCCATCTGTTCCTGATGATTTATTTTTCCCCAAGTACTTACGTTGCAGCTTCCACTTCACTTTCTAACATTGTAGGTTCATCTCCAAATGCTTCTTCTTTGAATCTAACATCTTCTCATCTCTTTTATATAGTTCTTCAATGTATTGTTTCCCTCAGCTATTTGTTTGTTTGTTTGTTTCTGTATTTCTTTATTTCTTCTTGGTCATGTCATGTGTTTCCTGCTTGGTTTAAATTTTCCTTTGATTTCTAGGATCTGGTGGCAGAAATTGCTTGTTCAACATTTTTGTTGTTGTTTTCTACTTCTTTGTTTTGATTGTTATGGTACTTCTTTTTGCCCCTACACACAAGTTGTTCAACAGTTGCATTCAGGGTACTCACTCTATTTCAGTCACCTTTTACTTTTGCTTCTCATCTGCCCTAAATACTTGAAACATTTCATCTGTCATCCATTGAGGCTTTTCTTTCTTTTTGGCTTCAGAGTGTCCTTTTGCATTCTTCCTTCACAATGTCCCTGGCTCGAGTCCAAGGATCTTCTGGCTCCCGATCAATGAGGCTTAATAGTGTAAATCTATTTTTTCACTATCTTTAAATTCCACAAGGATGTTCTTCAGGTTGTGTTTTGGTGGAATGACTGATCTGGGTTTTTTTCTTTAAGATTACTCTAATTTTTTTGTCATTAGCAGTTTGTGGTCTGCATCACAATCTGCTCCTGGTCTTGTTTTCATAGAGAGAATGGAGTTACTCCATCTTCTGCTTCCAATTAAGTAGTCTATTTGATTTCTATACTGGCCATCAGGTAATGTCCATGTATACAGTAAAGTCCTTGGTTGCCTGAAGAATGTGTTTGCACTGAGCAAACTGTTGGATTCACAGAATTCAAACAATCACTCCCCTCCTTCATTTCTTGATCCCAGTCCAAATTCTCCTGTGTTTGCTTCTGCTCTGTTTCCTACTTTTGCATTCCAATTGCCTGTGATTAACAAGAACTTCTTTTCTGGTGTGTGATCAACTTCCTCCTGGACTCCTACACAGCATCTTTCAATTTCTTCTTCTGCCTCTGTGATTGGAGCATAAACTTGGATTATGATTATATCGATGGGATTTCCCTGAAATCTTATTTATATTCTTCAGTCAGAGTTTCCATTATAACCCTTGATTGCTTGTGCTACATCTCCCTTCCCAAATAATGCCACCCTATTTCTTCCTATATTTTCATTTCCTGAGCAAGACACTGTGTAGTTATCTGAAACAAAATGTCCTATTCCTGTTCACTGTAACTTGCTTGCCCCAAGGATTGCTATGCTTATACATTCCATTTCTTGTTTTACAATATTTATCTCCTCCTGATTCATGCTTCTCCATTCCATATTCCTATAATATGTGTTGTGCATCTTCAGACTTTACTTTAATCTCTGAGCACATCAACACCTAAAGGTCCTTTTGGCTTGAGTCCAGTTGCATCATTAGCCATAGTATGACTTGTAATTGTCCTCTGCCCTTTCTCAGTAACTCGTTGAGTGCCTTCCAATTGGTAGTTTTATCTTCTGGTGGTTTCTCTTGTTTTATTTTGGATTGTCTCATCATAGGCTTTTCAATGTAGAAGACTTCAGAAGTGGTTTACCATTGCTACCTTCTGCATAGTATTGACAAGTGTTGACTGTGGTAGCACTGCTGTTGTCTCTGAGAGATCCTCCACAAGTATTACGCCCACTACTGCTACTGCCCAATAGCTGTTTGGTGCATTTAATCTGGCTCCTCATCAAAATCCTGTCTCATATGAGACACCCTACCAGCAGCACTGCTACCAGCAGCATAGCCTCTCGCCTCACAGGAGCATGCAATCCCACCACCCTGGAAAGATAGTGCCATGGTGGGAGCATGCAAACTAGGCAGATAATAGTCATACATTTGTCAAGAGAATCAAAATAAGAATTGCAAAGAATGACCTTATTTTAATTAATTTCTCTTTGCAATCACTGAGACATAGTTAGGTTATACTAGCAAAATTGTGATGGACTTCCTCCTCAGCCCCTGAAGCCTTTAGACCTGTCTGAAAACCAGAGGTCCAGAGGATTTATCACAAATTCAGAGCAGTTGTTCAGAGGAGGTTTTTGGGATACCTGGAGCAACTGCACCCTTCTACTTCTACCTCTCCTAGATCTCCTTTTCTGATGGTGTTGAATCCCAACGATCCAGTTTGAAAATTGTAACTATAATAAATAATATGGGGGAGATGGGAGAGGCTTGAAACTGTATCAGTAACTGATTACTTTTTAAAGGTATCTTTCTAAGCTGTGTTCTTTCCATGGTGCTGAGTCAGAATTATGAATCACATTTACTGAATCACCAGTCTCTAATTTTCCATTTTTGGGCAAGGTTCTAGAGTGTGTGGTGGCCTTCCAGATCCAAGGGTTTCTGGATGAAACAGGTTATCTAGATCCATTTCAATCTGGCTTCAGGCCTGGCTATGGAACAGAGACAGCTTTGGTTGCCTTAGTGGATGACCTATGCGGGGAACTAGACAGGGGGAGTTTCCTCTCACCAGCTTTTGATACCATTGACCAGGGAATCCTTCTGGGCCAACTCTTTGGGATGGAACCTGGGGGCACTATTATGCAGTGGTTTCAGTTATTCCTGAAGGGACAAACTCAGAAGGTGGTACTGGGGGACTCATGTTTGGCTTCCTGGCTGTTGGTCTATGGGGTTCCTCAGGGGTCTGTTTTGATCCCCATGCTGTTGACATCTACCTGAAAAATCTGTGAGAAGTTATTCAGAGTTTGGGGGTTTGGTGTCACCAATATGCTGATGACACCTGACTCTACCTCTCCTTTCCATCTGATTCCAAGGAAGCTATCTCAGTACTAAACCAATGTCTGCTGTCAATAACAAACTGGATGAGGGCAAACAAACTGAAGCTTTATCCAGGCAATACAGAGGTGGTCCTAATCAGTCAAAAGGCAGATAAGGGAATAGGGACTTTACCTGTGCTGGATGGAGTTACGCTCCTCCTGAAATTTCAGGCTTGCAGCTTGGATATTCTCCTGGACTTGACTCTGAACTTGAATAATATCCAGGTTTCAGCAGTGGCCAGGAGAGCATTGGCACAGTTAAAACTCATGTGCCAGCTGTGCCCATTCCTTGAGACATCATATCCTGGCAACAGTGACACATGCCTTGATTACATCTTGGTGGGACTACTGTAACACTCTCTATCTGCGGCTGCCTTTGGAAACTGTTTGAAAACTTCAGTGGGTTCAAAACACAGCAGCCAAAATGCTGACCAGGGCCAGTTAGAATACTTCACTGGCAACCTATTTGTTTCCAGGCACAATTCAAAGAGCTGGTCATGACATATAAAGCTTAGGTCCAGACTATTTGAAAGACTGTATCCTCCTATATGAACCTGCCAGAGCTGTAAGATCTGCAGGGGAAGACTTTCTCTCAGCACCACTACTGTCCCATGCTCATCTGATGAAGATACAGGAGAGAAAGTCTTCTCAGTGGCTGCTCCTACCCTGTGGAACTCTCTTCTTCAGGAAACTAGGTTGGCTCCCTCCTTGCTCTTCTTTACCTGGCAGGCAAAAACATTCTTATTTAAGCAGGCTTTTAATATGTAAGCAGGTGTGCTTTTAGAGTTTTTAAAATTTTTGTAGGTTTTGAAAATTGTATATGTTTTTAATGTTTTAAATTGGTTTAAATGTTTTATTAATGTTTTTGACTCTTTTGGAAACCACATTGGGTCCTACTTTGGAAGAAAAGTCGTACATAAATCTAATAAACAAACGAACCAGGTAAAGATATTATTTGTAAGTCATCATGTATGGCAAACTTACAATATGTTTACATTTGTGCTCTGAAAAGCCATAAGCTTTCACAGAGAAATAACTGCTATGGGTAGGATCCAGTGCTGGACTTTGGTGGAACAACAGAAGTCAGCAGAGAGGGGGGAACAATCCTGCCTTCCCACTGAGCTGCGCTGCACTGCACTGCACTGCACTTCACTGCACTACCCTAGAAGTTTGTGAGGCTAATTTTTTTGGTGCTAGGGTTCAGTGCGCTGGATGGCTCCTTCAGAGAAGAGAATGAAACCCAGATTGGATTCACCATTCCACTGATATTGGAAACACCATCCACCACCGCAAGGCATATTTCATGAGTGAAAATTTAATTTTGCCAGTGGAAGAGTTTATAAACAGTGAAGTTGCAGTTTAGTTTGCATGTTGGTGTAAGCAAAGGATGTACATCCTTGCTTTTCTTGTTCTCACATTCAGTAAAAAAAAGCCTTATTTTTCCCCACATATGTAAGATGGAATGCTCTTTTCTGTCAATCTCAAGGGAGTTCTCTTTTGGGAGAATGATTTCTGTGTCAGTCAATTGTAGAGCTAACCTGCAAGTGTTGCTGCCTTATTGCACAGGCTTTTAAATCTCAGAAATGTTAGATGGACTGTTGTGCCTTTTTGATCACACTTCTTTATAAAGGGAGAAAATGGTGGATTTGTTCACAGAAGTTTTGCACAATTACAAAAACCTTGACGGAAAAACACTCATCCTCTCATTTTGTCTGATGGTGAGAAATCACATGGGAACTAATGAACTCTGAACCTGTCAAGATAATCTCTCCTGTAAGGACTGAGTAATGTAGTGAAATATGTCCTCACATCTATATAATGCACATTGTTCTGTCATCTTCCCAATAAGAATGCTAACCACTGTGCTATTGCTTAGGTTCTCCATCATTGGAATCTTGGAAATGTTACATTTTTTACAACTTCCAAAATACATTACCCAACATGCGCACTGTCCACGTCAGCTAAATTCAGGGAGTTGTAGTCTTTAAAAAGTAATTTTTAAAACTTTTGCCTATTATTGGTTTTCTGGTTGTTTCTAATCAGTCAGCTATTGCACATGGTGTTCAGCTACCATTCAAAATCTGATTATTGCAGATCCTTTCCTATTCAACAGCTTCGCTTAGCTGCACATTATATATTTGCAGATCTGTAGTATAAGTTTACAAACCCTGTGTTCTACTCTTGGTGAAGCTGTACAATTGTAAATGTAGAATCGGAGAATCAGAGAAGTATAGAGTTGAAAGAGATGACAAGGCCTATCAAGTCCAACCCCTGACAATGCATGAATGCACAATCAAACCACTCCTGACAGATGGCCATCCAGACTCTGTTTAAAAACCTCTAAAGAAGGAGACTCATGTGATTTTATTTTGGATATAGAAACCAGAGATATTCATTATGTGACCTTAGCAATTAGTACTGGACATTGTACTGATGGATCAAAAATGCTATTATCAGGCTAGGTGAGTGGGCAAAGAAAAGGACAGAACCTCACTATGTATCTTGCCAATTTGGAAATGAAATGAAAATATGTAAGGCATATGCCTGTCCCATCTGTTAATAGCCTGTAGACATGAAAAGTTGTTTTGTGTGGTTGGTTGCTAGACTTAAAAATACTATTGTGTCTGGGAGTCAATAAAAGTCTTAACCACTGTGTTGCTTATAAAAGATATTAATTCAAGCTGTCCTGCTAAGATGAAGCATTGTCCAAAATGAAGTATAAAAATAGATCCAAGGCCTACTTCATCATACTGGAATCTGTCTTAAATGGCAACATGTTGCATCTGTTTATTCCCATGTGTGATATGCAGCGATGACAGGTCCAACAGCACAGGGAGTGGTTTTATCCAGGAGGCTCAGAAAACTGTTGTGAGGTCTGGTGCTTGATTATGCTTGAATATATCAATTTGCACTGACTGCCTGGAGAAGCAGCTACTGGTTCCTAGATTAATAAAACCAGTAGTGAGAACTTTAAAATCACATTGTGGTCTGAAACATTTTGTTTCCACAGAAAATCAAGTGCCTAGTTTTAAATCTTCTATTTCAACATCTACTGCCTTTTTCAATTCATACCTTACATAGGTTCCAAGTATGTATGGAGACATGTAATTCAGTCACAAACCCTCCACATCATGTGTTTCCTCTAATAATTGCATTGCAACATGGCAGTTCATAATAAAGTGAATTTTATAATTTTAAAAAAGGTAATGGATTGCACAAGGAATAATTACACGAAATTGTTGAAAAAAAAATACCTGTTGCTCTATAGTTAATCATGCTGCATCTCCTGGATAAATATACAGGAAATTCAAAGAAATTGCTGGAGATTTTGGCCAGCCTATTTGCAATAATGGACCAATATTCCAACTTTGTATGGAGTTCAATAAAAGTCAGTGGCACTCTGTTTTAACAGTGCTTTGCAACAGGTGATACTTCAGTGCCAATAATCTAGTTGCACATTCCACAGTTTTATTCCTCCCAGCATAATCCTTCTTTTCACTTGCTCATGATAGATTAGGAACATATAAGGAATCCCTTCCAGTGGATGGACTTTCCTGGGCCATACTACCTAGACCAGATACTGGCAGGACACTCTTTGACTTCTGGAATCTTCACAGTGCCAAATGGGTGTGAGCATACCTGAGAAAATACAGATGAAAGTACATATAGAAAGATAGGCACATTTCCAATGTGTGCGAAAACATAGTACAAATGCACTTTGGTCAAGGAGAGAAATATATGTACACAATGTATAGAGCTTGAAAAATGAGCACCGATGTGTGATTAAAATGCATGTGCGCGTGCACACACACACAGAGAGAAAAGGTGAGATTTCAGCCTGTTAAGGAAGCAGGCAGAGAACAGACAATGAGGTGAGGAAAGAAGGAGATCAGTAGATGTGAACTTGATTGATATGCTCATCTCTATGACAGATGAAGGCATGAGTTCTGAAAAGAAAGACACTGGTACTTACAATAGGATCACTTTACATCTTATTCAGAAACAGAGCCAAGAAGAAATGTGTCCTAATGATGTGTGACTTTCAGGGAAATGAGCACAGAGGATCTGTTGTATATTTTTCTCGCAATGACATGTACACGTTTCAGATTTCTTCCTGGAAAGTAATATGCAAGTTCTACGACATATTATATTTGTTGATATTACTACAGAGGTGGAAAAAGCAACTATGCAGTTCTACCACAAACTTATATTTCCCTTTTCACTGCAACACCAGATGCCTCCCTACAATGTCTTCTTCTTCCATGGTTGGCATCATGTGGGTTTGATTTCACTTGTGTGTATTAGAACAGCACTTCAAAACTTCTTTCCAAATGAGGTACCATAATATCCATGGTAACTCGGAATATGCCAGTTTCCTCAGACAGATTTTGTTCATCATTGCTAAACCTCTTCAGGCCTCTTTTGGAAGTTCTCAGGAACTCAGTTGAGGAATAACCTTCTAATTACCTTCAGATATCAGGATAGGTGAGATTTTGATGGTGATTCTAAGGAGATCAGAGGTATCAGATATTGTCTGATTGAACATATAAATAACCAACAAAACCTAAGTTTAAAACAATGCAGTATTTCCACAAAGCTCAAACCATAGAATTCATCTTATGATTCAAAACACTTTCCCCAAATATAGTGGCTTCAGATCACATTCTTTCATTATGTACTACATAAAGAAACTAGGGTTAGATCTAGATTTTCCTTAAATGCAGGGCGGAGGACTCTAATTTTAATTTGGTCTCATTATTAATGAAGGTTGTAAATGGTCACTCCTATTGTAATACTGTCTAATGCTAAATTAAGACACTGGAGTGGCAGAGAATCCTGTCTGTGACTAAATAAACCCAAGAGAGGGCATACAGGGAGAGAACTCATAGCTAGCACTCCAAAAGAATGCTCACAGTTAACCTTGGTCACATTATATTAGCAGTACATGTTCCCTTATGGCATATAGTTGAGAATGGGGGGGGGACCCAGAGCAAATGTCTTCTTGTTGACATGAGTCAAAGAATGGCACTGTACATGAACTCTAGAGAGAGTGTGAAACTCACTTGGACATAATACAAAGAAATGCCACAGGCTGCACAGTAGTCAGTTGTCTTTGGAAGCATCTTAGTGGGATTAAGTCAGAGACCATGTGGGGCATGCAAAATATCATGAGCAACAGCTTTTTGGAGTGCTTCTCCGTCTAGACAGTGCCATGCCATTACCAGGGGCAGTTTTAAATGGATACGGTATATTTTAAACATCCTTCCTTAACCTTTTATATTAATGTTGGGTATTGTTGACACTTTGGCCTTAACTAGATAGTAAATCAGTGCAGCACCTTAAAGGACCTGGCTTTGATAACAACAACAACATTTAAAATCCTGACCAAGGTACAAGTTTCAAAATTAACACAGAAGTAGATCTCCAGCGTTGCCCTTATAGGAAAAGAGTGAGAATAATGTTTCCCTTCAAATGCTGAACTGCAGCTCCCAGTATTTCTCACTACTAGCTGTGCTGGGTAGAGCTGTTGCCCATTACAGCCAACAACAGCTGAAGTCCACACTACTTCCATTGCTTTTCTAGCACTTTGTCACCCACATAGTAGTAAAAGATGTCCCAAATTTCAGGATCAGCATTCACAATTTTCTTTTTGTGAGCATCTAAAATCTTCCAAGTCCATCCATCCATCCATCCATCCATCCATCCATCCATTCATCGGCTACTTGTGATCTAGTGAATAGGAATTAAGAGGGTTTTTTTCCCCTCATTGAAAGTCAAAATGAACCCAGGACATAAAATACCATGAGAAATCTATTGGTTTTTACCTCAAATGTTCTTTCTTTCTTTTCCCCATGCTTTTCTATTCCTTGATTATTATCATTTTTTGATATAGCTATTGGAATGTATTGGATTTTTTTAAAAAAATATTGCATACAGATTTTCTAGACAAAAGCTGATTAATGAAAGCGCATTGAAGTGCCCTCTGACATCTGAAATAGGGATTGTTTTGTGAAAAGGTACTATGCTGAAATGCATTCGACTTTTGGTTGTAAAATGTCACATTCATCATTTGGGTAATATAAAAAGGAGGAAGGGAGGGGGAGGGGGAAAGGACATGTAACAGCACCTTCAAGACTAACTAGTTTTCATTTTGGCATGAGCTTTTGTGGATATAAACTCAGTTCTTCAGATGCAGTAAAGAATGATATCTGGAATGCAACAGGATCCAGAAAGTTGTAAATCATGACCCTTGCCCTAAAATTTCAAAGGGCTGTGTAAGGTGATACAGGTCTTACATAATCAGTCGGGTAAGTTTTTCATGTTGTTATGCTTGCTGCTGCTGTTATTGTTCCTGTTGGCGAAAAAGATGTGAATTTGTGGTGTAACAACCTAACAAATGGTTGCATGGAAGTAAATGACACTCACATAAAGAAAACTTCTCAGTGATTTTAGACTTCTGACATAACAGATGTTAACTAGATTCAGGAATGATGCTAACATTATCAATGTTTAGAACATGGGAACTACATTATAATTTATTTATGAGAACAGGGAGCAGTTCTGTTTCCAATGACACAGTTTTAGGTCTCCATTACCTAAAACAGCAGCAGGATACTCTCCTTCCAGTGTGTTAAATTTATAATTACCATTTCAAACTTGCAGTCCAGCTCTCTGTGCATACTGACTTTATCTCTTTCATACTTGTTTTTCAGTATGAGTCAAATTCAACTCACACATTTAGGTGTACCAAATCATAGAATTGTAGAGTTGGAAGTAATTCCAAAGATCATCTAGTCCAGCCCCCTGCCAGCACAGAAATCTACATGTTCCAGCTTGCTGATATCCTTCTTAAACTCTGGAGCCCAGAACTGGACATAGTGTTCCCATTGAAGTTGGATCAAAGTAGAACAGAGTGCTTCAATTACAGTTGGCACTCCACCTTCGCTAGGGTTATGGGCACAGAACCCTCGCAAAAGTGAAAAAATGGCAAATATCAAAATTTGTGTGTCTGTGGGAGGGGGGTAAGGCATGGGTGAGGGCAATGAGCACCCAGGGTCTAAACCAGGTCAGGGAAAGGAAGTGGTTGGCACGGTGGTCCTGTGCTTGCTTTCTCTTGCCCGTCTCCTTACTTGTATGTATGAAGGGCTTTGGGAGAGGGCTTGTGGTGCTGAGAAATCAGGCTTTGAGCTGTCCTTGTCTGGCCAGGCAGTGGTTGGTGGAGGAGGAGGAAGACTGGAGGCAGGATTTTAAAGAGCTGCACAGCCTGATTGTAGCCACCAAGAGGGAAGGTTCCTCCCAAAAGGAAGTACCTAAGGTGGAAGGGGCAGGGGTTGGAGAAACTCACAAATAATCAAATCCATGACTATCAAACCTGCAAATGTGAAGGGCTGACTGTACTTCTCTTGATCTTGATGCAGCCTTGAATTGCATTAGAGTTTTTGTTTGTTTTGTTTTGCTTAATCGCACTGTTGATTTATGCTTAAGTTGTAGCCCATTAAGACCCCTATAACCTTTTTACATATAGTCCTGTCAAGCCAGAAATCTGTGGCCTTTTGCATACCTTACCTGATTCCTTTTTCCTCCCATTGTGATCCCAGCAGTGCCCTTGCCAGGAAGAGAGCATGACGGGAATGCTTCCCTCTGTATCCAGCCAGCTCCCTGCAGAAAGGAGTGTGAGTGATATGCGCCTGCCTTCAGCAGCGCAGCGAGGCTCTTTCCCATGCTGCGCTGGGGAAGGAAGCACCTCCATTGTGCTTCCTGCCCTTCCCCATGGCCAGGAAGGATGGGAGCATTACACGACCATGGGTGCTTAATTGATTTATTCTGTTAAGCAAATATTCCATGATCTCAATGGGTGGTGGCAGGATGGCAGTGAGACCACAACAACGTTGTGCAAAAGCACAACCCATGGACCACCGCCATTGAATCCCTAAACCGGGACTGTAACGCCAGGCAGAAATGGCCTATGTTTGTGAATCTGATTTTCCTGGCCATACAGAAAATGTAAGTTCCTCTAGGAATATTAGATACAGCTCATCTGGCCCGAGAGGCAGCAACGTTTGGCCACAATACCTGCCACATCTAATATATAAAAGTAAAAGTTTGTGAGTTAGTTTGTGTCAGGCAGGCAAAGACCTCATATGTGTGTCAGGTGAGAAGACCTCATATGATTGGCTGCCTGTGAAGAATTGTGGGGTTGGCAGTTTAGGGAGGGGCCTTTAGAATTCTCAGCCAGAGAGCTCTTGGGCCAGGCTGGTTGCTATGGAGATGAGGTCTAGCAGTGAGGAGAAGGCCAGTGTATTCCCTCAGAAACCAAACCTCTGTATGTTAACAACTCTGAATACAGATTGGGTTGGGGATTATGGGGAAAAGTTGCAGATACTAGACAAGGCAGTTTGGGGAATTACAGACACAGGATCTCAAATCTGTGTATTTCAATCACATCTAATTCCTAAAGTAAGGTAATTTCTAACAAGTATTATCTGTGAGAAAATAAAATCCTGGGCAATGCTGGGTAAATACACTAGTCACCTTATAAATTCAGTGGTGTATTAATAGAGAATGTACTATGGAAAACATTTTATGGCCCTTCTTAGCTGAAAATGCTCTCACAGTAAGTTATATATGATCAATAAAAGCAAGACAGTCACTACCAATCTAAAAGACCTGACAGAAAAGGAAAAAAGAACAGAGAGAAGATGAAAAAAAGTGAACAGATACTGATTATTTTAACTTAAAAGGCTGTTTTGAGGCAACTCAAAAGAATAATGATCTTCACTTGGGAGCAAAAGAAGGGCCAAAGGAACAGAAGGCAGTTTGGTTTGTTAGTTAGCTTGTTAGTTAGTTATCCCTCCTCTCTAATGTTCTGTGTATTGAAAATCTCTTTCTGAAAATCAGTATTTAAAAGGTATAGAGTAAATATACAGAACATTAAGAATTAATTTTACAAGTTCAAACAGGTGTGGAAAAGTTCCTTTATTCTATTCTTTTCTGTGAATTTCTCCGCATTTAATATTGCACCTTTTTTCAGGTGAAAGCTTCATCCCTATGGCATGATACAATCTAGGCCACCGTCATTGGTCACCCAGAACAGCTTTACATTGTATTGTTTTCCTTTTCTCTCAAAAGATTCATCCACCCAGTTCAATAAAGCTCAGATAAGTATATTTAAAGGACTGCCCAGGTGATAAAGTTGGTCTTGGATCACATTGGTGGTTACCAGGGACAAGGCCACATCTTTTGGAGCCCTTCTGCAAGATTCGTGTTTGGCTTCCTCACTTCAGATTTGGTTGGGCCCTAAAGACCTTTCACAATTTTGTGGCAGGCCATTGATTGATCTGTTGTGTGTTCTATTTTGCTGCTGTTCTTTGGAATTTATTATATGGCTGTAGTGTGTTGTTTCAAAATGTTTGTTACACATGACCTTCAGTGAGCTTGTCCTGACAGGCAAGTAATTTTGTTTTTGTTT
This sequence comes from Ctenosaura bakeri, assembly GCA_948474755.1. Taxonomy (NCBI): domain Eukaryota; kingdom Metazoa; phylum Chordata; class Lepidosauria; order Squamata; family Iguanidae; genus Ctenosaura; species Ctenosaura bakeri. The sequence continues at coordinate 469,739 of CAOLHI010000816.1, forward strand.
TTTACAGAGAGTACTCAACAGTAAATCAGTAACGGTCTGTCCAAACTATTAATACATGTGGAACATTTATTACACATGTAATGTGAATCACTTTTGTTGGACTGAGATGTATGTATTTTGTGTTCTATGCTGCATCCCTGTAGACAGCACAGCATCCATGAAGCTGGAAAACCCAGAAGAGTAATTTCTAAAGTCTGTATATAGTGCTCCCCCAAAAGATCCTGCATTCAGTGCGCCCCCTGCCCATTTGTGCTATAGGTCCTGAGCAGGGCTGATTGCGGTGGCTGCTGTTGCTAAATATGGCCAGATGATTATGAAACTCTTCTCCCAGTTCCAAAACAATTTGTGCGTTGTATTCTTGGAACTGAAAAAAAGGAGGATGGTCTCTCAGGGGTGGTATAACTTCCGTTCAAGCTTTTGTAACATCTGCATTTGTTATCTTCAGCTCACTCTCACCATATGTGGGAAGGCTTATAGTAAACAGAAGTGACAACCAGAGGGAGGGCAAATAAGACATTTTGAAATCTGGCGTAAGCATTCTTGGCTTCTTAAGCTTGCTGATGACATAATGGCTGTCACCACACTCTTTTTTTGGGGGGGGGGTAGGAGGGTTCCAGGAGTGCTGGAAAAGAAACAAATCATTCACTGACTGGACTGGAAGAGCCATTTCTTTAACTGTCCTTCTGAGCGATGTTAGGATCCATATAGGGCCCCCCATAGTGCATATACTGTATATCTTTCCAATAAAATATGACAAAACAGAGGCTTCTCTGGGCATATTACCAACTGTATTCAAAAGCACTATACTATAGTACTTCTATTATAGTTCAAGATCTTTATGTCAACTTATTTATGGGGAAAGGTGTCATAATACTGTTTAGTGATGATCTTTGCAGTTGCTTTTGAGCTAGGGAGCAACAGACATTGTTTGTCAGTGCCTCACATTTAGATGAAAAAGGTTTATTGCAAAGGTTTTATAGAGTCAATGGGCCTTGAAGTCCATTATTGCTGCCTGACAGCATAATAGACCTTACTTTAGAATTAAAGCCAAATTTGAAGCAAATAAAGAATCATTTGAGGAATGTTTAAGGCAGCCAAAATAGTTCAGTAAGACTGTTGAATTTTCTGAGAAAGAAACACAAAACTCCTCAGTTCTTACTGGGAAAAGGAAAAAAAATCTGAAGCAAAGATAGAGATTTTGCCTCAGAGGAGAAACTTGAAATTTTGGGAAATTCTAGTAGGACTGGTAGAATTTCTTTCATGAGTTTTGCACAGCCCCAATGTCCTGACAACATCATGCCCATGTTAAATTTCTTTTGAAAATCATCAAATTTGAAAAATTCTATTTCTGGTAGATTTTCCCTTGATCAATTTGACAAAATGTTTCCACTTTTCTGCTACGCCCCTGAATGCTTTCTCCCTTCATTTGGAGATTATGGCCCTTTTCGCACGCAGTTTCTGTTGCGAGAGGGCCCCTAGCATCGCGTGAATGGGAGTGTCGGTCTGTACGACACACTCCCATTCGCGCGATGCTCACGAGCCTAAAGTGGGCCGTGCATGCATTTTTTATTTTCGGCTGGGAGCCGAAAATACTGTGCGGCGCAATGCTCCTGGGGCCCTCGCGCACTTACCTGCTGTGTGGTGCATCAGACGAGCCAGGTCGGTCATGCTTCCTCCCTCAGCGCAGGCTACAGCTCCCAGGCTGCACTGCAGAAGGAAGGGGCGGGGCGCTAGCGCGACAGTCTCACGACCAGGAAGCGAACTGCGGGACGAAGCAGCAGGGAAGCTGAGGTTTTTCATGTGAGACACCCCCCCAGCTGCGCAAACAGATAATGTGCGAAAAGGGCCTATGTGTCCAGTCCCCTTTGTTCAATTGCACAACTAATTATTAGTAGTAAAACAGTAACCACACACACTTATACATGTGCACTCATAGGCATGAATCTCAGCAAGAATTCTATACTGCCTATGCAGGAAGGGTGCATTGTTGATCCTCTGACAGATGAATGACATAGTCAGCCACTTACATTTCTGGGCCATAGTGTTGAGAAGTTCAGTATCTGCTGAATTTCTGCCATCAAGCCATTTCTATAAGCACAGGAGCAAGGACAAAAGTGACAACTCTAGTTCTAATTCTAATAAAATAATTCTTTGCTTTCAAAGACTTATGGTAATTTTATATTCTCTGCTCAATCTTAGCTAACAAAACCACATCAAAATCAGGAATGGAATATCCTATAAGTACAGTGGTGTAAGAATGCCTTATAATTCAGTCTAAGTAAGTTCTGTGGCTACCGGGAAGGCTATTGCTGGTTTGAATTATCATTGTAAGAGAGCAGTTTGTCAAGGAAGGGGAAAGGGTATTTGTAGAAGTGCTTTTTAATGTTTCTCTGTATAGAATAAAATACATTACTGTTAAACAGAAATCTTGCTGGAGAGACGAAACAGGCCTGCCACAAGCGATCATAATTCATGAGCCTGGATTTATAAAAATCTGTGTCCAGGCTTGTAAACAGCGTAAGATCTAATTTCAGCTTCTGTTTCCAAATTTTAGCCCTGTAGCAACTTTCTGCGCCTGTATACAACTTAACCGATCTATTTAAATAGCAAGCCAACAACCGAGTGCTAGAAGCCAGCCTATTCCCTTAAGATTCAAAATGTTAGTTAGCTGCTTGGGGGAAGGAGCATCCCCATTTTAAAAGGGTATAATACATCTCAAGTAAAATCAACATGCTTTTGTCTTCTGTGAAGAAAATTTGGTCCACTTATGATTTTCCATCTAATTATCCAAACTGTTTAGAATGCTGTTTTTGCTGCTGTTTAGAATGCTTAAACGTCCTAGATTTTAATGGGAAAACTTAAAATATATACTTACAACTAAGTTCAACAAATTGCTTTCCTAAAGGTGGAGCTTCCAACACCATTCTACAACATGTGACAGTGAGAACTTTGAAATAAGGGATATGATCTGGGCAAAGCCAAACCCTTTCAATCCTGATTACTATATATGAGAAAGCACACAAGGAGATTCCACACAATCCTTCACCACAGTTTTGAGGAACAGGAACTGTCTGGTGTATTGTGCGTTGTTTTGACTGACGCTCCATACATATATTCCTATTGTGAACCAACACAGCAGCCCCAGAACCTCCACACTGCAAATTGATAAATCTCCATGAAAAACTACCCAGTTCATCCTGTATTCCTGTAGTAGGATAGATTCAAGAAATACCTGGGGAGGCCTGCCTCATATTAGTACGTTGTATTAGTCAGATTAAGGGCAAGTGATTAAGATGTTTCTGGTTGTGTGAACTTAGAAAATCCATTGACATAGAGCCAGTATGTAGTTTCCTTCTCCTTTTAACTGAAAGAGTCAACCCAAGTCATTTTGCTGCCTGGAGCACAGCCAAAATGCAATTCCCTTCTCATTCTATGAACATGACTATCATTGCAATCTTAGTTCGATGCTGGCAGTGGGAGAATATTTTTTAATAACCTGAGATATCAAGCAAATTTAGGGACCCCAGGAAAAGCTGCATGGCAGGAAGGAACAACTGTGGAATCCAGGAATAGCCAAGAAGCTACCGTGTTGCCCTTCAACATCTGCCACCTAAAAAGATGGCTTCATTTTATCTCATATTCACTAGCACTGTTAACTGCTCTGTCCTTATACTGTTACTTCAGATTGTAAGATCTCATTCTCACAACCTTCTCCAGCAAATTATTTCTTGCTGACTTCTATCCACTGGTACCAAAGCACATGCTTATAAGAAGGATGTGAAGAACTATGTGCACATTGTCCTTTAGTATCCTAAATGGAGCTGGTTGAACATACTCCCTAAGATATGACTTGGCCTATGCCGCTGCCATATTGGTTTGTGCCTCTGGCAAGAATCCTTCAGCAAGTATATCAAGTTTCAGAGAGACCAATGGCCTTGTATTATCACTAACTGAATGTATGGATCAGCAGCAACACAGACATGGCTTGATTTCCTTTAAATTGTAATTCAGATCTTCACACTTTTCTTGCAATCAGATTGGCAAGATGATTTGTGCGCTTTCCATGACCTGAGCTTACTGAGGAGCATAACATTTGGAAACGATAAGGGGACAAACTATTTATGTATCTAGGACATGGCTGAGTGAGCAGCTGTGTAATATTTAATCTACATAAGATTCATAAATGGTGAAGTAACAAATTCAGAGATAACAGAGCTATGCTAGTCCAATCTCAGAAGCAAGAGGAAATATATCCAAGCAGAGCTGGTCCAAGGTATTTTGTTGTTGGAGTCAAAAGGTGAAATGGTACCCCCTTCACTCCACATATACAAGCTAACTGGAATGGCAGAATGAATTGGCCACTGAGCAATGTCCACATCCATACTTGAAGGCAGCAGGCTAATTTAGGCAGGGCAGGGCAAGAGATGGGAATATCTCAGAGACTTCAGTTGGGGGGGGCAGTATCATTGCTGCCTCCAGCATCTGATATCTGAGGCAACTGGCTAATGATATAGCCAGCCCCATCATCATCTTAAGATGAAACAGAACAGTGAATATCGCCCCATTCCCTAAGGGGCACAGTACCTGAAGTCAGTCAACTTATTTTAGCACCCAGAAATCACAATAATAATTGAAATAGCTCACAATTTGCAGTGCTTTTGTGATGTCCCAAATCTACTGCCTGAGGCAACTGCCTCACTCTGTTCAATAATAGGGGAAGTCATAGCCAGCCCTGATCCAAAATACAGATAGTCTGAAAGTGTGAGTGTAATGACTGTTAAGTTTATAATCATTTCAAATTCTCTAAGTCTGCATGTAATAAATGTCACCATTGAGTGTCAGCATATTAATACTGAAATCCCAGACAATTTTTGTAAATAGTAGAGTTCCCAGCCTGTAGGCATCCAGAGATGAATCCTGACTCTACACTTCCATACTTAACTTTGAGGCCAGAGAAGTTATGCAAATTAAATTGCTTATTTAGGTGGCTGACAATGACATCCTACACATCACTGGTAGCCATGTTGGACATGCAGAGAAAAAAAATCCACTAGTAGCGATACCTATCTTGGGCCAACTCTAAAGCATAAAATACATCATATAAGCTTTCAAAGCTTCACTGGTTTCTTAATCAGGCAAAGATATTAAAAATCAAACAGGAAAAAGTGGTGATGATGTTTGAGTCATAGGCCTAGATTCTGTCCTTAGCAATTTCAAGTTATAGAATTATGATTGTAATATATGCCTAACTGTTGTCTCAGGATTTTTGGAAGACGAAACACTGTATGCCATAACAGCAGGCAGTTTCTTTATGTCAATGTGACCGAATTCTCTCTGAACTTTATTATAAACTATTAAGAACGTATCCAAGGACCTATCGAACTTTATCTTTGAAATAGGTTCAGCTGCTTAAAGTTTAGACTAAAACTCAGAACAGAGTCACCACCACACTAACATGGAAGTCACCAGCTGGCACTGTTAGTGGCTCATATGCTTGAGGAGGTTCTTTAGAATTTAAAAGACACTTCTTTATTTTTATTTTTGAAAATCCACATTGCATTTTTCCCTTTGCAGATGTATATAGTGGCTTATATGAAACCATAACAAAGAAATTTCAGAAATAAAAATAAATTAGAGAAGAGAAACACATCAATAGCAACCATCAACCAAATGCTGAAGGAGGAATTTTTTACCAAAACAAAAAACAAAACAAAAAAACCTTTTTATGAAGTTAAAAGGATAACCATTATTGTTGCTGCTGTGTGCCTTCAAGTCATGTCCAAATTATGGTTACCCTAAAGCAAACCTAGAAAGGGTTTTTCTGGAGCTGAGAGTATGTGATGCACCCAAGGTTACCAGTGGGTTTCCATGGCTGAGCAGGGAATCGAGCCCTGGTCTCCACTGTTGTAATCCAGCACTCAAACCACTAGACCACAGTGACTCGGGAACCGTAGAAACAACTTTCTAGGATACTTGTCCATAGAAAAGTCCTTGTAGCACTTCTAGGTGAAATTCCTTACATACCTTGGGAGATTTCAGTTGTTGCATTGTCAATTGTATGCATATTTAAGACATTATTTTTCCCAATGGACAGAAAAATAACATGCACATCTGTGCCAGTTTTTTGGGATAATAAGGAATGATATTCAGTTTAGGCACTGGGAGTTTGAAATCATAGATAGTCACAGCATTACTGCCCATAAATGCACTTCTGTAAGACTAGTTAAGTGATATAAAGCATACTGTTATGTCTTCGGGTATGTGCTTACACTTGTTCTTTGTTTGGTGAGAGATGTGCCCCTGACATACTTGACGAAAGGACTTTACCTTTAAGCATTGCTGTATTTATCTGAATGCTATTTAATTTATTCTGGACATTGTAATTGCATATAATAAGCTGAAAAAAATTACACCAGGTAGATCTAAGCAAGCCATTTCATTTTATGGCTTGTCTAAGGAAGATGCATATGACAGAGTTTTCACTTTTGACAAACTGTACTCCTAATGTCTCACTAATGAGACAGACAGGATATCACAGACATGAAATATAGGGCCTTCTGGCAACATTTGACTTCATACGAAATGTGAGACATTATAGCTAGTTGACAGCAGTGTTTGTCTTCATGCAGTACCTTTAAATAGGCAACTAGCAAGAATTCAAAGGGAAGTATACATACCCCATCAAATGAAAATACAAGGGTCCAATCAAAGTTTTGATAATGATTTACTCTGTGTTATTGGTTTTGCCTCCTCCCTCCCCATCTTCCTTCTGACACCTGTCATGTTTGGAGCCACTGGTTCTTGCAAATAATTAAAACAGAGATAATATTATCTGGGATTCTATGTAAAAGAAAATTATTGCCCTCCATATTTCCACTGTGGGAACACTAACCTTATATCTGCGCTGCTCACTTAGATCAGTTTCGTACTATTTTTATTGTCAGAATTCCATACTGAGGAATTCTGGGATTTGCAGTTCAAGAGAATGAACTAGAGCCTTCTGGCACATAATATTAGGCAGAGTACAACTCCCAGGGTTCTGTAAGATGGAGCCCTGACAGTCAAAGTGGCATGAAAATGAAATAACTGTAGTTCCAATACGACCTGAGACTGTGCTCAGAGCACCATTTCTGATGATACCTCTAGTGGGCTAATCCAGAAAAGGAGCACTGCAGGCAGATCCCCATTAAAGAAAGATGACATGCTCTCCAAGTACCCCAGTTTGGCTGGGACAGTCTCAATTAATTGTCTGTCTTTCTACCTTTTCAGCTGCTTGTAGAATGTCTCAGTTTCTCTCTGCTCATTCCACTCTCCCCCATTGTCCTCAGCTTACCTCTATTGTCACAAACTGAGTTCAAAATGCAAGAGTATTTTGTACTTAATTAGCAGAGGGGAGATGAGAAGGGGAATCTTGTCCTTTCTAATTGCCTCAGGCAAAGGCAACTGGTGCAGCTTCTTCTAGCTGGTGTCTTCTTCCACCTTCATAACTTTTGCTATCCTCTGATGTTGCTTGGCCTCAGATGTTCCGTTGTGAAATGCTGGAGGATATGGGAAGACCAAACAGTGATTTCCCCTTCATAGATTTTTGGATGCAGCTCTCAGGGATCTTCCAGTGTTTGATTCAAGTTTCGGAAGCTTCAAAGCACTAGTTAGTTCTACTAGCATTGCGAGAATGAATCATGCATTTAATGGAGAGGGGTATTTTATTTTTTACTTTTTATTGGCAATTTATGTTTTAAATATGTTTAACTGTTTTTATTTGTGGCTTTAATAACATTGGCATTTAATCTTTTTTTTGGGGGGGGTAGGTTTTCTTAAAATAGGATTTTTGATGTAATAGTATTTTTGTAAGTCCCTTGCATCTCACCTCAGGAGAAAAGCAGGATATAAATTCAATTTAATTCAATTCATAATGGAGTGAGTCTAGATTCCACCTCCTCTTTTGATTTCCCTTGTTCAATGTCTATGCATTACACATGGGTAGGGATTTCTTTTCAGTTTGGTTTTAATAATTTACCAAAATTCTTTCAGGAGGAAAAGAAAAGTTTAAGAATGTTAATTTGGGTCAAATGGAAACTAATAGATTCATCCATCCAAACTAGAGTTCTGGGTGCTTAGCTCTTAAAAATCTGGCTTTGAATCCTTCTGTAGTCAACCACATTAGTGCTAAATTAGTATGATGACCACTTTTTAATCACAGACTCCTCATCCTTAACAGCTGCATGGCAGGCTGGAACATGACATGTTTTTTTTCCTCCATGCTGGAGATAGGTGTGCCTATCAAACTAAGAAATTACAAATGGCTCAGAATTTTGCTAAAAATTGCTAAAAATTCACATATGTCTTTATAGGATGAGAAGTATTTTGGGATTTTAAGAAGCTGGGTGTGGAAGAACACAAAACCGATGGATTTTCCATCCCCACATACATACAGGCTTCCACCAGTCATCTGGTGGGTTAGGGACCAGAGCACTGTCAAAAAACAGAACTTGTTGAAAAGTGGAGACCTGTACTGTGCTGTAAGGAACATGAGAGACTTAATAGAGAGGCTCAGTTGGGACCAACTGTGTGAGCACTGCTTGCAAAGCTTCTCAGCCAGCTTAGTGCCTTTTTACCTCTTAGCTTGTCTTGCAAGCAGCATGCACATTGAGCAGTTCCAATCAAGCCTCCATAGGCAAGAAGAACTGGTGAAAGAGTAGAACCTCCATCAAATTAATCATAGAATCACAAATAATAGAGTTGGAAGAGACCACAGGTGCCATCTAATCCAACCCCCTGCTATGCAGGAATACACATCAAACCACTCCTGACAGATGGCCATCCAGCCTCTGTTTAAAAACCTCCAAAGAAGGAGACTCCACCATAGTCTGAGGCAGCATATTCCACTGCCATCAGGAATGGAATTTGCCCTTAATTTGGAAGCATCAAAAGAGCAAGTGGTTAGATAACAGGGCATCAAAAGGTGGGAGCTTCTTGCAATGAGTTCCAAAATCTATGAACCAGGTTGTATATGATTCTCTACGTTCAGGGTGACCTTATTGCCTAGTGTATGTTTACTGACAACCTTTACATCCTGCACTATGTTTTCCTCAAGATGCTTTAAAAAAACCAAAAACAAATCTTATTATGTAAGACTGTATATTGGTTTCTTAGTTTATTTACCAGTCTCTAAATGCCTAGGTACCTTAATGGCACCAGATTCCTTCTGATTTTGGAAGCTAGGCAGTGTCAGTCCTGGTTTATATTTGGATAGAAAGTTGCCAATAAATGTTGTAGGCTACAGTTCAGAGGAAGAAATTAGCAAAAACCTCTGAATATTCCTTGCCTAAGAAAATCCTATGAATTTCATGGGGTTACCATAAATCAACAGGAAAGTTGAAGGCAATACATGGCCAGATATACTAATACTGGCTTACAAATCAATAAAATACAGGATTGTCTCTGCATTATGCATTCCAAATGTATTCTAACTCTCTAGACTGCAAATGTACCCACCCAGTTAAATGCTCATATCATATCTTTCACTTGTAGCTTTGAAAATGATGCTTAGTCCTGCTAATTACTAATTACTCAGCCTTTGCTGAGTAAGCTCTCTTAACATTTTAGAAAACAACTTTTTCACTTAGGCAGAGCATTGGAGACTCCTTTATCCCTTCAGGATTCAGAAACAGTGGTCCTTTTCGCACCTTACCTCATCGCGGCAGTGGGGAGTGGAGCTCATGTGAGCAGCCGCTTGCGCGAGCTGCTCACGACAGCCCTTCTTGCCTCCCGCATCGGCTTCCTCTAGCATGGCCATTGCACTAGCGCCCTGCCCCTTCCTTCTGCAGCGTAGTCTGGGAGCTGTAGGCTGCACTGGGGGAAGGAAGCGTGACCGCCCCTGCTCGCTGAAGCACCGCACACAGGTAAGTGTGCGAGGGTGCCGCGAGCATTGTGCGAGCACACAGTATTTTTGGCTTAAAGCCGAAAATCAAAAAATGTGCGCGCACCCTGCTTTAGCCTCGTGAGCGTCGCGCGAGTGGGAGTGCGTCATACGGAGCGGCGCTCCCATTCACGCAACGCTCAAGGGGCGCTCGCACACAAAAAAAAAAAGCTTGCGAAAAGGGCCAGAATCAAGTATAAAAACTTGTATATGTCAGAACAAATAATCAGTAGGCCAACTTTTTCAAATATTATAAACCTCTTTTCTAATTACAAAGAAGTAGTTTTTTTTTCAATAGGAATGAATAAATGACAGGCTCTTGAGTTAGAAAAGACTTAAGTTACTTAATTCTGCTTAATTTACTTGCTAACACAGCCTTCTGGCCTGCATGCTGGAGAAGCCATATGTGCAGACATATATAACAGAGACTCATAGAATCATAGAACTAGAAGAAACCACAGGGGCCATCAAGTCCAGCCCTCTGCCATGCAGGAATACACCATCAAAGCATTCCTGACAAAACTTCCAAAGAAGGAGACTCCACCACACTCTGAGGCACCATATCCCACTGTTGGACTGCTCTTACCATCAGAAAGTTCTTCCTAATGTTCATGTTCAGCTTGTGGCCTACTAAGACTCCTAGATCCCTTTCACATTTTTGGCAAAACAGAATAACTGTGCCAAGGGAGAAACATTATTTATCAGACAAATAAAAACAAGTAGGACAAGTTAGCCCTACATTCTAGAGGCATCTTAACACGATGTAAGTAAATCATAATTATCCACCTAAATATTAGAAAGAACTTCTAAAGAACTTCTAAAATAGGATGAATCCGAATATGTTCTCTATAACTCCTGTATAAGTTGAAACATACATGGAAACAATAAACTGTCAACTACTTCAGTTTTTAGTTACAAAAGTTGTACGAGAAAGAGTTCAATTTAGCCTTCTTTTTTTGAAAAACAGAAATGTAGGATTCCATAGGATGTTGAAAATGGAAGAATAGCACTATAACAGTCTCGTGGAGAATGGCCTCACACAATTCCTCGTCCTCAATGAGAAGAGGACTCTCACCATGTCAAGACACCCTAAATGGTCCATTGTCATAAGCTGCTGCTGCTGCTGCTCTCCTCCTCCTCCTCCTTCTTCTTCTTTTTGCATTTCAATAAATAAATAAAATAAGAAATGATTCTACCAACTTTGAGTTTAGCACAAAAAACATAATGCTTTTGCATAGGAAATTGTGTTTTTTGCATCTGGTATACAGCACCAAATTTGTGCATATACATTTTTTATTTTTTAAAAAGTATCTAATTCTATCCATGTCTGATCAGAAGTAAACTACAGTGAGTTGACTGGAATTAATTCCTAGGTATATGTATATAGATTATCAGCTTCACTGAAAAATAATAATACAAAGTATTAACCCATACATTTGAAATATTATAGAAACAAACATATATATGTACCTTTCACAGACAACATGGGAAGCAGGGTTCATTCCACCAGTACTGCTGGAAAACTACCCCCTCCCTTCTTTCCCATCTGTTCCTAATTGGACCATAGTTTACTTGGTTTTTTTGTACACTGTGAGACTGTGAGCTTCACTGTTTTACTTTTATCAACAATAGGCAAGCCAGTCTGGAAGCCCTTTTTTAGCTGTGGAATGAGATAAAAATGCAATAAATAAATAAGAAAATAAACAGGACACCAGGATGATAATCATATGGTCCTCTAGATGTTGCCAACCTTGGATTTCCAGAAGCCCTAACCAAGACAGCTTAGCCCATATGATAATAGGCTCCCATAGACTCTTCCATGTACTTGATTATTACATTGATCGAGGTGATAGAGGATTAAAGCAAGGTTGGGAATCATGTAGCCCTCAAGATTGCAAGTCCCAGCAGTCATAGCCAGCACAGCCAGCTGTGAGGAATGCTGAGAGTGGCTGTTCAACATCTGGAGGGCCCTTTAATTCCCGCTCTTTCTGTACACTAAGCTTTTTGAACACATTTTAAAAGATTTATACAAATACCAAGCATTATTCTGATGCCCTATTAAACTCCTGATTTCTGCTTCAGAATCCCATTCTTTTTCTTTTTCCTTGATTTGGTTTTTGTCTGTTCACCACCCTTGTTTCTCAGCAGTTTGGGCCTCTTGTTGTGTTATCATATCTCAGGGACTTAAGAGATCAAACTGTGTGGGGGGATTTTCTTGACTGTTGGCTACAAAGATCTTTCCAGTATGACAAGGCCAGCAAAAAGCCCTGAAAGACGAAAGCATTGTTGAGGATGCAAAAGAATGCCAGAAGATAAACTCTGGGTTTTTTGTTTTTGTTTTTTTTTTGTTTTTGTTTTTGTTTTTCTAACTACTTTACCAAAGGAAGAAGTTTCTGGCTTCCTCTTTCACAAAATATGTGAGTAAGGCTAGTCTGACCTTTGTAGGCTGCCTTAAATTTTGGGCTGCTGGGGACCTTCTTAAGAGCAGTGGACTGAGAGACAAAGAGAGTGACATTGCAAATGTTGGCTTTAGAAGCGAGCATTTATTCCCCTCACAATAGCTCTCTGTCTCTCATGTCTTTGGACGGGGTATCCAGTTCAGTGTTTGGATACACTAGCCTCACGCACCTGACTTTCTCAAGGGCAAAATTCTGTGAAACTCTATGGTGTTTTTAAAAGCATGACAATTTACATGAGAACTTAAGGAACAAGCCCAGAGACATATGCTTTAAAAACCTGAAGCTCTCCACAATGCCCTGGATAGCTTTGCTCTGTGTGGAACCAAATCAAACAATGGGTATATGATGTGGCTTTGAGCCCATTTCAAATCATAGCAGGCGTGTACTTAGCTCACTCTACCTACGTCTCCAAGTATGTGGCAGAACATATATGTAAAAGGGATTAGGGCTTGGCTCCTAAAAAATCACTATACATTAACAGTGAACTCACAGATGATCAGGCATACCTGAATTTACTGAATTTTTCTATGAATTTAGTTCCTTCACACCTTTTCACTCAGTCGACCAAGATCTCATACTCCCATGGGTAACATCTAGATCTGTGGACAACAATCCTGCCTGGTCTAGGAAAGGGAGATCTAGCTCGAGAACATTAATGGGCTATTCTCCTCCATATGAGATGGTATGTACTATGCATGTGTGAACATTTTAGCACCTCTCTCTGTTTGTTTGTGTGTGCATGTGTGTATAAAGCATAACATTTCATCAAAAGTATAGATGGGGAAATCTGTCAGTTTTGCTATCTCCCAAATTTTTGAGCCTCAAGTTCCATCTTGAATATGAAAGCATCTGCAAATTTCAGTAAATTCTTCAAAAACAAACCATAATGAAATTCTCCTCCATTTATACTTCCCAACAAGCACAGTTACGCTTGGCACAGAGATGAACATATTGTTTTTGTCTGACATGTGGGTATTAAAGATGAGGAGCCTTTCAGAAATAAAGAGGTGGCAGCCCTCATCTTCAATGAACATGTTTACATACAGAGAGATTCGAAGTGAGGCTTTTAGGAGCTAAGCCCTTCAAATTCTGGAATTAAATAGATAAATCTGTTATTTCTGGTTCCCTACACATTTTGAATTTTTCAGTTGTGGTAAATTCTTGTCAAAACAAGCTGAAACAAATTTCTCACCAATCCATAATCAAAAGGCACTACTGTGGCTTCCTTCATGCACAGCAACTATTTTAGGGAGGCAACTTCATGTGGCTTCCTTCATGTATGGCAATTTTTTTATTATTCAATCAGTAATATATTCACCTGAAATTCCTTACAGTATTGCTAATTTTATAGGTCTACTTTTGTATCATATCCCTGTATTAAACTGCTGTCCTTATCAAAGCAAGTAATAAAACAAGAAGTGGATTCCCCCCATCGCCGCCACCACCACAAATACTACTATCTTTCCAGCCATGAGTCCAAGTAAATAGCATTAAATTAATTATTATGCTTTAGAAAGGGAATCAGCACCCTGCAGTTTCAGTGATTCTTCTCAGCTTTACAGCCTGGCCGTTCCCTCCGGTTGTTTCTCCAAAGAGGCAAAGATCAGTGGAATCTTTCTGCCATAAAATGAGAAAACATAAAGCAGTTTGGGAAGGAACTCTCCTCCATCTCCCACTCACTCCTCAAGTTTTGCTTCTTGAAAGCCCCCGTCATCCTATGAAATTTCCATTACATCAATATGGCAGTTGTTGCAGCAAATCACACCTCATTCAGCCACTTCACAGAATTTGTTTGCACCACGTTTTGAAAAAAATAAATAAATAAGCAAGGCTACATGGAAAGAGTGAACATATACCCAGGAAATACTTTGCTGATAATGCAGGAGCCTTCAAGTCTGCTGGGTGTTGCTCAGAGTTTCACTAACAAAGCTGTATGTGTTGGCTCTTTAAATAAAAATGGCTTTTTAGTCCCATGTAACTGAAGCTGAGAGTTTCCAGTATGAAAAAGGTTCCCTTTTGGTTTATGTTTATATGAATTTTCTTAAAGCAATGTATAATGAGAGCAGGGTGTCCTTTACCATGCCCCCCCCACATTGGTCCCACTGCTTTCCAAGGGTTATGGAACCCTAGAAGCTCTTTAACTCTGACAATATGAGAAGACAGAATGGATCTGCTTTATGCCTTGAACAGAGGTTAAGGCACTCTGGACCTTGAAATTGCTCTTGCCATATCTATACATTGGTCTATACTTGGCTGCTGTTTCAAACAGAATCAGCATGATGAAAAGTATTTGTTGAGTCTCTGTCTGGTGCCAAAACTTTTGCCAGCAACCTGATTTGCCTAATAATAATACTATTTCAGATATTACAAGAAACAGCAGTGTCTGCGGAATCTCAATTTAGAGTGCGCCAAGATATAGGATGAAGAGTGGCCAAAGAGGAAAAAAATAGCTGTACAAACTTTGCTCTCTTTATAACTTCTTAGGTCAATTTGCCTTTTTTCCCCATGTAATAAAAATGTGTTATCTCAGACATTTCTTCGTAGAGACTAATGTAAAGACTTTCTGTTTGATCAGCACCAGATTGTCTTTAATCTATCTTTCACTGTATGAGCTAAAAGGAAGCAAGGTTATCAGACCTCTGCCTTCATTGAGTTTGGTGTCTTTTGCATCTTCTGCCCACTGTTATGTAGCAGTGACCTCAACTTCTATTCAAGCTACAAGCAGAGAATTATGTAATATATATATACACAGCAAACATATTTGGGGTAGCCGTGCTGGACAGACAGCAAAATAAGTCATTCCTCCACATTTGTTAGAGTTAAGGGCACAGAACCCTTGTGAAAGGAAAAAAATGTGAATAACGCACACAAAAGTGTATGATCACCATATTCAACTCACTGTGGATTCCTTTGAGGCATCAGGGTTCCTTCACAAGGCAGAAGTGGCTGGCAGGTAGGGCTTACTGCCACC
This sequence comes from Ctenosaura bakeri, assembly GCA_948474755.1. Classification (NCBI taxonomy): domain Eukaryota; kingdom Metazoa; phylum Chordata; class Lepidosauria; order Squamata; family Iguanidae; genus Ctenosaura; species Ctenosaura bakeri. Next base: position 485,088 of record CAOLHI010000816.1, read on the forward strand.
TCTACTGCTGCCCCACACTATTTTTAATAGGGACTTATAAGCATTGTTCGCAGTTTCTCAGGCCCTTTTCGCACGGGCTTTCTGTCGCACGACAGCCCCATGAGCCTCGCGGGAGTGGGAGCGTCGCTCTGCACGACGCACTCCCACTTCCGCCGTGCTCACGGGGCTGCAGCGGCGCGATCACGGGTTTTTTGATTTTCGCCTCAAAGTGAAAATCACCCGCGCTCGCACAACGCTCCCGGCGCCCACGCGCACTTACCTCCTGTGCGGAGCGTTGGGGAGGTGGCCAGGTCGCGCTTCCTTCCCTCCGCCCCTGCGGAAGGAAGGGGTGAGGTGGGGCGCTAGCACAATGGATGCAACGGCCTCCTGCTTCGCGCGAGCAGGGGGGACGGACGCGACAGCCTCCTGTTTCCCGTGCGAGCGGCAGGGGCACGGACGGGCCCCAGCCTCCTGCTTTGCCCGGGGGGGAGGGCGGCTCGCGAGAGGCTGCCGCTTCCCCCCTTGTTCCTTCGCCTGCGGAAGGAACGAGGGGGAAAACAGCAGCCTCCCGGAGGAGCCTTCTCATGCGAGCCGCCCTCCCCGCTCAAGCGAGAAGCCTCAATGCGAAAAGGGTCTCAGTCTCACAAGGCTTGCAGTTCCTATTAAAAATGTCATTGGGAGGCAGCAGAGGTGACAGCAAATAATCGGTAAATAATCAAATCTGCAAAAGTGAAACCCGCAAATGTGGAGGGCTGACTGTACAACAAAATACAAAATCCACAAAACAGTGATACCTTTATTGAACCACTAAAAAAGCACTATGAAAGCTTTCAAAGCACAACCAGCTTCCTCATCAGGTAAAAGTGTTAAAAATCATACAGCAAAGGAAAAAATGATGACGTTAGAGCCACAGGCCTATCTTTTGTCTTAAGATATTGTTTCTGTTGTCTGTTAAGATGGTCTAGAGGGATATCAAGGCAGGTAGAATACACTCCTTCTTTTTTGCCACATGAAACAAAGACCTGTAAAATGTTGGTAATCGATATCAACTCCATAAACAACAGAAAAGTAACTCTCCCTGAGATCCAAGCTGTCCCTGCGCTTTGTAGGTTACCAGCCCTTTTCTTAAGCAGAGAACATTGAATTTCTCAAGAAGCCTCTGTTGTTGCTGTTGTTGTTGTGTGCCTTCAAGTCATTTTTGCCTTATGGCAACCCTAAGGTGGATCTATCATGGTGTTTTCTGAGGCTGAGAGTGTGTGACATGCCTGCAGTCACCCAGTGGGTTTCTATGGCCAAGCGGGGAATCAAACCCTGTTCCCCATGGTTGTTGTTCAGTGCTGAAACCACTATACCATGCTTGGTCTCAAGTTTTACCTATACAACTCCTCACTTCCAGATGTAATAATACAGAGACTGCTTGAGAAATTCAATGTTCTGTGTCTAAAGCCCTTTTCGCATGCCGTTTCTAAAGCGAAAGGGCCCATTGAGCATCGCGTAAATGGGAGGAGTGGTCCATACAATGCACTCCCATTTACATGATGCTCAAGAGCCTAAAGCGGACCGCACACGCACCTTTCCATTTTTGGCTTAAAGCTGAAAATGGTGCATGGTCACGCAATGCTCCTGGGGCCCACGCGCACTTACCTGGTGTGCGGTGCATTTGGAGCCGGGCCAGTCACGTTCCTGCCTCAGCGCTAGCCTGCAATTCCCAGGTTGCACTGTGGCAGGAAAGGGTGGGGTGTTTGCGTGACTGGCAAGCAAGCTGTGGTGAGGAAGCAGAAGCGAAGTGAGCGCCTCACGCAAGTGGCTGCTCGCTCGACCGCCACCCCCCACGTATTACTTCTAATCTCCTTTCTGGGCTAATGAATCCCTGCAAAAATCATTCACGGGAGAGAAAAGATGGAAATTGCTATTCCCAGTTGTGTATAAACTCTTCATTGCTCATATCTATAGTGGGAAGTGGAGGGGAAAAAAACAACTAGCTCTTGGTTCTGAAAATCAACTATGACCTAGATTTAAGTCATGGATCTCTTCACAGGTGAAAACATCCTTGACATATAAAGCTACTCCTCCTCATTTCTTGTTTGTTGTATTTCTGTGAAATAGGTTATGCCCCCCTATTACTATATTCCAATCATGAGACTCATTCCACCAGGTTTCAGTGATGCCTATTATATCATATTTATTTTGTTGTATTAAGAATTCCAGTTCATCTTGTTTATTCCCCATGATCTGTGCATTAGTGCAAGGGCATGCGTACCTTAGTACTAGAAACAAGAAGTACTAGATACAAGAAGTACAAATGAGCCTACCTAGGGTGCTTGATGCTGGAGCTAAGAGTAGATGGAGTCACCAACTTCATTTTAGACCTCTTCCTCCTCCCTCATCTTCTTCTTCAACAGTTCTTCTTAGGGAATTGACATAGGGAAGTGGGAAGGGATCAAGGAGAACAGGAGTGGATTTCAAGTAGACTGAGTTTACTTCCAAAATAGTTCATATCAATTAATGCTCAGTCAGGGCTGCTGTCTGTTTTGTTTTGAGAATGAGACAGACTCACATACATCAGACTATACTGTTATGTGTTTCCCATGTTTCTGTGTGCTGAGAAGTTCCAAGGGTGGTATTACTTGTGTTTGGCTTTTTTTTGGAGTATGTAATTCTGGTATGTAATACTTATTTAAGAATCTATTGCTAAAACACAGGTGGAGGCAAGCACCCTAAGAGGGTTTTCTTAGTGGGCCAGGTATCAGAACTTTATGCAAAAGGATGGTGAGTTTGCTTCATCCCTGTTGACCTTTCTCCAGTAGGCAAAAACATGTTTATATTGAGAGGCTTTTGGCATCTAAGCTGGTTTGTTGATCAGAGAGATGAGACTTTGACTGTTTGGATGGTGGTTCTTGTTTTCTTCATGTGTTATACTTAAATCTTTTCATTTTATTTCTTTGCTTTAATTTTGTTTTGTTTTATTTCATTTTACACTACCACTGTTAATCATCCTCAGTGCCATTTACTGGCAGAAAGGGAGAATATACATTGAATGACTAAACATAATAAGTGCTCCTAGCAAAGGATAGACCCATACCAGATTGTCAGTCAGAGGTACTTGCCCTCCAAGGTGCCTCAGCATGGTTGTCTTTCCCTTGCTCTCTCTGGGCCTTATAATGCTACACTGTTGCAGTGCGGTTATTCCTTTTTAACAGCCAAAGCAACATCCTATGGAATCTTGGGATTTGCAATTTAGGGAGGGGCATTTTGCATTCTCAGCCAGAGAGCTCTTGGGACTCCCAAAACTACAAAACCCAGGATTCGACAGGATGGAGCTATGGCAGTTAAAATGGAATAATAGTTCTATAACAGTGTAATGTGATAGTGTGTTCACTCTCTCTGTAGCTCTCAATATTCTACTCTGTTTGTCTGTATCTCTCCATTCTATCTCATTCCAAAACCTGAAGTTTAATTTCTTCCCTTGTTATTGTTTTCTGTAAAGTTGTTTCTGACTTACAGTGACCCTAAGGTGAATCTATCACAGAGTTTTCTGGGACTGAGAGTGTGTGACATGCCCATAGCAACCAAGCAGGTTTTTATGACTGATCCAGGAATCTGAGCCTGGTCTCCAGGGTCATAGTCCCATGCTCAAACCACTATACCATGCTGGCTCTCAATTTCTTCCCTAGGGACTCTGTAAGACCACTCTGAGCTGTATTGTAGCTGTGGATGAGTCACCTTACCCAGAAAGTTGTCACATTTCAAGACTGATCTCTGCATATTGCTGTAATTAGCTCCTGTTGACGAAATATCAGGAGCTGTTAACAAGCAGTCTCCCCAGTACGGTCAACAGGGCTAGCCCTGGATACATTTTCTTCAATAAATGAGACAGTTGGCATGAGTGACTAGCATTCATAGCATTCTGGCTTGCCTCTTTTCTCTAGGTGCTCGCTGTCTCTTCAGCTGTGGTCAGTTGCGTTTGGCCAGTTCTCAAACTGGCAAATGATGGTGTATGTATTTGCCTTCACGTCATCTGTCAACTTATGGTGACCCCATGAATTTCATTTTCTTAGGCAAGGAATACTTAGAGGTGGATCTTCCAGTTCCTTCCTTTGAAATATAGTTTACAGCACCTTGTATTCATTGGCAGTCTCCCATCCAAGTACTAACTGTAGTTGTACAATTCTTAATGCTGTGTTCTCATACAATAAAATAGTATTACAGAAAAGTTGGGGGGGGGAGCCTGAAAGGATTATCATTCTCAATCATAATACTTAATCAGAATGTATTTACTTATAGTCTATGCAGTAAAATATAACTGAAATAATTAAAACAAACAGTGATACAGTTGTCTGATTGTCTCTTGCTTGTTTCTTGGCTTGCTCTTCATTTATAATTACATTTTCCATGTACTGATGAAGAAGGGGGGGTTCTTCCTAAAGTTACCTATTTTCCAACATTTCCAAATGGGTTTTCTCACCCTGCCTAGATGAAGCACCATTTTTGTCATTCTAGGATAGGCATTGTCCGTGCCCTTTGTGTGCCCTGGCTCATCACTGGAGCAATATGAGAAAGTGAATGCTTTAAAAATAGGCAGAATGAGGTCACATGCCCTTAATTCCAACAAAGAAATGGAAAAGCATAATAAAATAATTAAAATATGTCAGGATTGCAGACCTCCCTTGAGGGCTCACCAATTAAGGCCAAAGAACCATACAGTAATAATAACTAAAGACACACAGTCTATTAATATCATCCAGTAACTACCAGCTTTGCTGGAACAGAATTATCTAAAGAATTGTTTCACAGTTAGGGAAATCCTGTATTTAATCATTGTCATCATAAATAGATTTCTTCAGAATCTGTTATAGGGTTTATAATTAATCACTATCATCATAAATAGATAACTTTTTAAAAAAAATACTCTGTGACTCACTGGAAATCCTAGCAGCTATATGTTTAGTTCATATTATCCAGGTATTGCAATATGAATTGATTCTAGACAGAGCAAACCTATAATGAGAGATTTTTTAAAAAATTCCTTACTAGGGACAGGCAAGTGTTCATGACAGAAAAAGGATGGGGGAGAAGAGAGAAAAATGACTTGTTTTGAAGCACAGAAGAAAAAAAGTCAATAGTAAACCATAATTTTATTTTTATATGCAATAACACATGCCAGACAAAGTAATACATTATATTAAAAAAAATATCATGTGGATGGGGAGCCCTGGTGGCACAGTGGTTAAATGCTAGTACTGCAACCACAAGGTTGTGAGTTCAATCCTGCCGGGCTCCAAGGTTGACTCAGCCTTCCATCCTTCCGCAGGTCGATAAAATGAGTACCCAGCTTGTTGGGGGGTAATTAGCTAAAAAAACACATTGTAAACCGCTTAGATAAAACTCAGTTGATAAGGGGTATAGAAATAAATGCTATATATGTTGGGGCATATAGACTGAAATAATATACCATGCCAGGCCTCAAGTTATATAGGGACTCATACAAATATATTTAGCTAGCAACTAACTTACTTCAGGAAAATGCATAAAGCAGCTTTGTGTGGGAGCAGCATTTTTCTATAAAAATAAATCAAAGGGACTCTCCTTTCCCATTTCCATAACCTTGAAACAGCAGCAAATGAAAGGAATTGTAAGAAGTTGAGAGCTAACCAGAGCAGACAAGGGTGGGTCTGCTGGTTAATCCAGTGAGCCTGAGAGTAAGTATGAGGAACAGGATGGATTACCTGGGATAACTTAGGTTAACTTATAGTATTGGCAGGAATGTAAGCAAGTTGAAAAGAAACAGGTTCTTATCAAGAGACAGTCATCAGCATCTGACAGGGCAAAATTATTTAATTCTGATTTAAAGAGGGAAACCAAATCACCTAAGATAGTTTGATGTGTCTGCAGGGTCAGTCCAAGACATTTTATTGCCTGAGGTAAGGGACAAGATCACAGACCCTCCCAATTCTATGGACTGGACTGGAGTAGCTGGCTGGACTAGCTGAGTTATACTTCAGCTTCTATCAGTGCTGGACATGACAGTATCCTCCACTGCACCTTAGAGCACTGGGTGGGCCTGCTTTGGGGTCTGTAGCAGTGTTTGGCTGCCCCTCTGCCTCGTAGCTTGGTCAAGAGACTTCCAGAGGTTCTGGCAAAAGACAGCTAGGCAAAATAGTCTATTGATTCTTTTAGCAAGAATGCTTCCAGTTGTTTTTTAATCCCATGGCTTCTTTGTTTTGAGAAAACATGTGACAAATTCAGTTTCAGAGAGCCAATGTGGTATCGTGGTTTAAGTGCTAAACCAAAATTCTGGAGTTCAAGGTTCAAATTCCCACTTGGCCATGGAAAATCACTGGATGACCTTGAACAGGTTATACTGTCTCAGCTTCAGATGAAGACAATGGGAAACCTCCTATGACAATTTCTTGCCAAGAAAACCCCATGATAGGTTTGATTTAGGGTCATGATAAATCAGAAATGACTTAAAGACATAGAACAATAACAACTCCATTTTGATAAAGACTGAATAGATGACTTTCTTGCAATAATTTACATCCGCAGGGGAAACCAGCTAAACACAGCATGTATTACTATGTAATGTAAACAATATTTTATCAAAGAAATTTTGTGTTTTCAGTTTATTATTGCAAAATTTAACCTCACCCATTAAGAATCACATTACACCACATCGCCCCAACAATGGAAGCTTGTTAAGTTAGTGTAATGGAAATTCTACTTCAGTAGGGATTAACAGTTAGATTTAAGCCATAAAGTCTAAGTTATTATTTCCTGTTATCTTAATAGCCATGCCTAATGCACAGATTCACATCGGTAAAGAAAGAGTGTGTGTTATCGAACATCCAGTAGTGAAAATGACGTTATTCTAATTTACTAATCAACATTTATTTTGGAATTTAAAAAAAAGGAAATGAAAAAGAATAAAGATAATTATTGTGCTTATAGTTGTCATTCCTCGATGAGGCAAATACTATCCATTTCTCAGAGACATCTGCATTTTCTATTTATTACATTCTTTGACATTTTTAGAAGTTCTTTTAACCTTTTTATTTTTTTAAAAAAAAAGGCATGAAAATCCAAACTCCTTTGAATTCCTTACTTTGCGTTATAACACTTTTCAATTAGCAAATGGTATTCTTCGAAACTGTACGAAGGGAGGAATGGACTGCACTGTTTCCCTAACAATTCTGTCCTCAAGCTTGTGCTTTGAGCAGGAAGCTCTGAAGAGATTTTTTTCCTACATGAGCTTTGAATCCTCCATGTGACTAGGATTCTTAAACATGTAGAGAATTTTGAACATTTTTAGATGAATGCACAAAATTCTCCTGACATTCCTGCTCAACACATGAAGGGGTGTGTGTGTAGGGGGGTGAAGTCAGTGTGGCTTGGGACATTGAGGGGCACAGCTTGTCCGTAAGGCCTTGCTGTCTCTTCAGTAAGGGTCTAGAGCTAGGGAACAATGTAGCTTTTAGGCTAATTAAGTTATTTTCCTTATAATACAACACTTTCAGTTTATTTTGCATATCCCTTTGCAAACTGCCTTATAACCACTTTTCTTCTGAGCATGTGCTGTTGAGTAGGAATATAAAGCTGGCTTTGTGGGGAGGCGTTTATCTATCTTTTCACCACCACCTCCACACCACTCATGAGCTTTACCCTATACCTGCTATTCTGAAAAAAAGCTGCTACTTGCAATTCAGATAAAGGAAAAGAGGAAGAGGCAGCACCTACCCTCTGTCAGGGTATCTGGGAGCACAGAGGCCCTTTCTGCATGAGGCAAGGGAATCGCTCCGTGCCATTACCTACCGCTTCTTCTGGGGTCTGAAGCAACGCGAGCTGTCCCTGAAGCCCTTCCGCAGGGCTCCTCCTTGGTCCAGGGCGAATCGGAGCAGTGTGAGGTCTGTACATCCGCACCGCTCCGGCTTCCAAAATGGCGGCTTCTGGTTGGTCATGGGTCCCGACCAACCGCTGAAGCTCACCATGCCTAAAGCCCACCCTCCGCAGATCGCAGGCTCACATTGGTGCAAGCCTGTGAATCTGCACAAGGGAGCAGGAATGCAATGGTGCATTCCAGGAAAATAAAGACCTGATTTTTGCGGTCTTTAGAAAACACGCTGGAGGACCACTTGGGGTAGTTTTGGAGCGGACTGAGGTGCAGATCTCCAGTAAGTAGTCCACTCCTAGTCCGCTCCAAGGTGCAGACGACCTCCATGAGAGGACACATTGTCCCATTCTACTTGCCTGGTGCGGAAAGGGCCTGAGTCCAATCCTCCACATTGTTAACCAGAGGAAAAGTGAAGACAAAACAAGTCATTCCTGCCTCCTGTCTCTTTCTGGGTGGAGAGTAGTGGAAACCAAATCCTTTGCATTTATGCTGGCCAAGAGTGAGAATAAGCAAACAAAGGAGACTGTTCTTTCTCAGGCTTGCATATTGTGTCTAGTTTAGAGATGGGAAATTGTGGGTCATGGGCTACTTTCAGCCCCACTGGCCCCCTTTTTGCAGCTGCAAGCTCTCTCTGTGCCTTCTAAAACTTCTAATCACCCCACCCTAAAATTGGGGAAAAAATCAGGAGAAAAAATCACCGATAAAGTACTCTAAAATGCCACCTTGAACCTGTTATGCATCAAAACATTCCCATCCCACCATCCCCCCTGTCAAATGTACTGATACGACCAAATATTGGCCACAAACCAGGTGAAAAACCTTCCAGGCACCCAGAAAACACCTGCTGTCTTCAGAACTCAGAAGGTAAGCAGGATCGGCCCTGGTTAATACTTGAGTGGAAGACCACAACTAAATACAAAGGATCTCTAGGTAGGAGAATCTTCCATGAAAACATGAGGAACATCTCTTGTTTGCAGGTGATCAAGAGAAAAAAGTGGCCACTTCCTTTTACAGATTGTGTGCTGTTTCTTTGTAGCCCCACAGATCCCAGTCTGGCTTGTTTCGCCACCCACGAGACTGGAGCAAATAGGACAAAGCTGGAGCTGTCACTTTCTCTCTTCTCTCTAGCCAGCATTGTTATAGAGGAGTCTGGGTATATGTAAGTTGTCCTTAACATTCTTCATGGATGTTTCCTTGACACCTTGGCTCCAGAATTCATTTTCTTTTAGAAGCAGCAGCAGCCTGGGAAACTTCCAGGAATACTAAAGTTCTTCACGTCATTGCAAAACCAAAGCATCTGTCTATGTGCTTTCCATATTGATTAAATTAAAAAGTATGGCTCCCCATAGGGATGGAATAAGCAAATGCTTACTGGACTGCCAAGCACCAAACTTCCAAGCTAACAACCATCAGGCAGACCACTTAGGGTACAATTAAACTGGCCACTCAAAGCTTGCTGGGAAATAAAGCTCAGTCCTGAAGCATTTCCATGTATTAGACAGGTCAATAAGTTTAGAAACCAGCTGGACACCCCTTATGATGGCACTCCTTTTATCTTAAATAATAATAATAATAAAATTACTTCTACTATATAACCAGCCAGAGTAGGGATGAAGCAAGTAACATGGAACCTCCTTGAGGCATCTTTTCTTACTGAAATGGAACTTATAAGCATTGCAATACTTGGGATGAGTGAGCTAAAGTGCACAGGAATGGGAGATTTTGAGTCAGATAATTACACAGGAATGAAGAACAAGAGACCTTTTCTACAAGATCTGAGAAATCAAAAGGAAATTTAAACCAAGAATGGGGATGCTTTATGACCAGGAGAGGAACACATTACATGACTACATGGAAATATAAAGATGAAGGAAACAATATACCAAAGAACTATATAAAATTGATGAAAGGTTGCCAGATTCATTAAGGAAGAACCACATGCAGATGAACTGATAATTTTAGAAAGTGAAATGAAAGCTGTATTCAGAGCACTTGGGAGAAATAAATTACCAGGAACAAATGGCATACCAATAGAGATGCTTCAGTCTACAGAAACAGAAACTATTTTAGTTCTAACTAAAAGCTGTCAATAAATATGGAAAACTGAACAATGGCCCGCAAATTGGAAACACTCAATATACATTCCAGTCTCTTAGAAAAGGGAAAACAGGGATTGCGATAACCATAGGACCATTGCATTAATTTCCCATTCAAGCAGAATCATGCTCAAAATTCTACAACAAAGATTTCTACTATATATGGAGTGAGAAATGCTAGCTGTCCAAGCCAGGTTCAGGAAAGGAAGAAGCACTAGGGACCATATTGTAAACCTGTTGCATAATGGAGTACACCAAACAATTTCAAAAGAAAATCAGCCTGTGCTTCATAGATTAGAGCAAAGCCTTTGACTGTGAAGATCATGAGAAATTACAGATCACTCTTGAAGAAAGAGATGTGTGACAACATTTGATTGTCGTGATATGTAACATGTATGTATTCCAAATGCCACTGCTAGGACAGAATATAGAGAAACAGAATGGTATTAAATTGGCAAGAGGATCAGGCAAGGCTGTATTTTATCACCCTATCTGTTTAATATGTATGCTGAATGTATCCTGTGTAAAGCAAGATTAGATTTGGAGGAAGGAAGTGTGAAAATTGGAGGTGACACCATACTACCAGAGAAAACAGCAAAGACTTGGAACAATTACTGAAGAAAATCAAGGCAGAAAGTGCAAAGGCAGGTTTGCAGTTGAACATTAAGGGGGGAAAAATGATGTCTGCAGATGATTTACATAACCTTAAAGTAGACAATGAAAATATTGAAATAGTTCAGGATTTTTCATACCTTGGCTCAGTCATTAATCAGAATGAAGACTGCAGTCAACAAATCAAAATAAGACTAGGTCTTAGAAGGGCAGCCTTGAAGAACTAGTCAAGATCCTGATGTGTAAAGATATATCATTGAATACTAAAGTTAGGATTGGCCATGCCATCTTATTTCCCATTTCTATGTATGGCTGTGAAAGCTGGACAGTGAAGAAAGCTGATAGGAAGAAAATCAACTCAGTTGAAATGTGGTGCTGTGGAAGAGTTCTATGGATACCCTGGAATGCTAAAAAGACAAAAGAATGGGTCATAGATCAAATCAAACCTGAACTCTCCCTGGAAGCCAAGATGAGGCTGTCATACTTTGGCCATATCACAACAAGACATGACTCATTGGAAAAGACAATAATGCTTGGTAACATAGAATGCAGAAGGAAAAATGGAAGACTGCATGACTGAGATATAGATTCAGGGAAGAGATGTCCCTGAATCTGCAAGACCTGAGCAGGGTGGTTGAGGATAGAGTGGCTCAGAGATCTCTCATCCATAGTGTTGACTTGATGGCAGTTAACCACAAGTTTTTTGCTTCTGAACTGCCTTGCTGCCAAGAGAAATCCATTTCCTTTGTGCATAGGGTTGCACAAGGGCATAGGATAATTCCAGGCCCAAGGTTTCCTGGCCAAAATCTAAGACCCAGGAATGACCCCTGGTGATGACATTAAGTATTATGCATTAAGAACCAACCACAATTGCTTGTCACTATGCGCGCGCGCACACACACATATGCACACACAATATTTTCCTGTTTGGGAATTAAGACAGAACTCTTAGCCAAAGGGATTGTACGCAGAGCAGAGTGAAATGAGGGGATTAATCCTTCTCATGGAAGATAGCACTGTTATTGTTGTGTGCCTTCAAGGCATTCCCAATTGGTGACTGGTGGAATGGTGACTGGTGGAAATCACCATTAAGAAGGAAAGGAAAACTTTAACCCGGGTAAAGCACCCATTGACTTCAAAGCCAAGTTCTGTGTACAGAGCAGCATAACCCGTGAGCTCCTGACTTTCCATTTTTCATTAGTCTGTCATATATTCCTCTCTATGAATATACATTTGTGGTTTAGGTCATGCTCCAACCAAAGAGAAACAATATAGTAATTCTGCCAATACACTCAGCCAAACGTTGGTGGGGGAGTATAGGGAACATTCCTTCTTTTTTCAGACTTGATTCAGCTCTTTGCATCATGCTTGAAGGGACTAGAATAGGATGGAGACACAAACTCAGGCATCACTGCAGATGTGACCTTCTTCCTCTTTGGAACTGGAGCCGAGCAAATGACTTTAGATAAAACTTACATCCATGATGGGCAAAATTAACCATGGAGAAAAAACTGCAGCTGTCTGTTGATAATTGATCATTTCATGTCTGCAGTTTCAGCATAGTTAAGAGTAGCTGGCGTTCGCCTTGGCCAAAAGAAAACAGGTTGCTATATTCATGAATGTGTCCCTTACTGTTTTGTTGTGTTGTTTTGGTGGTGGTTTGTGTATAGCTCTGAGCAATGTGTGTCAATATAATATTTTATTTTGGGTGCTAGCCCTTTTGAAGACATACTAATGCCGATTGCATGGATCTGCTTTTGCAAAACCCTTTTTCACTCAAGGAATGCTTCCTTGTAAAGTCTGGCTAGACAAATAGGATACATGCACCAGCCAAATGTTCAGAATGGCATTCCTTTCTCTGTTCCCATCATCTTCACATATCCCTCAAGCTCCATTTATCATGCCATTGTTTATCTTGTGCTATAAGTGTAAGACACTTGCTTGGAGAAGTTGTGAGACACCATGGTTGGAATGAAGAAAAATGTGCAAATGTTGCTATAAAAAAAAAAAATCCCCTGGCCATCCTGTTCAGTCTCCAGAACGTTTAAATCATAATACATGTTACATGATTGTGATATCTATCTGAATGAGCTGAGCTGGGACTTGGGAACACTGTACTTCACTGTTTTCATAAGGAGAGGCAATTGTTCTGTGGGAAGGTTCTTGGTGTCCTATGTTTCACTGTTGTTAGATGATACTCTTGTATGTTTTACTTGTAATTTGCCTTGGAAGGACTGTGTCCTTAAAGATGGGTTAGAAAATAATGAATACACATACACAGTTACTTCTTGTCCTTTTGGTCCTCTTGGTTCACTCCCTTTAGTGAGCTATGTTAAATGAAATATAATCCTTCCAACCCATCAAGCTGCACTGGCCAAATTCAGTAGGCACAGGTATTCACAGCATGGAGGGAACCATGTACCTGCCTGCCATATAGATGTTAAAGATGATGACCTTTCAGGAAAAAATCTAGAGGGATCCCTCCCTGAGTACTAACCAATGAAAGCAATGGCTTCCATGTTAGTGTAAATCCACTCCACATTTTAGTCCAAATGTTAAGGAGCTATCCAATGTACTGAACTTGTGATAGAGTTCGGCACCTCTTATAGCTCCTTTACAGTTCTGATCAAAATCCAGAGCACATTTCCAAGCCCAGTGACACAGAAGCCATTAACCACCACTCATACTAAAAGAACTGAACACACAGAGATTCAAGCTCAAACTTTTAATAACTAAGCTTTCAAAACCCCAGCTCTAGATGGATGTGTTAGTTTCAGCATCTCCCATAGTTGAATTTTCACAGTCTTAAATTCATTCTTCCAGAATTAGTAGCCTTTCTAAAAGAAAAAAGAAAAAAAAAAGAGTAAACCCCTATTGTTAAATGACTAGAATTGACATTCTCACACATTTTTAACTGGGATTGATCGTAGACAGCAAATTTCCTAGTGCTGAACAATTTTACTGGTTGCCAGTTGATTTCAGAGTAGAATTCAAAGTGTTACCGCTTGCTTGCCTTTAAGGTTCTTTACAGCTTGGGGGCTGGATTTCTGAAGGACACCTATTCCCACATGTATTTCAGTATGCTGTAAGATTATCATTGGAGAGTTGTCCTTTCTGAATTTTTTGGGGAAAAAATCTTAAAGATACAATGTTATAGTGCAAAAGTGTCATTTCATGGATGAAACTGATGCACTGTAACTCTAAACAGAAGAAGAAAGTAAAAGGAGTGAATTATATGTTTTGTTCCAGTATGTCTTGGAATTTAAAAGAAATCCACTTGAGTGTAGGATTAAAATGTTGCAGCTGGTACTGGGAATTGCCAGAAAATAGTCTAGGACAGCGGTTCTCAACCTGTGGGTTGGGACCCCTTTGGGGGTCGAACGACCTTTTCACAGGGGTCGCCTAAGACCATCAGAAAATACATATTTCAGATTATCTTAGACTCCATTCCCTCCTCGGTGCTGGTGCGCAAGCGCAAGCCACATGCTCGCGTCCTCTTGCCCCCTTTGGTGGGAGCATGTGCAGCCACAGCATTGCCACAGCAGGAGTGGTGGTGCGCAAGCACGAGCCACACACTCGCATCCTTCTGCCCCCTGTTCAAAAGGGACTGAAATCGCTCCCCTTCTCTGCTACCGGGAGAACCTCCCGTCTGACGGGCCAGCGTTGGGGGGGGGCAGCAGCACGGGGGGCAGGCCCCCTCCTTGCCATGGCTCCTACCCCACTTGTCATGGAGAGGGGCGCTGCGGAAGGGCTAGGGGGCCTCAAGGCGGCACTTTTCTGGGGGGCGAGCTGCGCCCAGCACAAAAGACAAAGGCGCTGGGATTTCTCCCCCCCGGCCAGGGTCGACACTCTGGAAACTTTTCCCACACCGCCCCCCCAGCGGAAACGAGAGCGAAGCAGAAGCAGAGCCCAGGGGGTTCTTGGAGTTTTTTCCCAGGGGAGATGCGCGGCTCCTCTTTCCCTCCCTGCCCGTTGCCCCTGTTCCTAGCCGGCGAGGCGTCCTTTGCCAGGGGGGAGGCATTGTAAACAATAAATAAATAATTTTATGGTTGGGGGGCTCACCACAACATGAGGAACTGTATTAAAGGGTCACGGTATTAGGAAGGTTGAGAACCACTGGTCTAGGACAACAGGAACATGGTTTGGATATTTTAAAAAACCGCAGAACTACAGCCACAAATATTGCAACAGCCAGAAACCTCCTAATGGATTTGCTGCATTTGGAGGAGCCCATTACTAATTTTTGCTGTTGTGAACAGTCCCTGTGCTTATTCTGCATACATTAAGATCTGAGGAGTAGGAATGCAGCTCTCCAGACTCTCTGGGCCACCTTTTTTCTAGACTAAAAGCATAAATATCTTCTCCTGAAAGTAATTCATTTTTTAAATAGGTGGCGAGGGTGCTCATTTTTTGACAACAAAATGGGTCTTCCAGGCACTTCTGTGTTTCTGTTTCAATTTTATGGCAGTTTGGGCAGTCTGAAAAGTCCCAGAGGCAGAAATTGTTCCCTGGGCCTGTCACAGTGACCCACCCTTGTTCTGGTTGAATTGTCACACACTGTACTTCTTGCATTTCATTGCATTTGTCACCAACCTTTACATTTTTCCTGTTCCATCCTCAGGTGTATATATACCTGCTAACAAAATACTCGTCATGCTTCTGATGAAGTGTTTTTGTGTAATCCACAAAAATGCCATACTAAGTGTTTTAGTTTAATCATATATATATATATCTTTGTTATTTTCTTTTTAAAAAGTAGTATAAAGGAGCATTGGAATTCATTTATTTTACTTGTATCCAACCCCTCACTGCAATAGGATCCAGAGCAATATACATGGAGGTAGATTTGTGCATGTACATAATAATGATATTTTTAGTTTAATCTTTAATTCTGTTTTTTCCTTTCCTTCAAAGTCCAAGGAAGCTGTTTTGATTTTAAACTGGTATCTGTCAACAGTAACCAAACTGTAGATTAATTCAGGCAAAACTGAGCAGCTCCTGGTCACTCAGAAGCCAAATCAAGAAGTAAGAATCCTGCCAGTGCTAGAAGGGGCTACATCCCATCCTCCAAATACTAAAATTCACACTTTGAGTGTTGTTCTGGATGCAGCCCCGAGCCTGGATGCTCAGGTTTTTGTGCTTGTTAGGTAGCAATTTCACAGCTAAAGCTAGTAGACCAGTTGCACCATTTCAGGAAATGTCTGATTTGGCCATGGTGACACATGCCATAGTTACATCCTCTCTAGGTTACTGTAAAAAGTTCTACATGGATCTGCTTTTGAAAGATGTTTGGAAGCTACAGGTGGTCTGAATAACCACAGCCAGACTGTTAACTAGGGCTGGTTACCCATCTGTTTCTGGACACAATCCAAAGGGCTGGTTGTGACCTATAAAGCTATATATGGCTTAGGTCCAGGTCATCTGATATGCTCCCATATGAGCCTGCCCGAGATCTTTGGAGGAGACTTCTCCCTTTGTCCCACTAGCCCCTTACGGATAGCTGGTGGGAACCCAGGGGTCTTCTAAGTGGCTGCTCCCAGTCTCTGGAACTCCTTTCCTAGGAAGGACAGACTGGCTACCTTCTTGTTTTCCTTCCATTAGCAAATGAAGACATTTTTAATCCCACAGGATTTTGCAGACTGATTGATTTACAAGGAAAGGGCTTTAATTTATGTGCGATATCATTTTTCAAATTCTTTTGCCTTTCAATAGATGCATTTTGAATGCTTTTCATTCTATAGATGGTTTAATTTCATTTTAAAAGTAACTTTTAATGTTGATATATGTTTTACTTTTATCTTTTATTTTGCAAAATACTTTGAGTTCCAGCTTTGTGAAGAAGGTATGGTGTGGATAAACAAATACATGCTTCCAAGTATAGTGTTATTATCTATATTTGATAAGATTAATTGTACCCAGACAATGAAGGAGTTAATTACAAATTTATTAACTGCAGCAAGGCTAATTATATCGAGAAAATGGAAAATTGAAGAAGATTTTCAAATAAAGGATTGGTATAAAGAAGTGTGGAAAATTGTGATCAATGATAAGTTAACATGTTGAATCAAGGTTAAAAAGGGGATAATGAAAAGGAATGACTTTGAAGCAATATGGAAAATATTTGTGGAAAAAGCTTTAGCAAAAGCGGGAAGTGTCACACCTCCACAAGAAGAATTACAATTTTGGAAAGCAAAGTAAGCTGAAATATAATTGACACTGGGAATGGGTTCACATTTAGGGTTAAAGTTTATGGTTAATAAAAGGATCATATATAGTATTAGCAATAGGTTAAATATAGTTGAATAGATTTAAGAATGAAATTATTATAGCAATAATAAGTATAAGGAGAATGAGATTTAGATACATGAAATAAAAATATATAATCAATATGATATATAATATGTTGAATAAATACACGATGATAAAGGATCTGGAGAGAAATAGTAATGTAAGCCATTTGTGTTGTGATTTTTCTCTTTTTCACATTTATGTTATTCACGTGGTATTTTTGATTTATTCTGTTACGTATATTTTTATATGATAATAAGAAAATATATATATAAAACAAATACATGCTAATGTCTCCATATAGTGCTTTCAACTGACCAAACACTTCACATATTTGAGCTTGCTGACCTGTGTGGCAAGTTCAGGATTGTTATTCAAATATTTTAAACCGGGGCTGAGGCTGAGAGAGATTGGTTTATCTGAAGAACTGAGACAAGTTTTGGGGTGCAAACTTTAATTTGGATTTAATTACTTGAATTTGATTAACAGGTGTTACCCCTAAAATGTGGATGACTCAGAAGCCCACCCACAATGCCAGTGCCTCCATGAACCAGTAGGGAATATTAGCACAAAAGGGGAGGCTTGGGGGGGTGACCTATTACAGCTGTGTATACTGCTATTAATGCAGGGACACCACCCAGAGTTTCAAAGAATATTTGTTTTATTGGGGGAATCATCAATCTCTCACACACACACATAAGATCCAAGCAGTCTTACAATCACATGAGGCTAGCTGAAGGAAAAGGAGTTAAAATTGGATAGCAAGAAGTTAGGGCAAAGTGGATGATAACCAGAGAGAAAAGATGAAGCAATGTGACTCAGACTAAGAGTCTGAGAGTTGTACAAGAATGGGAATTGGAGCAGCAGAGTTACGGCCTGTTTCCTGAGTACTATGGTACTATGAGTTGTCTGGTTTGGAGCCAGGGTTTAAATGCTTTATTTCTGTCCTAAGGGGGAAGGTGTTAGTGGCTGTCTTCCCAGGCTAGACAATGGGGTCTTGAATGAGCTAATGGCCTTAGCATTATGTGACAAAGGACTGATGGGAATTGTGATAGCTCCTTAATGGAGGAACAGGTGAAAGGACAAAAGGTGAGTTTCAGTGGACGAAGAAAGAGAGTCAAAAAGAATCAGTCATTCTGTGGAGGCAATTACAGGTGCTATTGTTTCTAAAGGTCAAGTCATTGAAGAACATGTGCAAGTTCATTATCACCAGAGCTTCCCTGACTGAGGCCCTTTTCGCACTAGGCTTTTTGCGTGAGCGGGGGCGGGCTGCTTGCGGGAAAAGCCTAGTTCGGGAGCCTGCCGGTTCCCCGCTGGTTCCTTCCGCAGCCGAAGGAACCAGCTGGGAAACAGCACCGTCCTGGAGGCGGTGGCGGCTCGTGAGTCCATCCCCCCCCGCGCGCGCAAGAAAGGAGCCCGTCGCTCCTGGCGCGAGGGACAGTCGCGCCCGCCCCCCCGCGCGCGCCAGGAGCGAGCGACAGTCGCGCCTGCCCGCCCTGCGCGCGTGCGCGCGAGCAGGAGGCTGTCGCAAGCAGCCCCCCGCCCGTGCGAAGCAGGGTGCCGTCGCATCCGTTGCGCTACCACCCCGCCCCGCTCCTTCCTTCCGCAGGAGCGGAGGGAGGGAAGCGCGACCCGGCCGCCGCCCCGACGCACCACACAAGAGGTAAGTGCGGGCGGGCGCCGGGAGCATTGCGCGAGCGCGGGTTGATTTTCGCCTGCTAGCGAAAATCAAAAACCCCACGCCCGCGCCGCTGCAGCCCCGTGAGAGCGCCGGAAGTGGGAGTGCGTCGTGCGCAGCGGCGCTCCCACTCCCGCGCGGCTCACGGGGCTCTTTCGCTTGGGAAAGCCCGTGCGAAAAGGTCGTATGACCTAGCCATGCCCTGAAGTCTGAACTGGATCTGATTTTGCAACACATGTGCAGCTAATTCCTCTTTGCCAGCAGGCTTCTCAGCCATAATTTATATTTCATGCCAATTAATATTTATCAATTAAACTATATCATAGAGTGGGGGTGCACAGCCTGGTAACACAGGCAGACCTTTTGTTATATAAATAGCTACCACAAGGATGTTTGAGTAACCTTAGGTCAGTTACGCTGAATAAAAATTAGTTTTAGGTCTTCCTGCCTCAATCAGTGGCTGCTCCTAAGTTATGAGGGAAGCTTGCTTTGCCCTCCTCTCTGCTCTCTTTTCACTGGCAGGCAAAAACCTTCCTATTTAAAAAGGTCTTCAGTGTGATTTGATGTGCAGTTTTTAATATGTAATATGTATTTTATGTGTTTTTTAAAAAAAAATCTTAAAAGTAGTCTTTTAACTGCATTGATTCTTATTATACTATTTATTATATACTGTTTTAATCATTTTATGCTAACTTCTATTGTAAGACACCAGTCCCATTTGGGAAAAAGGTGAGTATAAGTCAGTCAACCTCTCCAAGGCTAGTGACTTAGTGTGTCTGCAGTGTGATCTTTTGCATGCTTATGTAGAAGTAAGACCCACCAATTCCATCTACATAAGAACTAGGTTGCAACTTCAGTTGAATGAAATTCAACAAAAGGAAGAAAAACACAGGGAATAAAATTTCAAATACATTAGTGACAGCAAAGTAACTTCAACTGAGATCCAAGCAAACTCTGTCCTGTGTGAGGTTAACTGCCCCTTTCTTAGGTAGAGAACACTAAATTTCTCATGTAGGTTCATTACTGTTGCATCTGGAAAAACTTCAGGTGCTATATAGGTAAAACGTGCCAATTGTAGTCTGAATGAAAGAGTTTTACCTTTATTAGAGGTAGAAACCTCAAAAAGTTAAGTACCAGTCCATTAGCTCCCTCTTGTTAAAATTTCTCTGGTTGTGGCAACATTTGGTATCTTCAAATCCTGGAAATACATTGTCCCTGGTCGCCACATGGCCAAGAAGGGGAGTGGCCTCTGCCTGCATTGGAATCTCTCCAGACCATCTTAACTGACAACAGAAGTAATATCTTAAACCAAACATAGGCCTGTGACTCTGACATTTTTCTTCTTCTGTATGATTTTTAAAATCTTTGTCTGATGAAGAAGCCAGTGAAGCTTCAAAAGCTTGCATGGTGCATTTTGTGCATTTTAGTTGACCCAATAAATATATTACTATTTCGTGGATTTTGGATTTTGTTGTTGTGTTTTGCTGCATGGCCAACACAGTTACTCTCTGAATATATTTTCAGCTGAAATGAGTTACTTCAGAGTTACCTAACCTGCAGTAACCTCAAGATCCACCTATTCCCCTTCATTCCATTAATCTAAAATGGAAAACATTTCATTGCATTTTTCCTTTTCCATTTGGGGTCAGGTAGGGTGGGGCAGTCTGTTCCTTTTAGACTTGCAATTAAAGTCCAAGTTGTATTGTTTTATTATTAGTCTCATTTTCAAAGAAGAATTTCCTCATAAATCTCCACACTATCATCCATACATTAAGAGGCAAGGGAAATGGTGGGATTTTTAAAAGCATCTGGAGAGCACAATAATGTTTCTAAATGAAATACCTAATATCTTTTAAAAATGCAAATGTAGAAGCTGTATTTCACATTCTCCTTTTAAGTTCATACAAGTGAGTTTTATGTCTCTGTGTGACTTTTTTTTTATTTGCTTGGATGTCATGAATATAAATTTAAAGATTTTTCATGTCA